>PVLD010001468.1:0-200979 GCA_004027595.1 Dinomys branickii
GGAAGGGAAGGAGAGGAGATGAAAGGAGAAGTCATAGATGACATCCTGGCTCTTGGCTTAGGCACTATAAAGACGAAGTTGCCATTCTGTGGGATGAGCAAGGACAGGATACGGAAACCAGGACAGAGGGTGGAACAAGGAGCTCTTCCTTGAGCACAGAATTTGAGCCTCATATCCAAGAGGAGATTCTGTGTTTGCAGCTGGGTGTGTGAATCTAGAATTCGGGGGCTAGAGATAGAAACTTGGGAGTCACCAGCTGTGAGGGAAGGCGAGATCACTGAGGGAGTGAGTGTGGGTAGGAGAGAAGAGATCCGGGGGCTGTGCAGGCCTGTGTCCACATGTGCCGCCTGAGAAGATAGGAAGAAACCAGCAAAGGTGTCTGTGAGGGCACAGCTGGACCAAATTTATTGAAAGGCGATACAGCAGCGCTGAAGCCTGGAGGCCAAGAGAAGGGCAGAGAGATCGGCTATGTCAAAGGCTGCCAAGCCAGGTAGGGCACGTAAGGCGAGCATGGAGAGCTGGCCGTTGGATCTTCCAATGTGGGGTTCACCCGTAAGCTTGACAAGAGTTTTGACGGCGTGATGAGAACGGTAGGCTGCCTAGAGCGAGTGCAGGAGGAAGCAGGGCACAGGCAGCCGGGAGAGCCCAGAGATTTTGCTTCAGAGAGAAGCAGAGTGGTAGCTGGAGGGGTGATAGGGTCAAGAGAGAAGTTTTTAAGCGGAGGCAAATTATGACTCATTGGTATGCTAACATAAATGATCTAATATGAGGAGAACGAAGGGGCTTGGCTCTGGGTGAGAGTGGGGCTGGTGCCCGCCCCCAGCGCCAGGAGGGAGGGCAGTGTGGGCGCAGGTGCAGGGGGGCGGGTGAGTGTCACAGCGGAGTATGAGGATGTCCCTCGGATTGCTTCGGTTCTCTCAGAGAAGCAGGACGCCGGCCTCCACCTGGGGTACACGACGGTGTCTCGGGGGTGGGATAGCAGCTAGACGAGGGTTCTCAGGCAGGATGGAGGGTAGAATTAGAGGTCATGAACATGAATGGGAAATGTTTCCGTGTTACTCTGGCTGCACTCAACTGCCTGGGTGCAGGGGTAGAGTAGCTGCGACTTCCTTTTTTAACAGGATTAGGATTTTGCCAGGTGATACGATAGAGAAAAGGGCCAAGGAGTTGAAAAATGTGTGCAAAGCAAAGCTTATAATCATGAAACACAAAATCTAAGCTGAAAAAGGAGAAAGGGACATGATGGAGATTGGAAAGGTAGCTGCTCGAAAATTGTAGCTCCCAGTGGGGCTAAGTAAGAGCTGGTATTAGTCCATTGCAAATGAATTCAACATTTCTCCGCTAGGTGATACAGTCCCAAATTCTGGGGGAAAAATGTTACGTCAACATCCAGATGTCTCGGTTCCTTGGCCACCCCTCCTTCAAATGACCTTGTCTTCCGACTGTCCCAGACACTCACACCATCTAACTCTCCCATGACCAACCACTGCAACCCTCTCCCACCCTTCATTTCCTCTCTGCACTCTGCAATCGCCCCGCTGCATTGTAGTTCATCCCCCTGGGACTCTGCTTACATGGACCACGAGATTCCGGAGTTTCAGGGAGACGATTAAGACTGGGGACTTCTGGAATCCCTGCAGCTGCTTCCCACTACCCTGTCCAGCCCACCATGTCCAGCCTGCCTTCTAACGTACAGCATGGCTATTCTATAAACTCTGGAAGGCATGAATCTTCAGCTCACTCAGAGCCGGAAGGACTAGATGTGTATCGGGAGAAACCAAAACACCGTTTGATTAATCGCCGCTGGTGAGCCGGAGAGTGATGGCTGGGCGCGAACTGTGGTCGTTATCTAAATGGAGTCGCCGGGATCCTGAGCAAATGGACCTCCCTCTATTTATAAACAACCCTGGGAGATGAGCAGCTCGGTTTATGTTTGGAAGGGGCCACCGCTCATTTTTATCCATCATACCTGCTTTTAGTGATATTACACATACACCCTGCTTGGGCTAGAATCTCAACAACTCAAGAGGTTTATGTGCTTTTAACACCAATTTTGAGGGGCTCTGTGTACATTTCATCATGTGGAAGGAACAGTGGGTCTGAAGCCGTGTGTGAGCCGATGTCTTCCTCAGAGCTTCGTAGAAACTCACTGTGAAGCTGAGGCTATATACACCACTGTTGGCCCCACAGTTGTGTGGTCGTGGGAGGGAAGACTGAGCCTCGGGCCATCCAGAGTCTTCTGGTGTAAGAGGGTAGAGTGGACCCAAGAAGGTCAGCATGGCTGTGATGCACAGGGAAGCCAAGGTCGACCCCACCAAAGTAGGCACTTGGCTTCCACATTTCCTAAATGAGTAGAGAGAGGGAGGAGAGGAACCTTCAGTTTTGTGAATGCAAATTATTTGATATTGGAACAGCTTTTTTTATTTTCTCAAAGTCTTTTTAAATGTTAATTCTTGTTTTTCAAGTAGCCCTAGAGGAAGGGGAAGGCAGTTCTTCTCACTGAAGGCCAGAAAGTGAAGTGCCTTGATCGAAGTGGTCCTGTACTAGTGCCGTGCTTACAACTGCTACAAAATCAGGGCCAAGTCCTAGCTATCAGATGCTTAGTTCAGGAATCTGCCAGCTTAAATCCTTGATATGTCCCTATTCCATGCCAGGCTCTGCCAAGGTTGCCAAAGTCTCTTCCTCCCACTTCCTCCTAACCAGGAAGGGAAAGACACCCAACAGTTTAGCAAAACAATCAGAAACCAGGCAGGGAAGATGTGGAAACCTGGTTTACATAAAACTTTATGTGAGGAGGAAAAATGTGGCCACGGCAGTTACCGGTATTGTGTAAAGTATCATGAAAACTGCTGAACAGTAGTGACAGTCATGTCCCTCAGAGATTTTACATCCATGTTCAGTACTTTCACTGATCCCCAGTATGATACAAATTGCTATTGTCCCCTAATATCTGGCTTTGCTTTTGCCATAGTGAGATGTTAATTTTGTGTGGACCAGGGGTGGCGCAGATATTTGGTCAAACATTCTGGATGTTGCTGTGAAGGTGTTTTAGATGAGATTAACATTTAAACCAGTGGACTTTCAGTAAAACATTGCTCTTCAAAACATGGGTGGGCCTTACCCAATCAGTTAAAGTCCTGAACACAACAAAAAATTGACCACTCCAAGATGAAAGAATTTTCCAGCCTGCCAGTCTGTCTTGCTGATATTAGGCTTACAAACTTCTATAAATGCGTGAATAATCGCTCAAAATATTTTTCTCTATATATACATACACATTCTATTGATTCCATTTCTCTGGGAAACCCTGATCTTATATATTGTAAAACAAATTTTAACTGGCAAATGAGATCTGGAACAAAGACTGCCTTTCCCAGCCTTTGTTGTAACTAGGGCTAGCATGGAACTTAACTTTGATGGATGGGATGTAAGCAGAAATTCAACTGGCAGATTTTTGCTTGGGAAAGAAACAAACATCTGTGCCTAATCCACTGCTATTTGGATATCTGTTGCTAGTAGCCAAACCTAGTACTAAATGGAATATCCAGCGCATGCCTCTAATCCTAGCACTTGGGAGGCTGAGGCAAAAGGATCACTGAACGTTGGAAGCCAGCCTCGGCTAGATAGTGAGTTCAAGGCCAGCCTGAACTACACAGTGAGACTGTCTCACAAATAATTAAGTAAATCAATGGTATACCCAGCTTTTCAGGGCCCCTCTGCTGTGCCTGAATACTGAACTGGGGTCACAGGGTCCAGACTGTGCTGAATTCATGTATGCAGGTAATTGTTGCATTGTTATAGCCTAAGGATAAAGAAGGGCAGTCTTCCCACAAAGTAAGTGTTAAAGGAAATTGAGACTGTAACCTGTCCATGAGTCAGCTTTCCATGAAATAGGAGATAACCAACTTATAAAGAGGAAAGGTTTATTTTGGCTCACAGCTTTGCTGATTGCGGTCTGTGTCAGCTTGGCCCCACTGTTTTGGGCCTGAGGTGAGACAGCGCTTCATGGTGGGAGCGATGTGGCACAGCAAAACTGGTTATGTCATGGGTCAGGGAGCAAAGGAGAAAAGCAAGGCACCAGGGTCCCACCCTCCCTTTCAAGGGCTCACCACCCACTAACTTAAGGACTTCCTGCAAGGCCCCACCTCCGAAACATACCAGCACCTCCCAATAGTACCACCCTGGGGACCACGCCTTGGAAATACAAGAGCCTTCAGGGGATATTTAACACCCAAACCAAAGCATAACCTAAGCATTATAATTCCTCCACTCTCCTTAGGATAGACGACATTATTTAAAGTTCTAATAACCAATTGAATAGGCTTATTTTTGTTTTTTGATGGACTGTGAGTGTGATAGTTAATTGTCAAATTGACTGACTTGAGAGCTGGCCAAGGGATTAGTAAAACATACTTGCAGGTGTGTCTGGGTGGTTCATGGAGGGGTGACTTTGGGTACCATATCTGGTCACTGACCCCTTCCGCTCCAACACTGCTCCCCTACTCCGAAGTGAGCGTTTTTATTCCACCAGGCCCTTCTACCATGATATTCCAGGCTTGGAGACAGCCTGTTGTGGACTAAACCTCTCCTACTTTGAGTGGTTGATGCTGGGTGCTATGCCCTAGCCAAAGGGAAGCTGCCCAATACAAGGAATTTTTCCCAGTATGACTCTAAAGAGTTGAGGTTGGCATTTAGATTCTTTAACAGGTAATTTGAGGAGTGTTGTACCATGTACCTATGCATCTTAGACGAAGTCACCGTCACGTAGTGTTCATGATCAAGATCTCCCTGCCAATAAAAAATTTCATTTCCACACTTTAAAATGTTAGCTAAACCCAATGATAAAAGATATATTTAGTCCCTACCAGAGCCTTTCCTTACACTGCTGTTTAGAATGACTGTTGTACTAGAAATGTCAAAGCGTACCCTCCTAATGCCTGCTCCTAAGTGGCACACTGCCCATGCCTCAGCTCGCTGCCTTCTGGGTGGGTGCCCAGCACAGGAGCAACCACACTACGAGCTGGCCAGGCATCAGGCCTGCCATCCACCCCAAATGACCGACACTACTTGGGCCAGTTCTATTTCTCCTAAGAAATAGAAAAACACCAGTTAACACTCAGGACAGAGGCCAAACTTTGCACAGAGAGACGCCAAGAGAGTTAGCAGTGATGATGAGCCATCTGTAAGATGAAGATAAAGTAAAGATGAATGAGGAGTGGTATCATTTTGTTAGATTTACACAATCCTCCTGCGGAAGAAGACACTGGGAGTGGCTACCACTCAATGTCCGGCTTAGCTGCCAGCCTTAGTGTTAGGCTGAGCTATAATTAATTCTCTTACCCTTAGAATTTGGTCTGGATACTTTTGTATTTGCTGGAAAGGAGCTGCTCCCAACTATTTACCACAGACGCGGCTAGGATAATGAGCCAGAGTCTGAGCAGGTTACTTAATGGACAGGAGCTGGGAGTACTGAGGACAGAGAGAGGCAAGCAGGCAGCACTGGTTGCAAAGACTCAGAAGGTACAAGGTAGGGAAGTGGGCGCCTACAGATCAGACTCTGAAGAGACTGGTGAGAGCCCTTGACATCCTTTTGGGAGTATTAGGTGAAGACTAGAGGCAATATCAGTAATCAACTGTTCAGGGATGTTCATCTTGATCCACAGTGTGGAACCTGTGCACTGACACATCTTTGTGCCTCTCAGAGACATTTAGAAAACACACTGCAGGACAGCCTTTTGTCAATCACATCTCTGAGAGTATGAACTGGGGCCCCTGGAACCAAGATTCACAGTCTAGGCCACTTCACAGGTGAATATCAAGCAAGGGGTTTGATGGACAGCTCCAACTTTACCTGTGTTCTCCTTCCCAAGAGCAGAGCAAAACAAAACAAAACCAAAAACATGACTGAGACCCTGGGTTGTGACTGAGCCTTGCCATTGACAGGAGCTTTGCTTTAGCACTGTCTGTGACATTGGAGGGGGAGAGCTCAGCATTTAGACTGAGCTAAACAGTTTGTCCCATTTGGACAGAAGCTGAGAAGGAGAACTCTGGGCTAAAAACCTTTCCAATCTTCCTTCTACAAGGTGGTGTAAATAATTACCCACATTATAAACACCTCTACAGGGGTATATGGGTCCTGGATTTTCTTTGTTTGGCTTGCCTGTTTGTTGGCTTCTGGTTTGGTTTGCTCATGTGGGAGACTGCCAAGCTGTGCCTTCCTGGGAAATGAAGCCCCTTGCCTTGATCTTCATCTGACCTTCCCTTCAACACTGTTCACTGAGACAGGCAGAGCTGGCTATGTAGAAGCAGATGTTCCTTGAAATGGCTAAAAGACTATCATTGAGAATTGCCCCTGCAACCCTGCTGATGGCTGGAATGGGGGCTCAAGCAAGAACCTGTGAGGTTCCAGGGCTAACACATGAGATAACATCTCAGCTGAGGCTGTGGGACTTCGGAAGAATTATACCTTACTGGCAATAAAGGTGCCAGCTTTGCATACATCAAACTATCCATTGTATTGCTAATTGGAGGCCTCCGTGCCTGGTACAAAATTGCTCTATTTTGCCGTACAGCCATGCCTACAAAGTTTCTCTTCCCTAGCACTCCACTGTGACCCCCACCCACCTTCCTGCCTGACATCAGTAAAAGCCATGAGCTTTTGAACTTGTGGCCTTTTGTTTCAGCAAGAACATTGGTCATCCCAGAGCTTCTCAACTGCAGAATATTCTCTCTTTGTCTTTATTTTGTATCTTTGTGTCATATTGCTGGGTGGGTTAGACTGACACCCTCCTCAGGGTTTGCAGGGGTTTGGGTAGGTTTGGATTTTGTGTGTGTGTGTGTGTGTGTGTGTGTGTGTGGTGTATATGAGTGTGGGTGTGGGTATAGTGTGCGTATAAATTTCTGCTTTTGATTCTATAGTGTTCTATCTTTTTTTGGGTCACATTTTCCAACATCAGTGGTTGCTTTGTAGTGTTATCTAATTTTGCTCTACTGTTCAGTAATTGCATTTAATCTTCTCTCTTCTCTCACTTATCATTTTTGTCTCCTTCCCTTCTTCTTTTTTTTTTTTTTTTTCCGGTACCAGGGATCGAACTCAGGACCTTGCGCTTGCCGGGCAAGCACTTATGCCACTGAGCTATACCCCCAGCCCCCTTCCCTTCTGTCTTTACTTCTCCTCTCAGACTTTCTTCTGTTTCTCTGCCCTTCCCCCTTTTTCTTTTGCAGAGATTTATTAGTATTAAACTGAATATCATGAATGCTTCATTTTTTCTAACATATTGTATATTATTACTTTCCTGGTCTTTTCCTGTGTTAGTAAAATACTAGCGATCTTTTAAAACAAGTTCTTAATTATATGTTGATGTATGGTTTGCTTTTTGGTTGTGGATGTTACTCATAGTTATTCTCTCCTCTCAAAGTAGTGCTGGGGATTGAATCCAGCACCTGGAAGAGACTGAGGGGGTATTCTCACATGAAGGCATACCCACAGCTCAGGACACATGACTAAGAGAAAATCAGTTACTGAAAAGGGCACCATGCTGGTAGAAATATCCATCCAAACAGATCTGCAAAGCTGGACACAAAAATACAGGAAGCATCAAAAAACAAGGCAAGAAGATGCCTTCAAACATTCATAGCTCCTCAAAAATGGACCCCACTGTATGATTAATTGAACATGCCATCATTTGTATACCTGAGTAACAATAGTGAAGACGTCATTTTGTAATACACCATCCATTTTTTATTCCCCAATATCTGCTCTATAATTCTGTGTTTACATTATCATTTATGCATTACACTGATTTATAACTGAGTAAGAAATGTGAAGATAACATTATGTAATATAATAGCCATTGTTAATCCCCTACTATCTTCTGTATAATTGTGTATTTCCTTCATTGTTTTTGAGATAACTGAGCAATGAATATGAAGATGATATTATGTAAAACAGCATTCATTGTCAACCCCCTACTATCTTCCCCATAATTTGTGTATTTCCTTATTGTTTTTGTGTTATTTGAGTTTATATTCTTTTATCTTAAAATAAGAAATGGGCCCCACAGATATCAAAGTAGATAAAATTTCAAAGAATTTTTTAAAACTAATAGTTAAAATAACCAACGAGATTAAAGAAGAGACAAACATATAGCTGAGTAAATCAACCAATAAAATGATCAGCTGAATAAATTAAGGAAGACAATGCAGGATTTGAAAAAAACACTCCAGTAAAAAGGTTGAGATTCTAAAAGAGAACCAAACAGAAATTCTGGAAATGAAAACCTTAATTAGTCAAATTTAAAACTCAACTGAAAGTCTCAGCAATAAGCAAGATGAATTAGAAGAAAGAATATCAGGATTTGAAAACAAGGTGGATATATTCAAATGTTCAGGCAGTCACAAAGAAAACAATGAACAGGTTATTTAAGAGCTTTCGGGTAACTTAAAAGAACAAAGACTCATTGGCCTTGAAAAGGATGAAGAAATATAGGCTAAAGGCAATAGAAAACTTATTCCTTGAAATTATAGCAGGAAGTTTCTCAAATTTAGGGAATGAGAGCAATACTCACATAATGCAGGCATTCGTAACCCCGAATAGACACAATCAGAAAAACAACTCTCCATGACACATCATAGTTAAACTGCCAAAAATTCAGAACAAAGGAAGTATATTTAAAACTATTAGATGGCCAGGAATATAGCTCAGTGGCACAGCACTTGCCTGGCAAACACAAGGTCCTGAGTTCAATTCCTGTTACCAAAAAAAAAAAATTGTTAGAGAGAATCACCAAATCATTTTTAAGGTCAGATGCATGAGAAAGACAGCAGATTTCTCAATAGAAACTTGAAAGGGCAGGCAAGTTTACAATGAGGTATTTCAGATCCTGAAAGAAAATAATTGCCAGGTGACTGTCCTGCAAGGATATTCTTTAAAACCAAAGAAGAAATAAAGACCTTCCAAGATAAATATAAACTAAAGAAATTCATGACCACTGAGCCACTGCAGAAAGTACTTAAGAAGATCCTAACCACTGAAGAAGACACCACAACCCTGAAACCCAAGGAAAGAATAAATCACCCTGGGAAAGTAGGTAAATGAATGAGAATCAGAAGTGAGTCAAGCACAAGAAAAACCACAAAATGACACAAACTAATATACACCTTTCAATAATAACACATAATGTAAATTGTCTTAACCTGCTAACAAAAATAGACTGCCAGATTGAATCAAAAACAAGACCCATTTATACATTGCCTGCAAGAAACACATCTCACATGCAAAGACATGCACAAACTGAAAGTGATAGGCTGTAAAATGATACTCCTAACATCTAGAGCATAAAAGCAAGCAGAAGAATCTATACTTATACACAACAAAGTAGACTGAAAACTAAAATTAGTCAGATAAGACAAAGAAGACCATTACACATTGGTCAAGGGAACAATTCACCAAGAAGATAATAACAGTTGTGCATATATATTCACTGAATGTTAGTGCACCCAACATCATAAAACAAACACTACTTGACATAAAGGGACAGGTAGACCTCCAATGAAATCATAGGGGATGACTTTAATACCCCAGTTTCACAAGATCACTAACAAACCATAACTTAAACTACAATATAGGTAAAATGTACTTAATAGAGCTCCACAGAATATTCCATCCAAGAACAGTAGAATATACATTGTTTTAGCAACTCACCAAATTTTCTCCAAAAGAGACCATATTTTTTGCCGTAAAGCGAATCTCAATAAATAGAAAAAAAAAACTGGAATAATCTCATGCATCCTATCAGTTCACACAGAAGAAACTAGAAATCAATAAAAGCAACCACAGAAACTACACAAACACGTGCAGTTGGTAATACACTTTTGAATGCTCAGGGGTCATTGAAGAAATCAGGAGACAAATTTAACAAGTCATAGAATCAAGTGATGTTGAAAATATACCATATGAGAATATGCTGAGCACAGTGAAAGCTGTTCAAAGAGGCAAATTTATAAGCACTTACATGGAAAAATAGTGATGCCAAAGAAATAAATTAATGGTGTATTTTAAGTTCCTAGACAAATAAGAACAAGCCAATCTCCAAACTAGTAGAAGGAAAGAAACAGCAAAGATCATAGTGAAGTTAATGAACAGAGACTTAAAAAATAATACAAAGGATTAATCACAGAGTTGGTTCTTTGAAAACATAGACAAGATAGATAAACTCTTAGCCAAACTCTCCAAAAGGGAGAGAAGACTCAAATTAATAAAATTAGAGATGAAAAAGGAAAACAGACACTACTAAAATCCAGTTTTAGGAAGTATTTTGAAAACATGTTTTTCAATAAGTATGAGAATGGATAGAAGAAATTAATAAATTGCTAGACACATATGACATACCAAAATGGAACCAAGAGGATATTAAAAAGTCTAGCCATCAATAATAAGCAATGAGACTGAAGCGGTAATCAAAACACTCCCAGTAAAATCAGACATAGTGGTGCATGCCTGTAAGCCCAGCATTTGAGAGGCTGAGGTAGGAGGATTGCTGTGAGTTCAAGGTCAGCCTAAACCACATAGCGAGACCCTATTTCTCCCTTAAAAAAAGAAAAAAAAGAAGAAAGCCCAGGAGGAAACTCCACAGATTTACTGCTGAATTTTAGAAGACCTTTAGGGAAGAACTGATGCTAGTACTTCTCAAACTTTTCCATGAATGCAAAGGTAAAGAATGCTTAGAAATTCATTCTACAAACCCAGAAGAACCCTGATCACAAAACCGGATAGGGAATCAACAAAAAAGAAAACTACAAACCAACATCCTCGAACAATATAGACATAAAAATCCTTAATTAGATCCATGCAAACAGAATTCAACAACACATTTAAAAGGTCTGACACCATAACCAAGTTTGTTCCATCTTGAAGATGCAAGGATGACTCAACATATACAAATCAGTTGATGTCGTAGACCACATAAATACAATCAAGGATAAAAACCACATGATTAACTGAATAAGTAATTTGGAGAACCATCTGAACCTCTCTCCACTTCCTATTGATCTATCTTCCATTTCACTCATTTGCATATATATACTTTGAGATAATTTGTTTTTTTATGTATCTAGTTTTTCTTAGTCCATTTAAAAGAAATTTTTGTGCTAATATCTGTTTCTTCTTTGTAAGAGAGAATCTTTTTTGTCAATAGCTTACACTCTGTTTTGAAGATCCATAGCATATTAACTATTGTTATTCTCTTAATTTGTTATGAAATTTTTTATCATTTCATAAAATAAAAAATAGTCTGAGAATGCAAAAAATCACATGACCATCTCAATAGATGTAGAAAAATCTGACAAAATTGAACATCATTTCATGGTAAAAAAAAAATAGATATAAATCTTTCTTTATTTGACAAAAGACGTGTATGACAAACCCACAGTCTATATCATACTGAATGGGAAAAAACTAAAAGTATTTTCTTTAAAGTCAAAAACAAGAGTATCCACTCTCATCACTCATTGAACCATTTGTACTTAAAACTTTAGCCAGAGCAATTAGGCAAAAGAAAGAAATAAAAGAGATACAAATAGGACAGAAAGAAGTTAAATTATCTATCGGTGTAGACAATACGATCATTTACATAGAAAACTCACAAAACTCCAGCAGAAGACTTTTACTTCTGATAAACAAATCCAGCAAAATGGCACTATACAAAATCAACACAAAAAAAAAATGAATAGCATTCCTGTACATAAATAGTGAACCTACTGAGAAAGAAATCAGGAAAACAAGTCTATTCACAGTTTCTTTAAAAATTAAAAAAAAAAAAATTTAAGAATCAAGCTAACCAAGTAGGTGAAAGACCTGTACAATGAAGTTAGATACAGTGAAGAAAAAAATTAAAGAAGACATTAGGAAATGGAAAGGCCTATCTGTCAGCAGAACTAATATTGTTAAAGCAGCTATATTACTCAAAGCAATCTACAGATTCAATGCAATTCTTACTAAAATACTGATACTCTTCACAGAACTAGAAAAAAATTTACAAATTCATATGGAAACGGAGAAGATCCAGAACAGCCTAAATAATCCTGAACAAAAAGAGGGTTGGAAGTATCATAACACCTGATTTCAAGCTGTACTATAAAAGCCATAGTAATAAAAACAACATACTATGGGCACAAAAACAGACTTGTAGACAATGGAACAGGTCACAGAAGACAGAAAAACAAACCTATGCACCTACCACCATGTGACTTCTTACGAAGGGGCCAAATACAGATGCTGGAGAAAGGACAGCCTGTTTTACAACTGTATCTGTCAACCTGTATAAAATCAAATAAAAAATGAGCCAAAGATCTAGAAATCAGAAACTTTGAAACTGCTGGAAGCAAAAGCAGTTAAAGCGATAGGCACAGGCAACAACTTCCCAATAGGACTCCAATAGCATAGGAAATAGTGGGGAGAATCATTAAATGGGATTTCATTACATTAAAAAAGCTTCTGTGCAGCAAAAGAAACCATCAACAGAGTGAAGAGAGAACCTGCAGAATGTGAGAAAATCTTTGTGATCCACTGTTGTGATAGATAACTATTATCTAGAATATATGAAGAACTAAAAAATTGACTCCCAAAATACAAATACCCTAGTCATAATGCCTAAGAAAGCTGGGCACAGGGGCGCAGGCCTGTAATCCCAGTACTGGGGAGGCTGAGGCAGGACAATCACTGTGACTTCAAGGCCAGCCTAGGCTGCATAGTGAGTTCAAGACCAACCTGAACTACATAGCAAAACTCTGTCTCAAAAAAAAAGCTAGAAGTATGTGAAAAATGTTCAATATTTTTAGTCATTAAGGAAATGCATATCAACACTACATTACTATTCCATCTTACCCTAGTCAAAATGGTTATCTGTCTTCAAGAAAGCAGAAAAAATCTATGCTGGCAAGGATGTGGAGAAAAATAAACCTTTCTGCACTGAAGGTGGGAATATAAACTAGTATAACTACTATAGAAATCAGAAATGATAAAATCAAAAACAGAAATACCATTATAACACAGCAGTACAACTTCTTGGTATATTTCCCAAAGAATTAAAGACAATATACTGTAGCAATACATGCAGAGCCATATTTATAGCGGCATAATTCACAATAGCTAAGCTGTGGGAACAGCCTAGGTGCAGTCAATCGATGAATTACACGGCCATAAATAATAATGAAATCATGTCACTTATAGGAAAATGGATAGAACTGGAGGCGATCATATTAAGTAAAATAAATCAAACTCAGAAAGTTAAATATTGCATGTTTTTTCTTATAAGGGAAATCTAACATCTTCAACATCATCCTCAGTAAAATAAGGGAGAGACAACAGGAAACGGGAAGGTAGACTTTTAGAGATGGGGAAGAGGAGAAGAAAGTAGGAGAGAGTAATGGGGTTAAAAATAATCAAAATATGTTTTAAGTTCATAAAAAAAATCTCCCATGTACCAGTATTTCAACACAAGCCTCATTATTACATATTACTGATATGCACTAAGTTTTCACTTGATCTCAGCCAGAAGGCCAAGAAGTTATTTATGCACTAATTTTCTTAAAAAGAGACAATAAACAATAAGGGAAAAATAGTAAACTATGGGTAAGCAGAAGAGAGAAAGCTGCAGACAGACAGACCAAAAGATGTATGGAGGGGGGTGGATTTCCCAGGCCTGCTTGGATCCTTGTAGTTTTCCAATTCCTGGTCTACTTAAGCTCTAGTCCAAAGCAACAAACCTTCCATAACTGCGTGGACTCGATTGTGTGTCGTTTTGTGCATAACTGTGCCAAAGCAACCTTCTTCTGTAGCTTGTCTCTTTGTACTTTGAAGCTTGGTCCCGATGGGGACCAGGTCATCCATTCATGTATCACGTATCGTTCCACATAAGTAACAAATATTGACTCTCCATCTGTGGAATTTTTAACATAAGTATTCTGGAAAAAGCCAAAATGAAAAAGAGAAAGGGCAACTTTCTAGAAGGCAGAAGTAAAACTTGACAAAATAAAACCTGCTATCTTGTTACCTGGAGAGGGCTCTCTAGGGGACGTTTGTTTTGCTTTGGGCTTCATTCGAGTTAGTGGTTGTCTCAGACAGGACCCCCTTACCCCGAGGAAGAGTTGAGGACACAAAAGAGTGATGGCTCCTGAAGTTAACATTAAAATGTGGAGATTCTTCTTCAGACACCCCAGCAGCTCCTATTTCCCTTTGCTTGAATGAGACCAAACGTTTCTAACTGATCAGAGATCACAAGGCAATGGCCTCTGTAGCTTTCTCCACAACCTGTCCCTCCTGAAGCCACCACAGGCTTAAAGGACCCACCAATGCCGGTCTCTACGCAGAAATTAGTTCTTACTCTCTTGCTGAAATCCAACTCCCAGTCCAGCCCAGGCAGCATGAGCTCATTCTGCCCCAACTGGGAGAATGAGAAAATGGTCTATGAATTTTTCTTCCACTCTGTCAAAATAAGAACGAAAAAGTATGCCTCTGTGAGAGGGTTTTCTTTCAGCTTTTATTTGCACACATTCTATGTAATTATGGTCAGCAAGAGGGCATTTTCCACAGCCACACTAGCAGTATTTTCCACACAAAGGTTTATGCTGGCGGGCAGCCTACCCTGGAGCTATTTACTTGTGTGGTAGATAGAAAACCATCAGACTTATGACCAGTTAGAACCAAGTGAAATGTTTTCACTTGGACCTCTCCGAAAACAGGGCAGATTATTTTAATTTCCCCTCCAACCCCTTTCTCTTTTTCCTAGGTAAAGTGGTTCAATATGGTACAACCACCTTTACGCAACCAGCTCTGGGATAATTTCCACATCATAATGAATGTTACATTTAAAAATGCCTCTTCCTAGCTCCCTAGATCTTAGAAGTTTCTTATCCAATTGTGTTAGTCAGGTTTCTGCCACTGTAATGAAACACCTGAAACAACTTATAAAGAGAAAAGGTTTATTTTGGCTCATGGTTTGGCAGATTTCAGTCCACAATTGATTGGCCTTGTTGTTTTGGTCCTGTGGCAAGGCAGCACATCACGGCAGGTGTGTGTGGTGAAGCAAACTTGCCCACATCATGAGTCAGTGAGCAAAAAATATAAGGGGAAGGAGCTGGGTTCCCATAATCCCCATTAAAGTCACACTCCCAATGATCTAAAGGCCTCCCTCTGAACCCTAATTCCTGAAGGTTCACCAGCCTCTCAGGAGCCACACCCTGGAGATCAAGCCTTTCACACAACGGGGACATTCAACACCTAAATCACAGAATCAACATGACTCCTTGCGACTTCATCTCCTTCTGTTATTACCCAGTTAAGCCTTTGCCTCTCTGGAGCATCACACGTGGAGCTCATTTCTTCCTCTAGTCCATTTTTCATGGTGTGCCTCACCATCCCAACCCAAAATGCCTGCCTCCTTCCCTTGGCTTCTCTGGATGCTAAACCAGCTCTGGCCTCTCCTCAGTAAGGCCCGTCAAGTGGCATTGTTGTTACTAGCTTCCCACTTTGTAATTAATGAGTCACTAGACAAGTTGATCAAAATACCGATGTTGGTTGTGCGTAGAACTATGACATAAATCAAGCAATGCATTTAGCAGGTATTCACTGAGCCCTTACCTTGCTTATGGTTAGTCCTGTGTGGACCGTTCCATGTCAGAAAATTCTTCAAGGCAACATAAGACAGATCAAAAGGAGACAGGAACCAACACCAGCCAGGAGAGTGGGCAAGGTTGGGAGGCAGCTCCAACTGACAGAGGAATCATTTATCTGCCCATTACCGGATGCACAGATGGCTAAATGCATGCATACTAAGTATGGATGACCCAGAAAGTGGATGGTTCAGAAGATCTGTCTATCTATGAATGAATAGATAGATCCATCCATCTATCTATTCAAGAAACATTTACCAAACACGCTCTACTCATAGCCTTCAATGAGACTGTAGTCACTTCTGGTGGTTTGGCAATTCCATCAAAAGACAACAGCAACATTAGAAGTCCAAACAGAAGTAATAATAGCTGCCATTTCTAAAACACCTACATGTTAGGAGCTTCTCAAACACTATTGCTATAGCTGCCTCTCTGGGGTGCCAAAGCAAACTTATAGGGGGGCTGTGGGTTAAATTTTTAAGGGAAACATAAACTTACCTAACATCTGTCAGACACTGTGAGCTACTAGTTCCAGGTAGTTAACCATTTTACCATGAGATCATACTACATTCCCTCTGATGATGTCATAGCTTTGAGGAGCCGGGTGCTCGGAGGTGGCTGTAATAAATAAACAAGAGCCAAATGAAAGTCAACACGGGGCAGGAGGTGAGAGAATCAGTGCCCAATCAGAGTCCAAGTTCTGAGATGTCGTACCGTGCCTACATCCCATTAGCAAATAACTGCTTAAGAATCAAATCAAACTTACTTTTTCTTTCAATTTATACATGATTACTTCATAAGGATATAGATTCTTATGAGGTTGTTTGATCCTAACCTCTAAGATAAACAGACTCTGATATTATTCAGTGCTGGATCCCAAGAACAGAAGAAAGCAGAGAGGTAGAGACTGGCCAATGCAGGAGAAACACATTTTGGGAGTCAAATGACTCCCATGGCAGCCCAGTGCTTTCTGAAAATACAAATAGTTACTGTCTGATGATAGCCCTGGATGTCCAGACTTCTGGTATCTCAGGTGACAGAGTCTGGCCAAGATTATGGGGAGGAAGGCAGCAAGTTCCCCGGGTGGCGGGAAGGCCCTCTGGAATTGGGAAAAATTTAGGTCAGCATCATTTGAATCTTGACCTCCTGCTCTTCTGTCCCTGGCCAGACATTTGCATGACCTGTATGAATTCCTTGGCCTAGAGGAAGAGCTTCTTGGCCTCTCACCTCTAGAGGCCACTAAAGGGGCTGGGAACAGATTCAAAGAGCGCCCCCCCCCCCAGCATGAAAGTCTCTGGAGAGTAGAGGGGCTTCCCTGCAATGCAGAGATCTTCAAAGACCAAGCCCAAGGCACTGTGAGCCCCAGGAGGGAGAGCCTGCATGCCAAGGGGCCTGCTGGCTGGACCCCCTACTGTGGCAGCTAGCTGGCTTGTAGGAGTCCGAGAAGCCTAATTCAATTACCCTTATCAGAATGCCTCTGAACTTAACAAAGCAGATAATCAGTTCCAGAGACAGATACTGCATGGGGGGCCAAAATTATTTTGCTTCCCCAAATTGGAGGCTGAAATTGGAGATGTTTAGGTAATGGAAAACATAATCCCTCCCTAGACCCAACCTCCCTCCTAGTACCCGCACCTGAGACTCTCCTCACTCTGAGCCCAGGAGGCTGGGATCCAATATCCACACTGAAGACACCTGGTCATGAACTTGACTTCTTTCCCCTACTGTGCCGTGACCAGAAAGAAGCTGCTCAGGGCCTATGGGCAGAAGGGGGAAGAATTAACATTTTTGGAGCCTTCTACATGTCAGCTACATAATATGCATTATTGATTTAAACCACCGAACATGCCTTTTGAAGAACAATACTAGCACCTCACATTACAGAAGAAAATTGGAAACATCAACTGTACTGCCTGAGGACATCCTTGTAAGCAGCACAGGTAAGATTCAAACACAGGTATTGCCCTTTGCAATTCGATATGCCGATATGCAGCAGAGCCTCTCTACTCAAAATAGAAGTTCACAGACTCAAAGATCCACAGCAAAGCTCCAAAGCAGAGGTGTACCTTTTTTAGTGAAGAACTAAGGTCAGAGAGGATGCCTAACCCAGGGTCGGTCAGTGTCTCATTTGGGATTTGAGGCCAAATCAGCCTGAAGTAAAAACCAGGACTCTCAGCACTAGCTCACAGCTGCCATCCAAGTTGGTTCCTTGAAACCCCTGGTCTTCTAAGGGCAGGGAGTCTCTTCACACATTCCCCATGGGTGCAGGGCAAGGCCTGGACAGAACCAACAGGGTAGATAGCTCTTAATGTGGGTTCTGGGCAACCAGGAGTATGGGTAAATGTTCAGAAGCCATCCCACTCCAAAGAAATCTCTCAGTTCCTGCTAATCTCAGAATTGTGGGCATAATATTTACCCTGGAAAGAGAATCAATTAGTGGATCATATCCTTCATTTATTTATTTGAATTTAAATCTTTTTATTACATAATACTTGACATGTACATAACAAAATATATATAAATTACAAAGCATAATGATAACAAAGCCTGTGTTCCTTCCACAAAACTTTAAACACAGACCTTGACAGTGGATGCTCCTCCCGTTCTTTCTCCAAAACTTCTCCTACAAAAATAATCACCATCCTGCATTTTTTTGTTGATCGCTCACTTGACTATTTTTATAGTTTTGCCAAGGAAGTTTGCATGGTGGATTGCATTGCTGTTCAAATACGCTCTGACTTTGCAGTTCCTCCAACTAGAGATGAAATGCACTTCCCTGCTCAGTGATGCTAGATTTGCATTGACCAGAAGAATGATGTAAGAAGCATCGACAGGATTAGAGTTCTGAGCCTAGGATTTAAGAGGACTCATATGTATCACCTTTCTCTCACATTTCTACCTCTGCCATGAGAAAAATGTGCTCCAGGTGAATTACTAGTCCAAGGAGGATGAGACATATGAAAGAGACCTCGGCTCAATCTGGAGTTATAATTAAGTCTAACTGGGCCCAGTTTAGCTGACCCAACCCTCAGCCAATCCATAGATACCTGAGTAGGAATACATTTATGTTATAAACAACCAAGTTTTGGAGTAATTTGTTATACAGCATTACCATGGCAATAGCTGACTTATACACAATTTGTCCATGACACAGCATGTTGTATACTTTTGCTTTTTCTGAACTTTGCAGGATGATCATTAATATTGTATGCAATCATCTCCTATTTACTTTTCTTTCTTACTACACATTTTCTTTCTGAGGCTTAGCCAATGGATTATAGTACATTAGTGTGGACAAACTATAATAGTTGCTCCTTCAATTTAAAGATGAGGAAAAGTGAAAGAACCAGAGAGTTTATGAGTGGCTGAGGTGGCTTGAGAGCCAATGTGTCATTTCTTCAGCAAACATTTAGTGAACATTAGGCAAGCACTTTCCTCACTGCAAAGAATGTTAACAGTGATTTGGACACAAAAGGTTCTGGCCCTCATGGAAAGAGGGAAGGTCACACCTATGCCCCCTACCTGTCATTGCCAGCTTTACCTTATTGCCTCTGCCCTGCCATATATTTTCCCTTGTTCTGGTCACCACCTGCTGGCCCTGGAGACAGATAATGTAATTAAGGCAGTACCTGAGCAGAGCAGGCATAAACAGAGGTGTGGATAGCTGTCCTTGGGAGTACTGCTGGCACCTGAGCCACAGGGGAGAGGGTTACCATAACTGGGAAGTGTGCACCAAGGTTTGGTCACTTTAGAGAGATAGCCTTATGTCCCTGCAGAGGACAGGCACCTACAGGGGATGGGCAGGGCTCTGGCCAGAGTGAGCCCTGCAGCAGCTCCACAGCCCCAGGAACTTTGCTCCCGGTGACCACAGTCAGTGTGGGAGCATATGTGAGAGACAGAGGAAGAACGAGGGAAGTTCCTCACCCTGAAGAGTTTGCAGCCAGATGGGAAAGCATAATAAGAGAAGAAAAAAGCAAGTCTTCACACCCCAGATGACAAACACCAAATGTCACAGAAGTAACGGAACAGAGCTGAGGCAGACTCACACTCGTTAACATGGGTGTGCAGGTGCCCAGAGGTGGCTGCGGTGACTGGGCCGCGCTGTCATTCCATGGATGGGTGTCTTTGGTTTCTCCCAAAAATGTGGGTCATCCCTGTGAGAGTTTCTGTCCCTCGCATGCACTGGAAAAACACAGCAAGCATCACTTTATATTAGAAGTGGGCTGAAGCCAGTTGCATGCTCCCTTGGTGGTTCGGAGGGCATCCTGGGGCATGCAGGGGACATATCAGGAAAAGCAGCCACCCTTTGGGCTGGGAAGAAATGGCGCGCTGATGACGTGTTTCACAGTGGCAGCTCCCGGTTAGGGGGTAATTGTCAAGGCGGGAGGATCAGCAACTCCTGCCAATATAGGGGCAGCAAAACCAAGAAGAGCACCTGGGTCCCCGAGCTCCGGCGCTCGCTCCCGGGGAGGCTACTGGCTGCCCTCCCTCCGGACTCCTTCTTCCACCGCCCCAGCAGGAGGCGGACATCCTCAGAGCGGCAGCTCCTCCTCCAGCCCCACCCTCCTCGTGCAGTTTGGTAAAGTCTCTCCTGGATCTTATGGTCAGCAGTCTCTCATCAGAGATGGATCAGGGAGCATGCGATGTGCGACTTGAGAGGGTTGTTTCGGCCTGGGAAGCGTAAGATTGGTGTGGACTCAGCCTGCTGGGGAGAGGGATAATGAGGGGTCCATCACCTCTCTTTCTACTCGATCCCTATTTGAGAGCCCTTTTGGCAGTGTATGTGTGAGCATGTGTGTGTGTGTGTGTGTGTGTGATTCCAAAACAAACGTGCATACAGTGATTTCTGTCCCTGTGGGCATATGTAAGGGACAGTCCTGGAGAATAAAAGCAAGGAGTGGCCTGAATAATGTTGGGGTGCACTACAGTCCCTCCTCAGTTACCCAGATCTTATACAGTTAAAGAGTGTTGGGAAGAGCCGGAAGCCCGCAGTCAAGATCCACCCTGCCGCTTCCCGGTGGCACCATCTCTGCAGGCAAGACTCCTGTCTTCTTGGGCTCTGATTGCCTCATCTGTAAACAAGGGCCAGGAGAGCAGTAAGTCCTGACTGTCTCCCAACTGTAAGCACGCTATACCTTCAGGAACCTGTGGAAAAACCAAACACTTCTCCAGGGCTTGGCATGGGGACACACACCTGTGATCCCAGCACTGGGGAGGCTAAGGCAGGAGGATCACCATGAGTTTGAGGCCACCCTGGGCTACATAGTGATGTGAATTATATAATAAGACCCTGTCTCAAAACAAAACACTCAAAAGCTTCTCCAAAAGTGGCAATAAGAAAGAAAAGAAAAAGAAAAAACCACATTTACTTGGGCTAAAGTTTAAAAAATACTAAATGACTTTTATAGTCTATTTTATAAAACGTGGCATATTTTCTCTCTTGCAGTCACTGCTGTTATAATACATGTGTGTTCATTTTATTTCCCTAGTCAGAGTTTCTTAGGAGCAATAAAATGTTTCATAGAACTCACTGAATTCCAAAATCAGAAGAATTTTGTTGTTACACATAAATACTGTGAAATTATATTAATCTCTATATAACAGATTAAAGCAATCACATACCAGCCTATGATGTATCATTACAGACGGTCTTGTTTCTTTCTCACATCTATGTTGGCAGAGGAATTGTGCTTCGTGCCCATTTTTTAAGCCGGGAAATTGAAGACAACAGGCTGGAGGACTTATTGAAGGCCACCTAACCAGTATATTGTGAAGCTGGGCCTTGAACCACAGTCCTCTGAATTGCTCTTTAAAAGTCATCTGAGTGTTTCCTCTGCCCATGTGACACTCAAAACAAGCCAGGGCACATAGCAGGTGATCAGAAAACTATTGTGGGTTGATTCAAACCTGGTAATGGTAAATGGCCCAGTTTAAAGGGTGGGGCTGAATTTCAAGGTCTTGCATGATTTTTTTCTCTTCCAGGAATAGCCCTGAGTCCCTCCATGTGTCCCATATTTAGGAACCAAGGCTCTTGGGGGACACACCTGGACCTGTTAGCACAAGCACCCCCGTTGTGTAGCTGGCCAGGCCCTGTAGGTTCTCTTATGAGAAGCCAGCAGGCACAAGCTGAGCCTGGAAGCCCCCTATAAAAACACATCCAAGTCTGCATTCCGCCCTGGACAACAGACAGGCCTACAAACCACCCAGCAAAACAAGCCAGGAAAAAGCCCTCATTTCTGGCCACAGGAACTTCACCAAAGCGTCAGCCTGAGCCTGAGGCGCCAGCTCTGCCCACAGGACACCAGAGGCGGTCATCTCCATCAGCCAAGTCCAGTGGACTCTGAATTTAATCTGCCCATCAGGGGACTGGAACAAAATTGCAAAGCAAACACCTGGCGTATTGAAGTCAGTCATCAGGACTACCACGTAAGCCTGGCCACGTGTCCATCCCGTAGATTCAAGTGTCTCAATGTGGCCACACATTTGTGTGCAGCTCACTCAGTCCTAGGCACTTAGTTCTTCTGGTGACATCAGACCTACGTGTGGCCACTTTTCCCGCCAAGCTTTTTGCCCTGAGCTGTCTTTGCTCCCTGTCTCACCTTCGCTGCACTCAACTTCCACACAATAGCCCTGGTCTAGTTTCCCACCAGATCTACCCCCAAGAGCTCCAATATGGAACTTCCAGCTCTCCAGTCACCACTTTCAACTGCCATCTCTATTCATCAACCTGCAAAGGCTCTCTAACTTTCAGGGTAATGGATCTGGAGTGGAAATTCTCTTTACATTTCTTCTGTGTGTCCCCTCCCCATGTCCACCCTGGCCGTCCCCCATTTCTGCTGGCACACACCTTCTCTTTTACTAGTATAGGCTCCCCATGACCCCGACCCTCACAGACCCAATCTGATCTCACAGCTTTTGTTGAATGCCTTCTGTATGTCAGCATCTATCCCAGTCTATCCAGACCCCAGGGTCTTCTGCCTAAGGCCCCTTTCTGCTGGCAACAACCCTTCTGTTCCCTGCAATCTCCCAACACTCCGTCATAACTTGCCTTGCATTGGGTTAGACTGATCCATAGCAATTGCTAATGAATTACATACTATTTAATAAACAAATGCCTGTCCCAATCCTGGCATGAGGACCTCTGTTGTTAGAAGGCTCTGCTCCGATCTTCAGAGGGTGATGATTCTGTCGGACCAAGTGAACTTGCTTGTCTTGAGCCTGCATTTTTTCTACTCCCACTTTTAGACCATGCTCCTGATGCTCATGACCCTGAGATTCCTTCAGCCTTGCGCACATTGCGATGTCTATGGCCTCCTCCCAGGTCTGTCTTTGTTGGCTGTGAGGCAGATTTGTGGATAGAGCTTGGATACATGGCTGGATTTTCCACATGCGTATCACTGGGCCCTTTGGTAGAAAGATAGGGGCAGGCCTGTGCAAGCTAGTTATCCTTGTGTCTACCTGCTGGAAGATGAAGCCTAAATAGAAGAAAAGCAGACCAAGACCTGGAAAGGGATTGGGCGCAAATGATTCTGTTGGTCTTTTCTGCCTGGATGTCTCATCTAACCAAGCCAACTTCTTTTCTTTCTTTGCTTAAATTCACTTGAGTTGGATTTCTGTCACTTGCAGCCAAAATTTACTAATGAAGATAAAAATGATGATGCTATGGCGGTGGTCGTGGCAGCTAACATTTTGGGGAAGTGCTGGCACCGTGTTCCGGGCACTCATTCACCCTATGAGTTGATTCCTCCAACTACCTCATGAGGAAGTTGGTGTTATTCTCACAGATTTCCTTTGTGAGGGAACGGATTCAGAAGAGCTAAGCAATTTGCCTGAGCTTATAAAGTATTGAAACTCAAGTCTGTTGGACACCTAAGCTTGTGTTCTTGACAGCTAAGTTTGTTTTCACTGGTCATCAACAGCTTGATTTGGACTCCATGGAATTTAAGTAGTATGCAGATAGCCGCTGTGGAACAGCCAAGGCTCAGAAAGGGAAAGAAAGGGAAGGGAAAAGGCTGAAGTTAGGATACACCATCTCAACCAGACACCCATCAATCCTTGTCAAAGCAGGAGGAGAAAAGAAAATGATCCTTCTCCAAAATGCTTTCCTCTCCTTCTTCCTCTCCATCCTTGGCTGAAGTCTTCTCCAGCAGAGCTCTGGAAGGACAAAAGGGTGGGTTCTGACAGCATGCCTTTGAATCTCTGCTGGCTTCTGTAGATTATGCTTTTCAGTAAATATACAGTTGTATCTTGATACCAAGGAGAGGCACATTAAATACAGATGGTCTTTTAGGACGACCATGTACAAATTTTCAACACTATACAATACTGAATGCCTGTAGGAAGCTCCCCACAAGGTCCACGTGGAAGCCAAGCATGCACCCAGTGGTGATGGGAATCATTCGCAGGCAACCTGGGCCTTACAAGTAGAGGGGGAAAACTGCAAACATAAAGAGGACTTTGGTTCATAGGTTCCTAAGATCGCATGGGTAGCATGAGATAGGTTGCTGTGTCTCTCAGAGGAGAGCAGAGTAAGGGTGAAAGGGTGCTCTCCGGGAGCATGACAAGGTATCCTCTCGGAGTGCAGGAGAGCAGGGTTGCTGTGAGGGTTTATTGCTGCAAGCCTTGGAGAGCTGCACAAGACACTGCTCTACCACATTTGAGAAATGCTCTCATCCTGTTGTCATTGCCATAAAATTTTTATAGAGGAGAGCCTAGACCTCCCCACTGTCAAGTGCTCAGTGTCACTCACCAAACACTCATGAGGCATGAAGGGCCTTCCCACGTGCAGGTGTAGGTTTTCAAAATCTTCCACATAGGTCAATAATCATGGCAAAACAATCTCCATGGGGCCTCTGAAGAAGGAAAACTCACCCAAGTTCAAGCTCTGAGTCCAAATGCATTATACTCCCTATTCTTCTTTAGCAGGAAGTATATTGTAATGGACAGGTGCTTTTTTTTTTTTTACTGAAAGCTTCTATTACCAAAAGTAGCCCCCACACATGAGTCTGACATCAATCCCCATCTCTAGGGATGTGTCACGGTAGTCCCTTTATTGTTCACATATTCATCGTGAGTTTTGAGCAGATGGTTAGAGAGGTGAATAGTGTTAGGGTAATAACAATAAAATGGGGACATGGCATAATATCCATTCATTTAATTAAATTTCACTTAATAAATTACATTTGGGTTAATCGCATTTCCGTCTCCACAAATGCGAGAAGGTTATATAGGAAGCCTGCAGGAGCCACATGGGCATGTGAAAAGCAGACTAAGCTAGGCCTAGGGCTCCAATGTTGTACTGGGAAGATTTCTCTGTAGGAATCCTGCCTAGATGGAAATAGGATAAACAAGCAGCTAAAGAACTAGGGAGAAACACTCTGACCAAGTACATCATACGCAAAAGTCCTACATCAAAAGGTACTTGACAGCTTGCTCCTTCTTAAAACCTTCCTTTCCACTGACTGCACAGTCGTTTCAGTCCCTGGTCTGGCTGTTCCACAGGCTACTCCAAAGGCTCATTCAGCCTCTCAAAGTTGATGGGTCTCAAGTCCAGTTTTGAATACCAGTCTTCCTCTATACTCTCCCCAGGCAACCATCCTGTCACGAGTCTCAAACTTGTACTCGCTTCTCAGATCTCTCCTCTGAGGTCCTGCCCAGGAAAATCTGCACCCTTGTCTGCTCCTCCTTGTCCTAAGCTTTACAGAGGCAAGATTCTCCTTGGGAAGGCTGCAGCTACTGGTTCTGTTTATTCATGAGGGCTCAGTCTGCCTATATCTGGAGTTTGGAGCTGGGAAATTGTAACCAAACCACACTGTTCACTATTGGGTTTATCATCAGTGAAGCCTATGGTAAGTCTCCATCCATAGCAATCTGACATCGTCAAATACCAGCCCGCAAAGAGGAAAGGAGCTGTTAGGTATTGAACCTTCCTAACACCAGCAAAGCGTAAGGAAGTGCTGCTTCCATTCCCAACTCTGGCAAATCAGTGAATGGTGGTGCCATATGCTGAAAGGCAACCCTAGAGGAAGACGAGGCCATGGTGAAGATGACGAAACAAAATTAGTCTCCATCATCTTGCATTTATAGGAAAATCAGAGGAATTCTGGGAAGAGATCTGTGATAGAGATGCAAACTTGAGGTTGACAGGCAAGCACCTCAGTTACAGCTGATGCCACAGGAGTGGAAGAGATTGCTTGTGGAGAATGTATAAAAATAACAATATGTGTGACCAAAGATTGAGACCCATCAGTTATTTTGTTTTTATTGTATCACAGACCTATTAAAATGTAATTCAAATATCTAGATCTCAAACTTTAAAGTATATAAACTTAGTCTACACACAAGTTGTGAAATCATCCCTACTACCTGATTCCAAGATATTTTTGTCATCCCCAAAAGGAATCACATATCCATTAGCATTCTCTCTCCCATTTTGTTCCCCACCAACCTCTAACCACAATGAATTTACCTTGTGTCTCCATGGATTTGCTAGCTAGACATCTCATGTAAGTAGCATCACAAAATATGTGAATGTTCGTGTCTGGCTTCTTTCACTTAGCGCAACTCTTGTAAGGTTTGTCCATGTGGCATGTACCAGTACTTTAGTTCTTTCTATAGCTGAATATTGTTCCACTGTAAGATGTATCACTTTTTGTTTATCCTTTTATCGCTTGATAGGCACATGAGTTCCTTCTTATTTTTGGCTAATACTAATAAGGCTGCTATGAACACTAATGTACAAATTTGTATGTGGAGATATGTTTTCAATTCCTTTAAATTAGGATAATAATTGGTCTTATGGTAACTTTATGTTTAACTTTTTTATTTTCTTTGAGGTGCTAGGCATCAAACCCAGGACCTCATGCATGCTAGGCAAGTGATCTACCACACCGAGCTACACCCCCAGCCTGAAGTTCCATTTCTCAGAGAGCTTCCAAACCGTTTTTACAAAACAGCTGCACCCTTCCGCGTTGCCATCAACAATGAGTTAACATCTGCATATCCTCACCAACACTTATTATCATGTCTTCATGGTAGGTGTCCTAATGGACTGGAGTGATTTCTCAGTGTGCTTGCATTTCTCTAATGAGGTTGAACATTCTTTCGTGTGAGTATTAATCATTGTATATGTTCTCTGGAGAAATGTCTGTTCAAATCTTTTGCCCATTTTTAATTGAGGTTGTCTTACTGCTTTGCCGTGTATAGGTTTCTTATTCTCGATACATATCCCTGGTGGGACATGTTATTTACAAAATTTTTCTTCCATTCTATAGCTTGTCTTTTCACTTTATTGATGATGTTCTTTGAAAAGCAAGCTTTTAACTTTGATGAAGTACAGCTTATAACTTACATATTTTTTCTTTTGTAACTTTTGTTTTTGTATCATATTCAGGAAATCGTTGCTTAACCCAAGGTCATGAAAGTGTACTCCTATATTTTCTGCCAAAAGTTTTATAGTTTTATCTTTCACATTGACGTCTCTGAATACTTCTAGTTAATTTTTGTGAATGGAGTAAAGTGAGGGTCCAAGTTTACCCTTATGTCTGTAAATATCAGCTGTCTCAACATTTGTTGAAAAGACTTGTTCTCTCCATTGAATTGTCTTGATAGCTTTCTCAAAAGTCAATTGATTAAAAAGGTAAGGGTTTATTTCTAGACTCTTAATTCTATTTCTTTGGTCTGTGTCTGTTCTTATGTCAATACTACTAGATCTGATTACTGTAGCTTTGAAGAATGTTTTTAAATTGGAAAGTGTGAATTTGTTCTTCCTTTTCAAGATTATTTTTGGTTTTTCTGTGTTCCTTGAATCTTCACATGAATTTTAAAATAAGTTTACTAATATCTAAGAAGCCATCTGGAGTTTTGGTAGGGATTACAGTGAGTCTATAGATCAATTTGGAGACTATTGACATCTTCATGTTGTGTTCAATTCACGAGAATGAGATGCCGTCCATTCATTTAAGTGTCCTTTAGTTTCTTTTGTGATGCTTTATAGACTTTGGTGTATAAGTCTTGAACTGATTTTAATTTGTTTATAAATATTTCACTTTTTTTGAAACTACTATAAGTGGAACTTTTGGGGGGTACAGGATCTCACTATGCCATTCATGCTAGGCTCAAACTTGCAATCCTACTGCATCAGGCACAAAGAGTGCCAGGATTACAGGCATACACTACTATACCCAAGGAATTGTTTTAGCAATAATCATGCCTCAGATAAACCTCATTGGCTGTGATACTGCCACTGGGCAAAGCTGGAGTTGTTGTTGTAACTGTTGTTTCTGATTGTTTTTGCCAGTGCTATATAAATACAATAAGTTTTGCATTTTGATCTTGTATCCTGAAACCATGTTAAAAACTCATAAATTTATTTATGAGTTCTAATATTTTTATGGATTCCTTAGGATTTACTACATGGAAGACAGTGTCATGTGCAAGAAAAGCTAGTTTTATTTTTTTCTTTGTGAACTAGGTAACTTTCATTTCTTATTCTTGCCTAATTACCCTGTCTGGAGCCTCCAGTACAATATTGAACAGAAGTGCTAAGAATGAGCATCCTTATCATATTACTGATCTTGAGGGGAAAACATCCAGTCTTTCATTATTAAGTTTATGTTAGATATGGATTTTTCATAGATAGCTGTATTAGTTTTCTCTTGCTGCTGTAACTAATTATGACAAATGCGGTGGTTTATACCAACACAAATTTATCTCTCAGTGCTATAAATTAGAAACCCAACATGGGCTTCAGTGGGCTAAATCAGAGTTTCAGCGGCTGTGTGGTGGGAGACCTTAGGGACTTGCCTTTTCATTCTCACCATTATCAAATTAAGAGAGTTCCCTTCTATTCCTAGCTGATTGTTTTAACATGAAAAAGTGTTAGATTTCATCAAAAGATTTTTCTGTGCCTCTTAAGATCCTGTAGTTTTTGGTCTGTCAATACTTGAAGAGCTTTAGTAAGAAAGGAGACGTAAGTATCCAAACATAGGAGGGAAACTGGGGGGTGTGATCGACACCAATAGAAAAGAGGGTTCCCAGTGATGGAAGCGGTCAAGCGTACCCACGCCACTGAGAAGTAAGATAAGAGGGGAACTGAAAAATGTGCATTTTGTTTGGTTTTGTGAGGTTGTTTGTGACCTCAGTTATACTGGGATGGTAGGGGGTGAAAGGCCGCTGAGAACGTGATGGAGACCTAGGACTTCAGGGAGCCAAGGGTAAACCTGGAAGGGATGACTCCGTTGATGGGGTTAGCATCAGGGCAGCTTAATGGGCCTCTTCATGGTGCATTCTGGATCCATTTTAGTTGAAGCAGAGAGGGCAAGAAACATAGCATTAGCATCCAAGATGCTAAAATCGAACTCGCAGTGTTTTCTAGAATCAAGAAGAAACATTGCTGTGCTTTGACATCAGGCAGCAGCCCTTGCCTTTGTGAAGGGGTGAGGTGTTCGCCCTGCCTCAGCCTGTAGAGAAAACTGGTGTCAGGTAGGAAGTTGTCCTATCTTGGTAAAATACCAGGGTGGGACCTATATTGGAGGCTAGGATGAAATTCACATCCTATGTTGTCTAGTTTTTGGATGAGCCTTTCAAACGTGAAAGTTTTGGGGATAGGGAAGGCAGTGATTCTGGCTTTAGGGAGAGACCTTTCCTATGAGCAGCAGCATCACCCTCCACATAGAGAAGCAGCCGACCCTCCTGGTGGCTCTGGCGCGGTTGGCTCACCACATTGTCGGATGGTGTCTCTCACTTGACAGGACCCAGGAGACCTGAGTGTTCTGCGAATTGCTTGCTTCCCTCTGCCAGGCAGCCTCATTGGATTGATTGCTTCCCTGGGATATTTATGTGGAAACCAAAGAAAATACTCCAGGGTCATTTTTTAATAAGTGCCAATCCCTCCTAGGCTATCTGCAGCCATAAACATTTAAGTCTAATATCCCAAAGAAAATGTTGATGCAGTCTGATGTGGGGGCAACAGCACAAGGATTAGTCTAAACAAAAACATGAGGGTGACGCTTAGCCTTTTTCAGCATGAAACTGCATTCACTCATTTTTGACATAAAAGTGCAATTTGCATATCCTTTCAAGTCTGTTTAGCTGCAAACACATGTGTTTGGAGCATAGAAATTTAAAATTTGTAAATTATTCAGAAACTACTGCCAAATTGTAATCAAGTGGCAGGAAAAACATTCTGCACTGAATAGTTCTAAGTACAGAGGGGAGCCTTCTTAGGGTTGGGAAACATTTTTTTAATGTGCGGGTGCTTAATCAACTCAGAGAAAACAGGGGGAGAAATGTTTACTTTCTTAGCAACAATTTAATATAGACGTTAGGGCTTTTTTTCTGTTTATTGAACATTGCAGAATGGAATGATTTTAGTATTGTGACACTAAGTAAATGCGGTGCTTTCCGGGGGAAAAGTAAACACTGTGATTAAACTGAAGTAGGAATTTATAATGTCTTTTTAGGAATCATTATAATCCCAGAAGCATAACTGCTAGAGAGCAGTCCAATGTGATATCATTTATGCACACTACACGGTGCAGATAACAACATTCAGGATGTGTGACTTACATCCCATCTTTACTTTCTGTCTTCCCAAGTCCTCTTTCATTTTGTGCGTCACGTAAGAATTGTCCCAAGTTCCTGTTCATTGCAAAGCACCGTGCGGGACACCTTGGGATCTAGGAATTTGTGTATGGGGATAGAGATGTACCCGGGTGAACTATTCTTTTGGGAGAGCGGACTGGGGTTTGAAGACTTTGGCAGGAGAGCTGAGAGTGGACAGGGCAGAAGCACCTGTCTCAGGATACAGGAAGGGCAATGGATAGAGAACCTGGAGCTGACAGACGATGGGTGACAGTTCATGGAAACTGCGCATAATGACAACACAGCTTCCACGGCCACCACTATACAAGGGGTGATGCACAGAGACTGACACAACAAACTCAGTTTTTCTTTTAAAAGTCAAATTCTGTCCAGCCTCCATTTCCCCTGCTTTTCTGTTTGATCTCCCCTGGGAAGTGGAGATGGTGATATCCTCTGGGAAGTAGATTGGAAGAGGTAGGCAGAGAGAGCAGATGGCCATTGTTGAAAACAGTCTACTCCAGATAGGACATTCCTTTCATGGAACCAAAGTGTAAAGAGGAAAGTGGATTATCTGGACACCAAGCAAAAAGCAACGAATAAATTCAAAGTTCAAAAGGGTGAATTTTAGTTGAAGACTGGTCTGGCCAACTCTGTAAGTCTTTGCCCTGCATCCATTTATTCATGCATTTAGGAACATCTATAGAACACATCGTTGGCAAGGTATAATTTAGAATTAGAAAATACACACAGCTCTTATTTTTGTGTGTTTACATGGGTAAACAAAGGCATTAATTTGCTTTGCAAATCATCCCAAGACATTAAGAGCCAAAGTCTGATGTAAGCAACATTGGCTTGAAATCTCTGCATTTAAACTCTTAAGCATTTTCTGGTAATTTAACAAAAATTTCCCTTCAGGCAAAATTTTTGTGCATTTGCTATTAAAGTGACTCACCACACAGTTGCTGATCTGCATATTTATTATATACATATTACGTGCAGTTTTACACAGATAAACATTTTATATTAGCAGGGACATTCAGTGAGAAATCATATTCACATCTCTGCTTCAATTAAATTATCTAATATTTTTTCCAAAGCAGTCTTTCTGTCTAGACACTTTTATGCAACATTTCACATATGACTTCAGTTAAGCTCATCAATCTACAGAGAGAATATCTGGAACTTCTTTCAAAAGACAAAGTAAATGAAAGGCCATAAAAAAATGTGAAAGAAGAAGTATAACTGTCTTTTCTTGCAGGTACTATAAATAGATGTTCCAAAAGGATCTGCAACAAATTATTAGACTGATACATAAATTAATTCAGAATGAATCTATACAATCATATTTCTGTAAAGTAGCCACTATTGGAAAATAAAAAATTTTAAAGCCCTATATCATTATAATATCAAAAGATATGAAATACCTGGTAATAAAGATAACAAAATGTAGAAGCAAGACTTGAATATAGAAACCAAAATTACTCAGAGAAATTAAATAAATGGCAAGCACACACGCTCTTAGGTTGGATAATTCAGTATAAAGGCATTTTTCTCCTTAAACTGAAACATAAATGTAGTGAAACCTCAATCACAATCCCACCAAGTTTACAGTTGTTGAAATTGACAAGTTGACTCTAAATTTTACAAGAAACTGCTAAAATAATCTTGAAGAACAACGTTGGAGAATTACTTTGAAATTGAATGAAATGGCATGCCTCAAACAAATATCTTGGTATAGGCACGAGACAAAAGATTCATATCTGAAATGTGTGAAGAATCCCTGCAAAACAATGAGAAAAATTAAACAACACAATTTTAAAATGTACAAAAATGTTGAACTGGCACTTTAAAAAATAAGATATCCTAGTAGCCAAGAAGTATATAAGAAGATGCTAGACATTATCATTTTTCAAATAAATGCAAATGAAAGCCATAACGAGATGTACTACCTCCCACTAGAATGACCAAAATTAAAAAGATTAACAATACTAAATGTTATTGAGGGCAGAACCTCTCAAACATTGATGGTGGGAATAACCACTTTTGAATATTGTTTGATAGAGCCTATGGTTTATTTAAAGTGAGCATGTGTATCTCCTATGACCCAGAATATCCAAGGGAGATGTACACTTAACAGAAAATTATTCATAAGTGCACAAAATGACATACACCAGAATAAGTACAGTAGGTTAATTCATAATGGCTAGAAACAACTTGAAGACCCCTCAACAGAAGAATTGATATATAAGTTGATAAACTGTGATATATAGATATGTAGACATAAATGTGTGTGTGTATATATATACACACACGTATAATATCTGTATACATAAGAATATATACACAATGAAATACTACAGAAATGCATGAAGTACTGATAAATATAATAAAGTAGATGAACTTCACGATAATGAGTGGAAGAATTCAGACACTCAAGTGTATACTGCATGGTTTGATTTATATTAAATTCATGAACAAGCTAAACTATTTTCTGCTGATACAAACAGCAGTCACTTTGGGGGTTTACACGGAGGGAGGAGCGTGACAAAATCTTTTGGTGTAGCAGAACGATTCCATATCTTTACCTGACTATACATCTGTAAAAGTCCATCAAGATGAACACTTAAGATTAATATAATACATCAGTAAAAAATAAATAGCATTTAAAAGATAAAAAAGGAATTTGACTGCATTGCAAGATTAGATAACTTTTAAAAAGAAAGACCCATCATTTTAATACGCTATTTCATTAAATACACAAACAAGAAAAACCATGTGTATGTGTAATATATATGATAAAAGACCTACACAGCAAAGCATGTCAGTGAATAGGGATGGAGGAGTACCCTTACGACAAAATGCACAAAGAAAATTGCAAAAATATGTGAAGAGAGATTTATGTGTTGAATAAATGAAACAGTGTGTCATGTTTCTGGGTAGAAAAGTCTAAGACTACTCTGATACCAATTCTTCTCCCAAATTACACTTTAACATTCTCCCAAATAAAATTCAAACAGAAAATTATTAAACTTGACGTTATCCTATAGTTAATTGCACTAGTGCAGTCAAACATTTTAAACTGGGATGAGGATAGGGCACTCCCTCTGCCTGACACTAACATTGAAGAAATGTCGACTTGAAATAATTTTGAGACTATTCTGTGGGTCCAGACACAGGTAACCATGGTAGCAAAACAAGTTAACAAATAATATAGTTTGTGATTAATGGAGGAAAGTTGGGAAAGTTGGGTGATTTAACAGATATGGACAAGTAGCTAATCAGTGGTTAAAAATGGAATTAGAAAACTTCCTCTTAGCTTAAATTCAGGAAGCATGCATTACATAAATATTGATTGACTGACTGATTGATTGGTTGGTTGATAGCTGTACTGGAGATTGAACCCGAAGCCCTTCATTGAACTACATCTCCATCTCTTTGTATTTTTTTATTGTGAGATAGGATCTCCTAAGCCTCTAAATTGCTCAGGTTGGGTTTGAACTTATGACCCTTCTGCCTCAGCCTCCCACAATGCAGGGATTGCGGGTGTGTGCCACCATGCACAGCTCTAAATATTTTAAGGAAAGTCGCCAATATGATAGATTGAATTGCAGCAGGGATCCCCCAGGCAATCTCCTGTACTTCCCAACACTGCTTTAAATACATATTTTACTACACTAATACTTAGCCTATCTTAAAAGTAAAAACAAACAAACAAAAAAAGAAATCCACCGAAAATGGAAAAGAAACCTAAAATCAGAGTGGTAGAGGGAATTAGCAACCAAACTGCTTGCTGATATTATTAGGACCAGAAAGCATTCAAAAAACTAAAGTTTCGGTTGAGTTGCTCAGCCTATTTGTATGTGTGTAATTACTGATCAATAATTACATTTTAAAAAAATAATAATTACATTAAACTACATTTATCACCTGGCTATTTGTTTTTATTTGTCCTTCTGTTGTTGTTCATTGTTCCCTCTTTCTCTTTTGTGGATTATTTCTTTGAATTCATTTCATCTCATTTATTTGATTTGGGGGGGGGTTATGGGAATTGAACTCAGAACCTCACGCTTGCCAGGCAGGCGCTGCACCACTGAGCTAAATCCCCAGCTCCTATTTGATTTTTACAACTCATCCGTTCTTATTTCATTTCTAAATGTTACTCTAGGAATTGCGGTGTGCAGCTTTATCTTTTTACACACTACAATTTATTAAATTGTGCTACCTCACGTGTAATTTTAAAGACTATACAATAATATGCCTTCATCACATCCTGTGCTTTGTACTGTTTTGGTCAAACAGTTTACTTTTAGATGTTATAAACCTTATGCTATATTGTTATTACTTGTTTTGCTTTAAATTAGCAATTTTACTTTGAAAATTGAGGAAAGAGAAATAAGTCTTTTATATTTATCCATGTTTGTCATTTCAAGAACTCTTTATTTCTTCTTGTTCACTTGTGTTTCTATCTGGTATTGCGTTTTCAGTTTGAAGAACTTCCTCATCATTTCTTGCAGTGACCAGTAACTGGCTACGGATTTTCTTGCCTGCAGATGTTCCTCCTTTAACCCCAGAATTCTGGTCCTCTGACTAGACGCTTAAACGAATGGGTTCTAAGTAAGGAATTGTATATAATGTGTACATTAAAATATTGAGAACAGAGAAACGGTCAAAGGAAACTCCAGCTTGATAACTTTGCTTTTATTTGCAAAGCTCTTACATGTGTATTTTATGTATAACAGAACATAAAACTACTGTGCTTTACATACAATACAATCAACAAAAGTTACAGTACTGTACCATAGAAGAATCAGCCAGGAGGCTGCACAGCATCCCAAGTCTGCGTTTTTGCACTGTAAGTTTGAAAGCAGGTTGTAAGTCCAAATAATCATTAAACAGGTAAGTTATTAAATGAGGAATATCTATATGGGTTATCAGAAAGTGTCCTTTTTTACCTTAAGTCTTTGAAGGACCTATCATTTCACTGGCTCCAGGATTCAAGGTTGAAGATTTTGTCTTTCAACACCGGAAAGACGTTCTATTGTTTCTGGCCTGTGTTTCAGGTATGCTAGGGAAACACTGTCCTATGAAGTGAGAGCCCCAGCCCATGAATACCTGCTAAGGAAAAACTAGACAGAAAGATCTTTTAAACAGAGTTAATAACTAGTAATATCATAGATGAATGGAACACAGGTAATTTGAAGTTAATTAATTAATAACTTAATTAATTAATTTTAAGATCCTCATCTTGCCTGAGAAGAGGATAGATGTTAATTTAACTTAACATATTAAAAACTTAAGTGCAAATGCTAAAAATAGATGTACAACATAAAATCTCAACCTAATCAAGGGAACAAAGAGAGGGATAAGAAAACTCAGTGGATTCATTAGGAGAATAAAAAGGTACAAAGAGAAAGAAGAAAATGTTAACTTATGGCACATAAAATACAAAAGCAAAATATCAGGAAAAGTCCAACTGCATCAGTAATCACAATAAAAGTAATAAATTACTTTCCTATTATGGAATATAGAATATAGAGTGAATAAAAATCTAAATACTGTGTATCTAAAACACACAGTATTTTTATAAGTGGCAAACCTACAATATAATGACACAAAAAGGTTAAAATTAAAGAATGCAAAAGTACTTATCAAATACCAAAAAATGGTAGAACAATATTAATACAAATTATTTAACTATAAGCTAATCAGGGAGAAAGTATAGCTATTAAAACTTGATAGGACTGTAAATTGCTACAAACTCTCCAAAAAGTGATTTGTTAATACTAGTATAATAATAGCTAATGTATTAGTAATCTATATATGAACACACATATATATGTATTGTTATAGTCTGAATGTCCCCCCAAAGCCTCGTGAGGTCATGGGGGGTGGGCTTTCTGGTGGTGGCTGAATTAGAGTTTGCGATTGATTCACGGCTCAGTGCTGGGATTAGGGTGCTGGGGTTAAGAGTGGGTGATTTGCCGGATCAGTCTACTGACTGCACTGGCACTGCCCTAATCCCCGGAGACTGCTTACAATATAAGAGAGAGAAAAGGGCTTGTCTTCTCGCTGTCCGTTGTTGCTTTTCTGTCATCCAGTGCCATGAACTGTTGCCCGTCTGCTGTGCCGCGCTGCCTTGGAGAAAGTCAGTTATGGACCGAAACCTCTACAAACTGTGAGCTAAATAAACCTTTTCTCCTTTAACTTTGGATTTCAGGTATTTTTGTCTCAGCAATGAGAGAAAAGTAACTAAAACATATATATATATATATATATATATATATATATATATATATATATATATCAGAGGTCTTAAAGAGAACTTTGAAAATCATAATGCCATTTGTTAAACTTTATCCTGAAGAAATAGTTATATGGATGAGCAAAGGTATACCTAAAATGATGGGTGCTAGATAGTAGTTAAAACCAGGGGCCCTGGAGTCTAGGGTCAAACTTTCCCTGCCCCTCAGTTTTCTGTGGTAGAATGCTGGCATAATTAGTAATATCTATTTCCTGGGAATATTGTAAATATTAAATAAGAAAACATGCATGACGTGTTTTTAAAAGTGTCGGATATCTAATGATAAAGACCAAGGCTTGCACGGTGCTGAGGGTGCTGTGAGTACTAGGGCATTCTTTCAAGTGATTTAGACCTTACCACCCACTTGAATGTGATGTAATTTCTTCTGGGATTGGTGTTATTAGCTGCTATTGTGATTACCTGCATTTTAAAAATCAGGAAACAAGCCCAGAAAGGTCATTAAATGTTATTATTATCATCTTCATTTTAAAGGTAAGGAAACTGAGGCACGGACCAGCTTGGGTTCCAGAATTGAGCTCCTACGTCTGCTCGTAACCACTGTGCTATTATTAAACTGCAGCAATGGAAGAAATCCAAATGGGACTTGAGATAAATAATTTATTCATAAAATAGAATACACTCCCTCCATTTTCAAAACCAATGAAATAGAAAATAAAAACAACTAAATATTATGGAGCATTTTCCTACTCACTAGATAATACCACTGTAAGCATTTTATATACATTACCTCAATAGCCCCTCATAAAAATTTAGGAACGTATTACTATGGCCTTCCGGGTGAGGAACGTGGGCACAGAGTTTAGGTAACTTGCCCAGTGTCTCACTGCACTGCCTAGGCAGTCCGACTCTCATGCCTACTGGAAGAACTGCACTGTGTTACATACGCACTTCGACACGCTGTTCCTCCTCCCTCAGAACGATGCTCACACCTCGTCTCCAGAGCTCCCGGCCTGCAGTTATTCCCAGGGAGGCCTGGAAGTAATTCCTACCATTTCCTCTTTGTGTGCTTCCTATATTGGATCCATAATCAAGTTCTGTGCAGGTCTACCTCCAAAATGCATCTTAAATGGCCCACACTTTTCTGTCTTCCCTGGCACCGCCCCGATTTGAGCCACGTTATCTCTTTCTATGACCATCTCAACAATTGCTATAAGGATCTTATTTAAGCAAGTCTGCTCACAATTACTCTTTAAACAGATGCTGGACATTTTTTTTTAATTTGAAAGAATTTTTTTGAAAAGTAAACAACTACTGGGAAGATCTTTGTACAATCTAAAAAAGTTTTTTAAAAAGTAATTTAATTCCTCTGGCTTAAAATTATTGGAATGTTTGCATTAGAGTTTACATAGATGCTACACATCTTACAAAAGTCCTCCACCCCAGGAGCTGCTGTCTGAGGCTTCTGTTTGAGCTCTCTTTACCACGAACTCCCTTCTGCCTCTGGGGCTCCCTGCACTCTCCCTCGATGCCTCGTTCCCATACATGTCACCGAGCTGATTTCCAACCCTCACAATCAGTTGAAATGTCCCCTCAGAGAAGCAATCTGTGGCCACCTAGTCTAAAGCAGTCTTGTACCAGACCCAATCTTTTCTCTCAGGCAACCTCCTACTCTTTTCCTTCATAAAAATATTCTTTCTACCAGCAAAAATATTTATTGAGCACCTACTATGTGTCAGGCACTATACTAAATGCAGGAATCATAACAGCAAACAAAATAAGGCTTACCAGAGTTTGAAATTACATTTTTAAAGTTTATTTGTGCCCTGGGATAATTCATTTTGATATTACTTTTTGCTTAATGAAAGGAAATGTGATTTTTCCCCTCCCTCAATTCTCAAAGTGATCTCCTTTTGTGGTCAGCGTCTAGGCTCTTTTGAGGAGGGTCATTTATCCCAGATATTGGTGGATTTCTGAGCAGCAGACCAGGCTGGAGCAAGGAAAGGAGGAACAGAGGCCAGTGTTTTTGAAAAGGAGTCAGAGGAGTTATATGAGGAAGCTGAGTAAAATTCCAGGAGAAGAATCCAATGGAGACCTGGATCTTCTCTGCGGGCACAAAGCAGGTACCCCAACCCTGAAGCGAGGCAGGCTGACAGGAACATTCCTCGGGGTGGACGAGAACAGTACAGGATGTGAGCAGGCACTGCCCAGCCCACCAGAAGCCAAGGAGGCCAGGGCAACCACAGGACCATGAGCTTGGACTGTATGTGGGAGCTGCCTCCAATTTTCTGGCCACAAAACCCCAGGATTTTGGTGCACTCCATGGGAAAGGAAATGAGCTCCACAACTAAGGTTGTGCTTCTTGCAGACCGTAGCAAGGGCAGAACTTAGAGCAAATTCAGTGAGAGGGAGACAGTTCCACATCCAGAGTCCTGGAGCAGCGCATGGCAGTTGCTCTCCTATACTTCGGGCCTGTGCCTCTGGGCTTAGAAGTCTGTTCTATGCAGGATGGTATGTTCAGGGCCTAATCCAGCACTGTGTCCCTGGGGGCTCCATAAATGCCTGTTAGTGAGTAACAAATTATACAGAAAAATGGTAGCATGACTAATATTGGAGAAGGGATTATAGGTGATTTTAAAATGAAATAAATAAATAAAATGAAAGTCAGTCCATCAAAGTTACCAATGCTCATGTCTTTGACCTGAGCTTCCATTTCTAGGAATTTATCCTAAAGATACAAGAGCACACTTGAGAAATTATGTATATATATGATACTTCTTTGCAGTTTTCTTTTACAGCAACAGATTGGGAACGATCCAATTATCTATCAGTAGGGAACTTAGTACTAAGTACACTCTGATGAACTACTGCAAAGCTGAAAGGAAAACCATTAATATAATGAAGAGGAATTATCTCTAGCACACATGGCACAATAAAGGGAAAAAAAAACCTCAAAGAGAGAACAGTGTGGGGAGTATAATATGTATAATATGGGAAAAGAAAAAGTGGGACCCAGGATGTACCTCAGTGGTAGGATTCTTGCTTAGTATGCATAGGCCCTGGGTTCGATCACAGAGCCCTCTCTCCCCTCCCCACAAAAAGAAAAAATAAATGAAAAAATATGCATGTACATATGCGTGTTTATGAATAACACACCTATCAAAGGAAACACAGCCATCTGATAATGCCGAGCCCTTCTAGGAAGGGGACTTGTGTGGCTGCGGAGTGGAGTGGGAGTGAGTTTTGCTGATTATGCTTTGGGTCTTTTTGAACTTTTAATCATATTAATATATTTCTTTCTTTTAAAAAACGCCAAACATATAAATAAAATCATTGTTTACTTTTGTTTCTCCTTCCTAGAATTTTCTCATGGAGGAGACTACTTGTGGGGTTTTTTTTAATTTTTGAAAAGGAAAAAGAGGGAACAGGAATACTCTATTGACACAAAGTAAGGTCTAATTGAACAGGAAAATAGAACTGACTCATTCTTCACCTGGCAATGTGTTGTGAGGTAGCCCCTTGTATCAAGGATGTTAAACCAAATGTGGCCGAGCCTTTTCATCATGGAATCAGTAATAAGAATCATGTAGGAGGCTTCATAGCATTTTCCAAAAGCGTGTCCTGTGTGTTCCTCTAAATAGAAGTGATTTTAAAATTCCGTTTTATGGCAGTCTTCTCTTCAGACTTTATTGTCATCAACATCTGTTTTTTAAAAGAAAACAGCTTCCACCCTGGGCATACGGCTGAGCCCTGTCAAAGCTACTTAACAGACTGATCGTGTCTATGTCTGGGGCCATGATCAGCAGCCGGGTGCCCAGCAGAGGCTGCATGGGCTGGGCACTGAGTCCATGGGAGAGATGGGTATTGGCAGTGAGTGGGAAACTAGGTACTTTAAGGAGCTGGGTACTTTCAAGGTGTCTTTACAAACTCACACCCCAGAGAGACTATCACAGGCCAAGCGCCCATAAACCCACCTCCATGTCTCCTCCTATGCTGATGGCCCGGGTGGGCTCTCCAGATGTACCCCAACTGTCCCCATGGTTATTGGGCCTTACACTGTATTCTGTGTTTGATAATCAGGAGGCAATATTTTCTGTAATTAAATCTTCACCATGGCCATGCAAGAGCCATTTCCACCTTGTTCTTTTTGGAAATAAACAGTCCTAGAGAGTGCTAGTCAATTTTTTTTTAAAGCAGAAATCTCTTTCTGTACTGATATAGAGATTCCAAGGATATATTAAGGGAAAGAAAGCATAGTGAAGAATGATGTCTGTATATTGAACGATACAACTTGTATTTTAAAAGAGTACTCGAATACATATGTAGACATCTCTGGAAGTGATACAAGAAGCTAATAACACCGGGGACCTTCTTGTCTGTTATTTTCAAAGGAGAGGGGCACAAGTTCTGTGGGGGAGGTGCCAAGGGGGAAGATTGACTTCACTGTGCGTCTTTGTACATTTTTAGTTTTTGAACCACCTGACCAAAAGACCTATTTCATATTATGTATATATAATTTGCACCTGACCATCCATCTGTAGCTCTGTCTTTTATATTTAACAAACTACCTCAGAACTTTGGCAGTGTGCAAGTGAACACGGATATTTTAACCAGTTTCTTTCTCTGGTGGCCTGAGGCATGCAGTGCTACCTGCTGACGTTTTCACCCTTTCCCGGCCTGGGGCCTGGAGCAGCCTGGGGTGCAGAAGCTGGAAAGAGGACACAAAATGGCCACTTAGAGCAGGATAGGGTGCAGAAAGTCTTCAGGGGCCAGGGAGTGACAGAATGGGTCGGCGGGTTATGGAGAGTGTCCTAGAGAAGTTGGCATCTAAGGGTTACTGATTTCAAGATATAAAATTCAAAAGTGGAGGGTAGAGAAGCAAGGCTTCTCACCTAAGCAGCAGGGCAGGGAGGTGCCCAGTGGGACCCAGTCCCAGCTTCTCAAGGACCAATCCCCACCCTCTGCTGCTCTGCAAATCAGGCCTTCACTTTCTCCCACAGTCACCACTTTCCGTCAGCCAGCAAAAATACTTACTGAGGTGACCCTGCTCGAAGCCCGTGCTGCTGTGAAGGACTTGATGTGTCTTTCACACCCCTTTGGTGCTCACTGCCCCCTGCTGTGAGCACCTATTCTGTGTCCCTGAGTTTTTTGGAGACAAGGTCTCACTATGTAGCTCAGGCTCGCCTCAGTCTCGTGACGATCCTCCTGTCTCAATCTCCTGAGTGCTGGTGTTACAATCATGTGCCCCCACACCTGGCCTTTCCCCTGAATTTGTGATGGCTGTTGTGTCTGTGCAGCTGGGCCTTGGCTGCTCTGCCACCTCCCGTGGCCCTCCTCTGTCCATCTGCCTCACGTCACCATCGCTCTTGAGCTGAGGGCACAGGCCCCTTCACTTTTTCCAAGGCTGTCTGTCCCAGGCCCTGAGTGAATGGCCACTCTGCTCAGCTGGATGGGTTTACTGCCCTCTGCCCCAGAAAGGACACTCACCTGTGGAATGAAGTCCTAAGGTTTAGAGTAGGTCCAACCCACTCTACTCCTGTTCTGAGCCTTTGTGTACACTGCTTTTCTCTCTGGAACAGCTTGTGTAGCTCTTTTTCCATTGATTCAATAGATATATATGAAACACTATGTGTCAGGTACTATGTGAGGTCTGGTGCATAGTGGTAAGCAAACCAGACCCCAAAACCTTGTTCTCAGGCTGGGCATGGGACTCAGTTATAGAGCTTATATTTAGCGTGTATACTGCGTTTGATTCCCAGCAGCCCAAAGAAAGGAAAAGAGCCCTGTTTTCATAGATTTCACAACTGTGTTAGGTAGAACTTCTTCCAGAAAAGTGAGGCCTTCCAACCTGGGTAACTCTCCTTCCTGTGTAATCCTTTGCCCATCTGGGCTGTCCTCTGGCACCACCCTGCATATACAGTCCTGCTCGGGTAATCTTAGACCCAGGATGGACCACCCTCCCCACGTACCTGCCCAGCTAGAAGCCTCTCTTGGGTCCTGCCCTGTCCAGGAGATAAATTCTTTTCATAGAATTATTGGGAGATTAAGATAATTGGGGGCTAGCTGGCCAGCACAGTGCCTGGGGCAGAGACAAGGACATTTGTATTCATTACAGTGTAGTGTAGTGATTACAAGCAAGGACTTGACAGGCAGGCAGGTGCAAATCTTAGCATATCATTTGCCGTGTACCACTGGGCATGCTACATAATGACTAATTCAGCTTCCTCATTTATAAAACGGTGATTAATTCTGACAGCTAAAATATTTTTTACATGGGGCCCTTTTAAGCCCTGGGCATCACTATTTCTCCAATTTACACCAGAATCTTATGACACAGGTGCATTTCTTACCCCTATTGTACAGTTAGGTTAAGACATTCACCAACAAGCATGCCGCTGGCAATAAGAACTCATGAGTGTGTATGCCCTCTCCTCTGACCAGCCTTTCTACCTCAGTGAATGGTTGTAGGGACTAAATTAGGTGACACAGGTGAAGCCCTTGGCACAGGGTCCAGCATGTAGTAAGTGATCCCAGAACTCAGCATGCTCACTGCTGTCACTGCTGTGCATTTGCTTGATAGCAAAATAGTTCCACTGATATTCAAGACTTATTTAAAGGAATAGAACCTTTTGTTTTGTCTAATCTGGTCAGAAGGAAGAGCAGTCCCATGTCAGAGACCTCAGCCAAGGCTGGGTCCAAGGCAATCATTTTTTCACAAAAGCTTCAGCAGTGGCCGGCATCGAGAAGGAATACCATGGACACGGTAGAGTTTGGAGGGACACTTTTGTCATCTGGAATGACATTGCACGGTGACTTGCATATGTCATCAGACAATCCAAAGGTATTTCCCAGCACTTCATTTGCTGGAGAGCGGTAGGGAAGGAGAATAGTATAGGACCTTGCTCTGGAACTCCTGGAAGTGTGAAGAACGGACCTTTGCAGGCTTATCAAACAATTCCTTCTGTTTACAGGGCTCTCCTTAGTAAAGGACTAAGTTTTTTTTTAAACTTTAAAAGTTCTTTTAATTCCTTAAATTACTTTTTGATTGACATACTTACACATTTTATCAGGTATAATATGATGTCATGTTGTTGTTGTTGTTGTTTGGGGGTTTTCTTGGTACCAGGAATCGAACTCGGGACCTTGAGCTTGCTGTACCACTGAGGACTATCTCTGGCCCCATAACATGATGTCTTGATTCATATACACATGACAGCACTTACTGCATTCTGAAAACAGTTTTTGAGAACCTGTCAGGGCTTACAGTGGACGAGTCATCAGTAGCTCTTTATAAAATTTGTATTTATTTAGCAAACATATGATAGGCATCATTCTAAGTGTTCCATAAAACATTCTGATTTTTGTCCTCTTTAACAGCCCTTTGTGGCGGGGACTCTTATTGCCGCATTTTACAGACGAGAAAACTTCAGAATAAAGTTAAATAACTTAAAAGGCAAAGCAGGACTTAGACCTGGGCAGTTTGACTCCTTAGTTTATCTGTTTAGTCTTCAAAGGACAAATGTAGTTCTCTCACTCAGTGGCCCTGTGGTACCAGGAGCCAGTTTTCTGGAAGACAATTGATCTACAGATGGGGAGTAGGGGATAGCGTTGGGATGATTCAAGCACACTACATTTCTTCATTTCTATTTATATACTTTATTGTCACATGAAATAATTGGACAACTTACCATGATGCAGACTCAGTGAAAGCCCTGAGCTTCTTTTCCTGTAACTAGACAGTCCCATCTGGGGCTGATGGGACACAGAGACACCCAGTGTGTTGCTTATGCCCAGTCCGCTCTGTAATCTTATTTTGGTTGCTCTCACTATAGAAAACCCTTTTTCACAAGATAGGGTGTTGTAAATGGAAGTAGGTTTTTCAGTTCTTTTGTGGAAATCTCAGGATATTCTGCCTTGATTTTTAACCCAGGACGTATGGAGACTAGAACTTGTCTCAAACATACTTTTAAGGCCACTGTCATTCGGGATCTCAAGTAGTTGCTCCTCTTCCAGCATGGATGAAGTTGATTCACCTGGCTGTTCACCGATGGGTCACAGATCCATCCGTTCCCAGTTATGGGCTCTTTGGTTCATAAGTAATGCTGCAACTCTCGAAAGCTGAGATAGGTGATCATGTACCAGCTGGGGGAAAAAAGGCCCTGACTCGGTTTCTTTGAAAATCTCTGCTAACTTTGAAATATGTTGGCAATCCTAACATTCATTCATTGCCCTCATAATTCCAGTGTGGCTTTGAATACAGCCACTTTGTCTGCTCACCTGAACATAACTGTTGTTCTCCCCTGAAGGGACAGATTGATTGAGTTTGCTGAGGAGTGACGGCAGCTGCTCCACTGGCAGCTGCTGCATCTGTGTATAAACTGGCACAAAAGGAGAAGTCAGGTTTCCTGATATGCAATCATTCAAACACTCGAATAGTTTTGCAGCTGTAGTGTTGGTTGGCAACAGAAGTACACATATCATGTCCTCATGTACGTCCTCCTGAAAAACATGTTGCACAAAGACAAAGCATCGTTCCCCACATTAGTGGACTCATCAGTGACCCAGACTGCACATCACAGTGAGCCATTAAACCTCACTACCAATCATGCCTCAATATCTTCTATTATTTCATCAATTTTTCTAGTTATTATGCCAGCTAAAAGAGGAACCTGTGCCACCTTTTCAACCACCACCTTAATCTCCTAAGAGATTAGGACGAATGTCCTTAGCAGCAGGCAGAACTGACTCTTCACTAATGTAAAGGGCTTAGCTTCATTAATGCAATTAGCTACTAAGAAGGATGCTTTCATGAAAATGTGTTTGATAAAGTCATGGCCTTCAATACTTGCTTCTGTCCCTTGTGTTCACATTTCTTTCTTTTGAAAAACTCCAAAGCTTTGTCTTTTAAAGTAGGATGCTTGGCTTCTACCTGAAAAAGCAGTTTTGAAGCTTCCCTACCTTTGTTGGCTCATCTGTCACCAAATATTATACAAAGTGGGCTTGGAGAATCAGAGTGGCCTCTTAGAGTGAATGTATAATTTAACTCTGACATGTTTTTTTCTTTTAAATGCAGCTTTCTTTTTATTGGCAGTCTTAGAGTCTTCTGCTGTCTCATCATGGGATCTTTCCCCTTTTTCAAAGAAGCTCTCCAGTGACATTTCTTTTAGTCATTTTGGTTACAGTTAGCTTGTGAGCTTACTAAAGCTGTGACTGAGACAAGTGCACAGTTCAGGAAAGAGGTGTGGACAGAAATGGAAAGTAAAAGAATGGATAGGCCATGCATGGACCAAACTAGGTGTCAGATTCTGATTTAAAGCCTGCCACCAGATACAGCTTGTGACTTGCCACTCACTGATAAGGTTTTGATATGAGCCTATAAGTAATTGATTTGTCATGGTCACTGTGCAGTTAAACCTCTCTGCTAATGTTAAGCTGTATTTGCAGCCACTCCCAAGTGCTAACATCACTACCTTAGCTCCATCTAGGATCATAAGGCATCAGATTTCCATAGGCAACCATGAGAACTATTCTGTAACATTTCTCTTACCTTTCCTTTAAATGATTAGAAGGCTTAGGGTCCCCTCCCTGCCTCTTTATGAGGAATGAGCAAAGCTGGAGTAGGGTTTCACTCCAAAGTCTGATGGCCTCAGTTCTGTCTGGGAAATTTTGCATTTGGGGCTAGAATGAGGTGGCAGCTGACATCCTGGGCACCTGCCTATGACATGCACCTTTCCTGCAAATCTGATGTGACTGGGTCCCTGGCCCACACCCAGTAGGTGCCAGTCTTCCTCAAGTGGCAGGAAGTCCCCCGGTTCCCTGGGAGGAAGGACCTTCTGCCTAACTGATTTCTGTGGGATGGGGGGTCCCCTTCTCTCATCTCCTCTCAGCCTTTTTCTAGGGTGCTCCCAGATCCTTGGAGCTTGGCACAGGCCTGCATGTGCTGGTCAGAACTGTGTTTGGAGGAACCAGGTAGGGGGAGGTGGTTCCTTGGGATCTCAGGCTCTGCTTCACCTCCTCCAGCTGCTCAAAGACATTACCTGGACCTTCATCCTAAGTGTTTTGTGATCAGATCATCAGTACAGTCATGTTCTGGTGAAATCTTCTTTCAGGTTGCAGATAGCTGGCTTCTCATGGTTTTTTTAGGTGGTGGAGAGAAAGCTGGAACTCTCTGGAGTCTCTTTCTTAAGAACATGGATCCATTCATGAGGACCCCACTCACATGGACTAAGTTCCCACTTCTAATGCCATCACATTGCCTATCATGACTCCAATGTGAATTTGGGGGACACAAACTTTCAGTCCATTGCACCCTGTTATCCTCCAGAGCGATTAAAAAGGGACAGAGGGGGAGTTTAGAAAGTTATGAAGAGAACTGTAGGTGGAGGAAAGATATTGACAGCTCTGAGAAGGGCTTATCATTCTAGTATAACCACAGCCAGTATGTACGTATTTAGTCCATGGCAGGCACTGTTGCATGAACTCAAACAGTGCCATAGAGGGAGTATATTGTTATTCCCACTTTGCAGAAGAGGAAGCTAGAGCACAGAGAGGTTAAGTAACTTATCCAAGGTCACTCTGCTGGTAAGTGGCAAATTCCAAGTTTTACCCAGTCCGTCTCCAGGGCCTGACTTCTAGATGCCTATGCTAGATGGTTTCTAATTTTAGTCTGTTGCTATCAATGCATTCCTCCTGGGTATCAATGTCAGATTGAATTCCACTCTTCCCCTGCCTAAATATTCATGGCTTCAGTTGCCTCTCCTTTTTCTCCTGGGCGTCTCGCATTCCTCACCTCAGCTGCTGAGTCTGTCCCCAAGTCCTCCTGGCCCACCCAGTCAGCCCCAGCCATGGGCATCCAGACAAGAATCTTCTTGATAGAGGCAATGGGGCTTTTCTGAACTCTTGACAACAAACTGCAATTTGGAAAATGCACAGTAATGACAAGTCACATTTGGGTGGAGGGAAGCAAGCCAGGAGAGATGGTAGGGAGAGAAACAAGGAACAGGGTGCTTTATCCCTCACAGAGTGAGATGGATGTGTCCACTTAGCAAGTGACAAGAGAGGCAGGGACAGTGAGGGAAGTGGCTTCTATAAGCACCACAAGACCAGAAAGTGCTCAGATGAGAGGCCGGAGGCCAGGTGTGCTGGGGACGTTACTCTCTTTGGCTTGTCACTTGCAGGGAGAGACAGTGGCCCTGTATTAACATACTCTGCTCTTGGCTCACCCAAGTAACTGTTTCTAGGCCTCTGGACACCTTTCTTTCCCTGCCAGGGCCCCATACCCGTACTCTGTCACCTATGTCTTCCGGGAACAAACAGGTACACATGATATCTCCCACAGATAAGGGGACAGAGTGTTCACCAAGGTCAGCATTGAGGAGGTCCCTGAGCAGTAAGAGGCTGGCACAGGCCCACCCTCACCCAGTCAAGCCCTCCTCCTTCCCAGCCACAGGGGAGGAAGGTGCCACCCAGTCAGCACCCAACCATATAGGAGACCACCATCAGGGCCAAGGTGAGAGGAGAGACTCTGCATCCCTCCAAGTGGCACACAGCTCCGTTTGGGACCCCAGGTCCACAGTGAGGGAGTTTCAATCTGGAGAAGCTTATGCAGAAATTCTGGCCAGATGCTGGCCCACTTGGCTGGAAGACGGCCTCAGATAAAGGGCTTGGAGCAGTTGCTAATGGCTCCCCCTAAAGCATCCCTGGTTCTCTTCTGAGGAGCAAGACCTGAAGTCCTTTCTTATCCAGCAACAGCCAGCAGTGACTCTCAGGGGGACAACAGACATGGTGGCTAGAGGAGCATTCCAGATAGGAGTAAGGTAGGAAAAAATATTCAAGTCAACAAACACAGACTGGTCACACATCATGTGGCAAGTTCTGTGGCCAAGAACCAGATTTCCCATCATGCAGTGCGGAGCCTGGAAACACTACTTATTACACAAAGCCCCACACTGGGGAAAATAGGTGAAGAAGAGGTCTTGAGCCTGAGGATGCCCACTGCTGAGACGGCATTTGAGCTGGGTTTGCGGAGCGGAGGATTCTCCCAGCAGATGGAGGTGGGGAAGGCAGTGCAGACAGAGGTGGGAGAAGGAGCAAAGATTGAGAAGCAGAAAATCATGGAAGGAGACCAGGAAAAGAGAGGTCAGTCGGCAGAGGTGAGCGAACAGCAGAGCCGGGAGGGCAGGTGGGCAGAATCTCAGAAGGGCCTTGTGTGTCTCAGCCACATGGAATTTCTTCGGTGGGGAACTGTGCCATCAAAAGTCCACTGTGTTCAAGGAGGTGGCCAGTGACTGAGTCAAAGAGGTGGGCGGGCAGTGAAACGGAAAGAGCGAGCAAAGCAGCAACGCCTCCGCCTGCTCTCCCCGTGGGATTCCTCCCTCAGCAGCAGATTAGATCGCCAGTGTTTAGGCAGCAAAGTGTGTGGCTCGGTGGTTCCTGGTGAGACGTCTCCAAAGGTTCCAGATTCCGTGGGTTTGAAGAGCATGGCAGGGAAGTAAGAGGGGAACTCCATCCTGAAGCAGGACCAAATTGGCTTGCTGGGTGGACAGCACCCAGTGACCTAGACACAAACCGTGCTTGCCCATCCCTTCCCTATGAACTACATCTAATCCCACTAAGACCATTCAGCCAGCCTGTGTTCTAGCAGCAAGATTCTGTGAATGGAGCCCAAATCCAACCTCTTCTAAATGAAGAAGAAAAACAAAACCACACAAGACCGGAGAGTAAAGAGGCAATATGAGGTGGCTGTCTGCTGTCTTATTGTCCACCATGGCAAGGCCATTTTTTTCCAAAGAAGCAATCAAATATTTTGTAATTTTATTTATTACACTCATATCTGAGAAGTGATCAAAACTGGATGTTTACATTTTAAGTTTGTTATAGGAAGAGACACATGGTCATTAATTCCCCTCCAAATCCCCTCCCTCATTTTGAAACGTTTGTCTCATCACTCTGCCCGCTTTCTGAAGCAGTTCCGGAAGTCTTCTTCTGTGAGAGTCTCTGGCTGTGCTGCCATGGAGGCCTTGATGTCATGTATTAATTCAGAACATTTATGGCGATTTCTGTCAAGATAATGCCTCCTCCTCTACCATATTCGCCCGATCTGGCATTGGGTGACTTCTGGTTCTTTCCCAAACTCAAAATGACCCTGCAAGGTAAGCGTTTTGAATCAGTTTGGGGCATTGAGGCAGCCATGGCACCACCACTAGAGGCATGAGAGAGGACTTCCAGAATTGCTTCAGAAAGCAAAAAGAACAGTGCATGTGTTCAAAGCGAGGGCAAGGGTTTTGAGCCCTCTCAAATGTCTTTTACTGTGATAAATTATTTACATTTTTATTTATTCATTGTATGTTTTGTTCACACCTCAAATTTATTTTGGAAAATCAAATGTGAATCCAGTGTTGTCTGACTTTAATTCTTCATCACGAGCTTTAGCTATTCTTAAGAGTTACTGGACCCCTTGGAGGAATAAAAGAATTCCACATTCTGGTTGGGGGCCATCTCCTTCCTCTGCCCTCACTCTGACTCCTGGGCTGCAGTGGCAGCCTGGCGGAGGTACCCTAGGCGTGTGGACATCTCCTCACCGCCAGGCCCGGGGTCCCCTGTGTCTCCCTCTCTATTCCGCTCCCAATAAATGGCAGATTCCTCTGTCGGGGTTGGGTTTCCCATCACCATAGAAACAAACTCGAGGCAGTTTCATTAATCATTTAGAGCACGAGAAGTCTAGGTCAGTCTGATTGCAGCATATAGGGTATCATCTCCGGGCCACATGGGACTCAGTCGATTTGAATTAAAAAAGATTAAGCTGCCCTGGGCTGCCTGGCCCCATCAGTTTAAGTTCTCATGTAACAGTGGTCTCTGGAGCCATATGGATTAGTAAGTGAAGCTATGCATTTATGTGGCAGGACTCAGTGAAACATTAGACGGCTGCAGGTGTCTGAGGGGAAGAAGACAGGGATCACATACAGTTTTTTTTGTACTTGTTGCTGTTCTTTTGAAACTGGAAACAATAACTCAGTTTTATTTCTCCAGTGACAGTTACCGCTCTTGCTGACCATGAAATGGTACATTTTTTATCCAGGGTTATGGCTCACAGCAAAGTGGTCTGCGTGGAGACCCGGAGTGGCTGTGGCCCATCTTTGCTTCAGGGTGGCGGGTGAGAATGCTGACTGTCTTTTTTTTTATTCCTTTCATAGAGAGTGGTAAGAAATGCCTCAAATAAATATTTATGACATTTTAGTTTTGCTCCAATCAAGATTTATGAGCCCCAGGAAATTGACTTAGAGGCAGCTACAAATCAGAGTGGCTCTGAAAGAGTTGTGTAGGGATCCCTCAAAATGAGCAAACACCCCGCCCCCCACCCTTCCAAAGTACCTCCTTTATTTATGGGCCTCTCTGGGACTTCAAAGAAGTTCTGTAACTTGGGCCAGACTGTTTTATTGCTTCATGGAGCTAAGATGTTTCAAGGGAAGATGCAGGTTACAGTAAGTTAGGAAGCCTCTCGTGGGTGGTGGCAGGAGCTTTCTGCATATTGGACTGTTGATCTAAAGCTTATTACACTCTGGCTTCCTCCAGAGTCATTCCTAAATCTTCTCGGTCCACTCAGCCTTGTCTGAAGTCCCAGGTGTTAAGCCCCAAACAGAAAGAACTTTTGCACTGTATTTCCCAGCCCTGCGTCCTGGGGGCAACTGTTTCAGGGTAGCTCCAGGGTGGCTGGTGGAAATGGGTGAGTCCTGGTGGGTGTCACCTTAGGACTGCTGGTCCTGATCTGGCATTTGGTTTCCCCCCTCATGGTGACAGTGATGGCCCTGAGCGCTTTTCTGGCAATGCCAGAAAGCAGGGAGCAATCTGGAGCCTGTGTTCAGTCCCTCCAAACACCCCTCATTCAGCAGGGGCAGCTTCAGGGGTTGGAAAGCCAGTTCTCAAGCCGGCCACGCTACTGTGCCCTGGCTGTGCCACCTGAACACACCAAGCTGCTTTCTGGGCCTCTGTCTCCTCATCTCTAAGGTAAGAAATTTGAATATCTTTCTCCAGTTTGAGGTTCTAAAATCGCTTCCAACAGCTGAGCCCTTGCTGGATTCAGAAAGAGGAGAAAATACTGCCCAGCCTTGGGAACCTGGGCCTTGTGGGGTGGAGGAGACGGGGTACAGGTATTCCACATTCTGGGGGAGAGCCATTTCTAGTCCCGGTCAGCCTTGCCTTCTGCTCTCCTACCCCCACCACACTTACGGACCGACCATCAGCTCAATGCACAACTGCCAGCATCACCATGAGGACAGCCTTGGTTCTGCAGCTGATCTGCGACAGCCTGATGTCCCCAGAATTCCACTGCACTTGGAGAAGGGCAGAGCTCTCATAAGTGGGAGACCAGAGCCCCGTTCTGCAGCTGATCTGCGACAGCCTGATGTCCCCAGAATTCCACTGCACTTGGAGAAGGGCAGAGCTCTCATAAGTGGGAGACCAGAGCCCCGTTCTGCAGCTGATCTGCGACAGCCTGATGTCCCCAGAATTCCACTGCACTTGGAGAAGGGCAGAGCTCTCATAAGTGGGAGACCAGAGCCCCCATAACTGCCAGTTTGTTTAGACAGGACAGATGTAAAATACAGGAAATGTAGAGGGAATGTGCAGAGGAGACCTGGGGAGGCAGTGCAGCCCCTTGCTTTGGAGCACGAATGAAGTGCTTGGGTTGTGGATTGTGGCTTTGAGCAGGACCTGCAGGTCCTTGGAGCAGCAGGAAAAGGCCAACTGCTGAAGTCAGATGTCCCAGGCACTGTCATGTCTCCGTCACTTGTGAGCAATCTAGTGTGAGCTTATTCAAGTGACTGGCTGTGGGGCCCCTGGTCCCTGCAGGGTCCCCTTGCAACCCCTTTGGAAAGTCCTCAGCCATCAACCTCCTACAGGGACTGACTCAGCTAAGGAGGTGACAATATGCCCAAGGTAAGCCCCCCTTCCCACCTACAGAGGGACCAGCAAGGAGTCCACCTGGGAACAACCCAGAGTTCCCTGGGGAGTCCTCTAATGGAACTGTATCTCAGCTCACCTTTTTCCCTGCCTCATCCTTCTTCTACCCCTTCTCTTTTACAAGCATGGATCACCCAAATTGCTCTGTAAGAGTCCACTCATCTCTGATCTCCATCTGCACTCACTTCCCAGGGAATCTTAGCTGTGACATTCACCGGCTCAGAGACACATCTCATCTCTAACACAGGGACGGTGCTAGTGCCTGGCCCTAGGGCTGCATTGCAGGTTCAAAGAGGTAACCCAGGTAAAGCGCTCTGCTCTTTCCTTGCCTACTGTGTATGTACCTAACGGAAACTCCTTACTTTGCGGATAAACTTGATTTGATCTTGAAGAATGAACTCGGGTTCAAAGAGCGAAGAGAATGATGATGATGCTTGTTCTCCTCAAATATTCTGTTATCTTTCTCCAGTGGTAATAGAACGCTGACTTGTCGGTGGGCACATGACCACTCCGAATAAAGATACATTTGCAAGTTTCTCTAAGTATATCCGTGTGATCAAGTTCTGGCCAGTCAGGTGTATTCAAAAGTGGTCTGTGAACTATCAGAAAGTGATGTTAAAGGCAAGACGCCTGCTCTTGTTCTGTTCCTCCTTCCTTGCTGAAACGTGGATGAAATGACTGGAACTCCAGCAGGCATTTGGGGCCATGGGGTGACCTTGGAATCTGCAATCAGGCACAGCACAACAACAAGATAGAAGGATCTTGAATCATCCAAACTAGCCCTTGATTGTCTCCAGGCTACTTCACGAGGGAAACATGCCTTGGGATTTGGGTGGCCTGTTACTTGACTCCAAGCCTAATCCTAAATAATGCAAGGAACTTCCTAGTGGGTAGAGATCATAAGCAAAGACTCAAAGGCCCAGATGAGTGGGAGGCAGTCACAGAAGAGTGAAGACTCATCAGTTAATAATAATAATAATAATAATAATAATACTTTATGTTCATAGTGTGCTTTGCATTTTTAAATATTTTGCCCTCCATGTTTACAATTCTATAACATAAGGGACATTTTATCGTCTCCAGTTGGCACATAATGAAAATGACGCCCAGAGAGATGAAATGACTTTCTGCAAGAGGAAACAGTAGAATCAAAGCCAGAACCTAGACTTCTGAGACTGGAGGCCAAGTTCCCCCCCATCGTACCAGATGTAGACTTCTGACAAGTCACTTGAACCTGCTCAGTTAATGATGCTCTTGGGTAAAACTTGTGTCTAGCAGCACCCAGTGGCTCCTGAGCAGCAGGATGGATTCCACTGCCTTGGAGACATCATTCGTTCTTTAAGGTCCTTTTGCTGATATTAACTGAGCACCTACACTATAACTGATGCCGTACTGCACATGCCTAGTAATTCCATGTGTGCTGCTCTCCTTCCCCCTCAAAGTTGCTCTTTCTCCTATATTGTTAGTATCTGTTTCCATCATGCTTCTGTCTTCACAGTATTTTCCTGGTGGCCCCAAGCGGAAGGAGCTACTTCTTCACCCACTGTCCTCTATCTTCGCATGAGATGGTTGTTGGATGGATTCATGCTCCTTAGCCAGATGGATCCATGTTGGCCCCACAGAGAAGGAAGCAGCAGAATCTGAAGGAGTCTTCTGTTTTCAGATCAGGAAAAAGACACAGTGTTGTTAGGGTGGAATGAAGTATAGGAAACTAGTATTTTCTCAGGGATGCTGTAAGGAGTTACCACAAATTGCATGATGCGCAACCAAACTTCATTTTCTCGCAGCTGTGGAGGCCAGGAGTTCAGGATCAAGGCGCTGGCAGAGCTTGCTCCATGTGGGTGCTCAGAGGGACCTTCTGTCCATGCTTCTCCCCTGGCCACTGGCGGCTGCCCACCGGTACTGCCGTTCTTGGTTCCTAAAGCGTCACTCCCATCTCTGCCTCTGTCCTCACAAAGCTCCTTCCCCGAGTGTCCTCTCTGTGCCTGAATTTTCTCCCCTTACAAGGACACTACTGCTCAGATTAGGACCCACCCTGATCTGGTAGGACCTCATCTTAATTTGATGACATTTCCAAACCGTGTTTCCAAATAAGGTCACGTCCACAGGTGCTACAGTTGGGATTTCACCATTTCTTTCTGGAAAACATAATTCAACCCATTTTTTAAAAAATAGCCAAGTGGAGACTCTGCAGCCAGAAATGTTATTCTTAGCCCCGTTCAGCTTCATTACTCAATAGATCTTGGGCAACTGAGATGACCTATGTGAGCCTCAGATTCCTGCTCAACATGAGAAAGCATAGCCCAGCCCTGATAGTAGGAGATGTGGGGAGGCACAAAGGAGGTGGAAATGGAGAAACAGCCAGATCTAATACGCAATGAGAGTTTTCCCCTCCCTGATGAGTACCACGAAAGAGCAGAGTAGGAAGAAAGAAGGGCTAAAGATGTTCCGTGCAGTGGGCAAGACACAAGATAGAAGCTGTCACCTGGGTCAGCAAGACTAGATTATTGGCCAAGGATTAGAATCAGTGCAATAGGGTTATGTAAGGGAGGTACATTCAAAGTGGGGCCGAACTTCCTGGAGGAGAGCATGGAATCTGGAACAGGATGCTTTCCTTATAGCTAAAACTACCAGAGAGTTCAGAAGGGGAATTGACAAAGTCCATGAGGCCAACACGAGAAGTTAGTTAACTCCTGCTGGGCCCAAGATTCCTGACCAAAGGAGAAAGGTGGTGTTAGGACAAAGGGAGAAAACCAAAGACTCTAGAAAGACGGGGTATGTGAGAGCACATGAGAAAACTGGGGCTGCTCGGCATGGACAATCAAGGGCAATACAGGGTGTCCAAATCCAACCAGGTAAGCTGGCCATTCCAGATGTCCTCCTGCTATCCAGGGGCAACTTCTCGCCTGGGAAAGGGAAAGACCACCTGCTAGGTTAGGCTGAAAGCACACCTAAAAGTCACCCTTGAGTGCACTGGGTCCAAATGCCACCCATGGAGCCCAGAGTAAGTACCCTGACAGGTCCAGGGTAGATGGGCAGATTTCTTGCAGGAACCGGGCAGAAATATCAGAGGATGAGTCACATGCCAGGCTGCATGCCCACCAGCCAGACTCTGCCAGGGCCCATGACAAAAGTCAAGCATTCTGGGGGCTTGGACAGAGGTTTTGTTGCTACCTTGCTCTGTCCATCTGTGTGTGGTGCTTGTCTAGCCTCAGATTTTAGCCTGGGAAAATGTGGACCCACTTTTCCTCATTCTTGTCCTGGATCCCTCAGACTATAACACCGCTCCTAGTATCACTCTCCCCTGCGGGGCCTCAGTGCTGCCTTTGAGTATCCTGCACACAGGGCCACACTCCATCTCCTACGGCCTGGTGGCCCTGAATGCCTTTCATGAGCTTCATGAGGATAAGGGCCAGGTCTCATTCACCTGTCCCCTGCAGGCAGTGCCAGCACAACGCCTTCTCTTATTCTGTGTTCATTACCAGAAAATGCCACCTGTCATTTCCATTAAACCCTAAACCCTCTCCCACCTGAAGAAAGAAAGCCAGTGCTGTATACAAAGCAGAAGAGCAAAGAGAAATAGCCCCGCAGGACTTAGCCCAAAGGTAAAGGAAGAAACGCCAGGAGGAAGGGAGAGGTGGAGAAGGGGACTTGGGTGAGGAGTTAGCTGTTTTGCCCACAGTCTTGCCTGGGAGTTTTCATATCAAATCTTTCCCTTTCTCAGGGCAGGTGTCACAGTGTAGTTTTTGCTACCATAACAGTGATTCAGTATGAACAAAAATCTTGGGAACATGGTTTAGGAAGCTGGAAAACCTAACACGAGGTCACCAGCAGACTAAGTGTTTCTAATTCCACAAGGGCACCTTGAATAATGAGTCCTCCTGCAGAAGGAAAAGTGGCAAAAGGGACCAAACCAATCCTTTATAACATCATTAATGTGGTGTTATAGGGACAGAGCCTTCATGGTCTAATCATCTCCTACAGGCCTTCCTCTTAATACTGTTACCATGGCAACTTACTTGCAGCAAGAGCATTGGAGGGACAGACATTAAAGCCATAGCAGCACTTAATGACCTCTTTTGTTTTTATTTTTTAATTAAAAAAAATTTGTGTCACTGAGAATTGAATTCAGGCCCTCACACAACTAGGCAAGTGCTGTACCACTAAACTACAACCTCAGTCTTTTTTATTTTGAGACAGTGTCTGGCTTGGTTGCCCCACACTGGCCTCAAACTTGAGGTCCTCTTGCCTCAGCCTCCCAAGTAGCTCAGACTACAGGTGTGCACCACCACTCACAAGTTTCAATAATATCTTTTAAAATACAGAGTAAAAGAGTATTTCACCAAACATAAAAGTTATAGGGCCAAGGGGTGCTTCCTTCTAAACTCTTCCTGGCAAACAAGCCACTCTTGTCTCCCCTGCTCTCAACCAAGCTCAGGACCTAACCAAACTCTACTTTGAAGAGTTTCCCCTTAGGTAAGTCTTATTCCTAGAGTGGGTGCATGTCTTCCCTTCATGCCTTGCCTCTTCAAACATATCCCCATGCACAGGCAAGCAAACCTGTCTTGGTCTCTTTCTCTTACCTGGGACAAAATACCCAACATCTACAACATAAAGGAGAGATTTATTTTGGCTCACAGTTGAGAAATTTCAGTCCATGTCTGGCAGGATTAAACACAGAGATGGCATGATGGAGGAAAGGTTGACTACATCATAGTGTCCAAGCAGCAGAAAGAGAAGGGAGGATCCGGGAAGGGAGACATATCCTTCCGGGTCATATCTCCAGTGACTCCTGACTTCCAGCAAGACCCTGCCTTCTCACAGCAAGTCAGCTATATCACCCTGATGATTAAATCACCTTCTCAAAGCCCTGCCTGTAAGCACAAGAGGCTACTAGGGGACATCTAGATATAAGACATAATATTCTGCCCCAGCCCCCAAAAGATTCATGTACATCTCTTTATGCAAAATACACTTAAGCCCATCTCTAAGAGTTGCCAAAACCCTAACAGTTTGCTCATTACTGAAAAGTCCAAGTCCAAACTTTCCTCTGAGACTGAAGGAAAACTCTTAAATGTGAGCCTGTGGAAATAAAAAAGTTGAGACACTGCTGTCATACAGTGACACGGTAATTATTCCTATTCCAAAGAGGAAGAATAAGAGGATAGAAAGAAACTGGACCAGGCCGGGGATTTGGCTCAGTGGCATAAGCACCTGCCTGGCAAGTGTAAGGTGCTGAGTTTGATTCCCAGTACAAAAAAAGAAAAAAGAAAAAGAAAATAAATTGGACCAAAGCAAGACTGAAACCCAGCAAAGCAAACATTAAATTTTGTAGTTCTGTATCCAGCACCTGGGACAAGTTGTGGTGAAATATGATTCCCACAGGGCTTGGCCAGGACCACCCTCACAGCTTGGTTGGGTGCAGTCCTCATGGCCTCTCTCTTGGGATGGCTTTACTCACTTCCTCACATGTTCTGTATTCCTGGCTTCTCCAGCTTCCTGGAGTCTCCACTGCATTTTTGACTTCACTCTCACAGCTTCCCACACTGCCCTGTCAGGGATGTACTGCTTGACCTGCTAGGCCTTCTTCTGAAATCTGGGCAGAAGTCTCCTTTATCCCACAACTCTTGCATTCTGCATGCCTATAAAACCAAGACCATATGGATGATGCCATGATCCACCACCAGTTCTGGCAGCAGCTGAGTCCCTGTGGATCACGGATGCAGAGGCGTCTGAGTGCCTGGGTGGCTGAACTCTGGCCAATTCATGCTTAACTCGTCTCATATGAGCTGGACTTCCTGGGGCTCTCTTCTGGTTTTTTTTTTTTTTTTTTTTTTTTTTTTGGCGGTACTGGGGATCGAACTCAGGACCTTGCGCTTGCTAGGCAGGCACTTATTCCACTGAGCTATATCCCCAGCCCCTAAGGGCTCTCTTCTCAAAACAAAATCTTTCAATGTTGCTCCTCTTAGCCTGTGAAGGATACAGTCTTGCTGATTCCTGAGATGTCCTTATAGTATATCTTCTATTGTCCTGATGTAAAGTACCTGGTTTCTTTTCAGTGTTAATCTGTTTAGCAACCAAGCTCTCCTCAGCCAAAATTTTACAGGCTTCAACTTCACAAGACCTTTCTTTCTGGTGAAACGCAAGGCTTTTTAAATGAATTTTTTGCTCCTGTTTTTTAGAGTAATCTCATTAAAAGTAGCAAGCCATACTCATGCTGCAGGCTGAATGCTGGGCTTCCTTGAAATTTTCTCCACCAGATTAATTAGTCTGTTGCCTTGATTTTAGTCTCTAGCAAAGTGTCAGGATGTAAGCAATATAAAGACAAATTTTCTGCCAGAGCATAACATATATGGCCTGGAGTCCAACTGCCGATGGAGTCCTTGTTCCCAACTGAAACCTCCTGAGCCTGGTCTTTACAGTCTGCCTTTTTATTACCATTCTGTTCTTCTGAGCTTCAGCTGGAATTGTCCACCAGGATCAGCTTACAGCATTCTAGAGATACGTCTCTAGCCAGTATCTCCAAATATTTTCCAACTCCATGAATTAGTTCCACAGGCTTCTGAACAACATATCCAGGTATCATCACGGTGATGACCTCACTTCTCTGGTACCAAAATATCTAAATCATTTCCTCATTGCTAGCACAAAATACCTGACACCAACAGGAGGGAGGTTTATTTTGACTCACAGTTTAGAAGTTTCAGTCTATGTTTGGCAAATTTAGACAGAGAGACAGCATGGCAGAAGGGCATGACAGAGAAAAAGCTACTTAGGTCACAACAGCCAAGAAGCCAAGAAGCAGAAAGAGATGGGAGGAGGCATGAAGGAAGATACATCCTTCCAGGTCACACCCCCCAGTGACCTATCTCATCTCACCAGATCCCATCTCCTAAGAGCAAGTCAGCTACCTTGCCCCATAATGTAATCATTTTCCAAAAGCCTTGCCTATGAGTGCATGAGGCCTTTAGGGGACGTTCTCCGTTCAATCCATAACATGTACACACACACACACACACACACACACACACCTCGGTACTCTGTGAAGCTGACTATATATTAGTGAGCACTACCACAACACCAGTGGGCACCGTGATAACAGCTTGAATTTCTGATTCCAGTATCTTTTTCTTTTTTAATCTTTATTTCATTAGCACATGTTTCTAGTACCTAATGACTAACTGCACTCAATGTGAAGAGTCAGTACATGTACATAACACATCTTAATTTTTTACTTCTCCTTCCTCTCCCTTCCCTCTGTCTCTTGGTTCCCTTCCCATTAGAAAAAGATTTACCTCTGTGTTTCCTATTACCTCTCATTCATTTTGCTCTTTAAATTATTTATACTTTGAATTTTTCATGTAGGAGAAATAATAGGATATTTAATCTTGTGTCTGATTTATTTCACTTAACATTATTGTGTCAAGGTGTGTAAGTTTTCCTACAAATGATTTAAACTTCCTACAAATGATTAAACGTCTTTATGGCAGAGTAGTACTCCATTGTGTATAAATACCACATTTTCTGTTGATGGACATACAAGTACTTCCAGATTTAGCTGTTAGGAGTTGTGGCTATAAATATAGGTATGCATGTTGCACTGCAACATGATATCTTTAGCTCTTTGGGGAAGATACTTAGAAGGGGAATAGCTGGGCCAAATGGAATTTTTATTTTTAGGTTTTTGAGGAAACTCCACACTGATTTTCATAGTGGTTATGCTAGTTTACTCCCACCAACAATGTAGAAGTGTCTCCCTTTCCCTGCAACCTTGCCAGCATGTGTTATTATTTGATTTCTTGGTAATAACCATTCTTTCTGCAGTAAAATGGAAAGTTCAGAGGACTGCCTGGACTCATTGAAGATCTGCCGTGTGACACCTCCCCATCCTAAGCCACCCAGGCCTCTCACACCTCCCAGACCAGGTTGGTGTAGCATCTTAGGAGGCCCTGGGAGGCAGGAGCAGGCTTAATGTACCACCCCAGCCTCCTACCCCAGGGTATTCTCTGCAGGACAGCACTGCTATTGGGGTGGCAAGATCCTTCTCCAGAACATTTGTCCTGGGACCACTTTATAGAAAAAATTTGAGAAATTCGTTCTTGGACTCCAGAGACTTCAGCACATGGAGTATATTTATGCACTTAAGAAGTAAAGGTGGCTTGGAGCAGAGTCCTTCAGAAAGTCTGGAGAGAGATCTGGAGGAGAAGGCATGCTCTCTGCTCTCCCTGCTCCCAGGAAAGGCAGAATGGCAGTTTCCTTAGTCCTTATGGTCTCTGCTTGGAACCTGCCCAAGGAAAGTTCTGGACCCCATTCCCAGGCTGTCTTTCCTCCTGGACTGTGAGAATGGGAAGCCCTCAGAGGCAATGCTGGTGTGAAAGGGTCCCCCGCTGACTCTCAATCACTTCCTAGCATGCAGACTCCCTTCCTGCTCAATGCACCTTAGGCGTCCGCTCAGCCATCTGCCTTTCTGTCCCCACACCGCGTCTTCCTGACATGCGCAGGACATGGGTGCTCCGTCTTCCTCACTGACGCCCCCAACTCCTCTCCTGACAACCTAGTTCTCACACCACTGTGACCTGACTCTTCCCTCTTAGGACCCTCCAGGTTGCACAAGAAATGCAGGCTTCTGCTATTAAGCAGCCCAAACTTCCATTCTAAGGGAGTAGTTTACACTGTGTGTTTTGGGGAAATTTACATCACTTTCATGCCTCAGTGTTGGCATATGCAAAGTGAGCATAAGAAAAGACCCCAGCTCCCAGGACTGACATGAAGATTGCATACAGTAATACACAAACCAGCACCTCCAACAAGGACTCCGTATGAGTCAGCTTCTGTTCTGTTATGCATGGTTTAGCAATAGTGTTGAGTGAAATCCCATCATACATTATCTTTTGAAACTTTTTCATACTGATTTGATGTAAATATTTCCCTATAGCATCAAATATTCTTCAAAGTGCTTTTAATGGCTCTAATATTTCATCTCAGGGGTTATGATAATTTAGTTAATCACTCTCCAAGGGATTACTCCTCTAAACTTTTTCTTTTAACCTAGGCTCCCAGGTCAGAACTGCAAGGGCAGAGGGGTGGTAGCACTTTCAGACCTTCTGGACCTCCATGCCCCAACCCTCAGTCATCTGTTACCCTCCGCCAGTGCCGGCCTCCCTCCTGCTTCAGCTGAGACCAATTGCCTTCCCTTCCAGCCCTCCGCTAAGCACTGCCCATAACATCAATCAACCAACAGCCACCACTGTGTGCCCATCCAGTACCAGTGACACAAAGGGCGCCTGAATGGAGAAAGCTTGCCCTCTCCTCAAGGACCCTGTTCTTGCTCCGGAGAAGGGAACTATGTGTATGTCAGACAGGCAGAGAGCCCAGAAGGTGGTGCCCAGGGAGAGGAGGTTGGTGAGAACTGAGTCTCCGGGAAGACCTGGGAAGGGAGGAAGGAGCAAGGTGCAAGGGGGCCAGCTGGGAAGGGGAAGGCTGGCTGGAGGGCACCGCTGGGCAGGAGCACAGCTGTGAGCCCTCATGGGGTCAGAGTCCTGCAGGGGTCTGAGCCAATGGAGCCTGCCAGATTGGGGTGGGGGGGATGCAACTGAGAGCTAATGCCCTCGGTGGTGGGGCAATCATTGCAAAATGAAGGTAATGATCCAATTAGTGGTTATCCATCAAGTTCAGTTATCTTTCCTTGGGCCAGCGAGCGGAGAAGCTGAGTAAACACGTGCTTTGGACTGTGACATAAAACCAGACTCCCTCGTGCTGGAAAATGAGTTCAAGATGTGAGCTGAGCCACCTGGGGGGTGGGAGATGCAAGTTAGCGCCTGTGGCTGGGGCATCCAGGGGTAGGGTCTCTGCACCCGCAGCTCCCTCCACACTACTGTGAACACTTGGTGAATGAGGATTCTCCTACTCAGGGTGCCTCATAGCTCTCATTGCAAAGCAGCGCATGCCCCCTTCCCTTCCCCAGCCAGAGGGTAGCAGCCATTGCTTCAAATGGCCGTTTCAAGCCTGCAGCCAATCATGAGCCTTCCTGCAGGTCTGCTTTTGAATAGGCAGGCTTCCCTGTGTGCTTTTCTCATGCTATTCAGTATCATTAATACAGAGTAAAAATATCTTTTTAAAAGATGGGAAATATAGCAAGCATTTTAAAGCATTCTTGTTGTTAAGATTGGTAAGATCAAGGGCAAACAATGCCTGGCACAGAGCAGGCCCTCTGCTAAATGGTGGTGTTGTTAGTGTCGTCATTTCAATAATCATATTTCAACGGCCATTCTCCCCTCACTGCGTCACCTGAAAATTCCTTTACCTATCACATTTTGTATTTTTGCTATAGAGCTTTCCTTGGTGCAATTGTCACTGTGGAGATAAGAAAACAGGACAAATAGCAAATAGTTTTTAAAGTGGGAAACATGAAGGTTATTAAACAATCATTTAATGTTTGAGTAAATCAAATGGCAAGCGAGCGTCATCTCATGTGGGAATGTAATTTGGGATGGGATTGTTTGAATCACAGAAGAATAGGGCTGTGGTTAATTGTATCTGCTATGGTAGGGACCCTGTGATGAGCTGTAGATCTACAAGCTGTGATTAACCGGACATAATTGTCAAATCATTTGGCCAAAATTTTTCATTTCATAGGGGAAGAGATTGTAGTGTATACTGTGAAGTATAGGTGTGGAATCTCTATTTACTGGGTTTTTAAAATTCTACTAGTATTAAATACTTACACCTGTGTCTTATAGGAATTGGGATTCAGTAAGTTGTATAATTCGCAGCTGTGTGGTACCTGTCTGCAACACCAGAAGAGCCTAGAATCTTGGAACCTAAAAAGGAGTAAAGAATACAATGAATGTCCCAGAGTAGAATAAATGTTTACTTGCACTCGAGAGACAAGCTAAGGTATAAAGCGATGAAATACACAAAGTATGTATAATACCACTACCAAAAAGGAAAGGTTATAAAAGAGAGGGACCCCGAGTCCCATAAAGAATAGAAACCGCCCCACTTTGTAGACTGGAGAAGCCTAAGGTCTGAATGCTTCAGCAAGAGAAGACGGTACCTGTGATGACTGTTTATTAAAGGGTGGGGGATGTAAAACACCTGTAAGGAAATTTATTGCTTTGACATTTGGTTCCTGTAGGAGTTCAAAAGCATCTAGAAGAAGGATCCTGCTATGTGGAGGTCACCCACACCTGCCCCTCTAGGTAGGAGCTTCCACCTGTGCAACATTCAGAGATCCCCAAGCCCTTGACCTCTACTGTCGTTCAGTCATCTCAGCAACCTTCGGGGTAGGTAGGTAGTATGGTTTCCATTTGACCTCTAACAGCTGAGGTTTAATTATGTGGGCTGCACAGGCCAACAGACAATGACAGAGTGTAGACTTATACCCAAGGCATCTGTCTCCAAATTCTTCCCGGAGGACACTCCATGGGATCCTCTGGGTCCTTCTATACATAGTGTGGAGTAGTTTGAACGGAGTCCTGCTTCAACTCCGATCATGGGATCATTGCCAGTTTGAAGTCTGATCTCTTTGATCTTGCTGGGGGATTATTTCTGAGAGTTGTCTGGACCAGCTCTGTGAGACTCATGTCCCTGGGTGACTGCTCCTCATTATCACATGGAAGTGGTCCCTGTTCCCTGAAAGAGGTACCCTGAGGAGTAGAGAAACCCTGTCTTTGGCAGGCCTGTCATGCCCTGCGCTGCCAGCTGTCTGTGAATTTTACAGACCTCTGGCTGCGGGGCCTCTGGCTAGCCACCTCTTGCTTGTTCAGTTACTGTTGGTATGCATCCTCTGTGGGGCCCAGTCATATTAAATTGCTTCAAGCAACCTATAAAATGATGGCGATTGCAATGCCATAAGGAATAGCATCTCCCCGACCATACATAAATTAGTGCCCTAATTCCATCAAGGCCTGTGGGTGACATCACGTACTGTGAGCGCTGAGCTTGGAAGGACTGTTCGTAGCACCACAAATTTGAGATGGAATTACCACCCTAATTTATTTACATCTCCTGGTGTCTGGGTTGCTGTGACACGATTTCTAAAAAGTCTGGTCCCTCCGGCTTATGACCTCATGTCCTGCTCTCTTTCTCCCGACCCTCAGACTCCTCCGACTCCCCTCCCTTGCCCCCACTCCTCCACCCCCTTCCTTTCTCCCTGCTCTTACACCCTTGGGCTTGCATTTCCCTTACTGTGTCTTATTTTCTCTGAAATCTCTGGAGTCCTGGTAAAGAATGGACGGAGGCAAACTGCTAAGCTGAGAAAAGATGGCAACTTCCAGGCACAGAGGACAGAGCTGGGGGAGGCAGGAGAGGAAAGAACCTCTCCTGTGCCATGATTTGTTGCACTGCCCCAGGGCCATCCATCTAGGGCTTCTCTGGGGACAGATAGTCTTTCCTTGCTTAAAATTTCAATTTAATTAAATCCACTAGGTGTGTTCTTGGATGTCAACCACGTCCTAGACAATATGGGGCAGTCAGAGCCATATGGAACCAAGGAATTTTACAGGCAGACGGGCCTTCAGTGGTCTTGAGTAAATTTAACCACTCATTTTGCAAGTGAGAGGCCTGAGGCTCAGAGAAGTAAAGTGATTTTTCTAAAATCAGATGCTTAATTAACGGCAGAGTCAAGTCTAGTCTGCAAAAAAAGGTGAAATGTCAGTAACATCTGCTGGAACCTTGAACTTAGAAAAATAAGACAGACACCTTCAAAAGTTAGCCTATTAGGTGACTAATTAAGTTGCAAAAACTGAGTTCACAGAAGGAAGTCATGCTGGCTGACAAGTTTGGGGCAGCTCTCCTAGAAGGAGCAGCAGCTGGATGCTGGAGGATACATAGGCTCTTGTTTCACAGGGATAAGAAAGGAGGGAACCACAGCAGAGAAACAGCCCAGAGGCTCAGTGGTGCCTGGTTACAGAGTCAATGGACACCAGTGGGAAAGAGGGCTCAGCATCTAAGTGTCACTATATCATGGGATTAGCATAGTCCACATTTAATGCTAAGAGCACAGGCAGTTCTTGAGTAAAGAGCAGTAGATACAAGAAGTGATTAGAAAATAATGCGACTGCTTAAATTTATTTTAAAATTTATTACAGTAAAAGACACACTGCCATGAGTCTTCCTCAGACTTTCCCCCTTCCTTTAAAGACACTTGTCCCGTGTCTTGCCACTTTCTGAAACAGCTCTGGAAGTCCTCTTTCATGAGTGTCTTTATGAGGTATGATCAAAAATATAGTGAAGGCTGCTGCCAAGTGCCAGCTAATGGAAAGGAAGACTCGTAAAAACCTCACAGTGTAATATAACCCACGTTACTCACTGGATCTGGCACTGTGCAAATTTTAACTCTTCCCCATGGTCAAAATGACCATGAAAGGTAAACATTTTGAATTGATTCTGGACATCGAGTCCACCACAGCAGTGGAACTAAATACAGTGAAGAAAGATGACTTCCAGAAAAGCTTCAGGAAGTGGCAAGAAGAACAGGATAAGTGTGTTCGAAGAGAGGGGGGAGTTTTGTAGGGGATGAATGCAATGTGTCTTTAACTGTAATAAATTGTTAAAATCTTAAACACACACTATTTTCCAATCACTCCATTCACACGTTTTTTAGTGCAGTCACATACACTGTGGCCTGGCGGGCATCAGCATAGCCTCATCCACCTGAGATTCACTGAATCAGAACCTGCCTCCAAATAAACTCCCTGATGACTTAGAGGCACATTGACATTTGAGACTTTAAGATGCCTGGCCTGGTGAAAATGTTGCCTCCTGATTATTTCAGGTTGTTCCCAGGGGCTGTAGATTTTTTTACCCTGACCAAGAATGACTTCTTAGTAACCATTACTATAACCAGAAATTCTTACAAAGAGAGATAAAACTGAAAAAATATTTGTCTAAGAATGAAGTTGAATCCCCTCCCAAGATTCAACTTTGTGATTGTAATTAAACATGTATTCGTTTTCATCTTGCCATCCTCCTGTTAAATTCTGGAGCAGTTGATCAGGCATTTTCTGATCCCTTGAAAGGCTCCTGGGTGTTTAATGGCTAAAACAGACCATAGTGAGTCCACAGGAGTTAAGGGCAGCTTCCTGGGGAGCCAATAAGAACTTCACAGGAAAAACTGAGTCCAAGTCCCATTTAACACCCTTGCCCCATGCTGTGGGACATCCAGGAAGTGCATGGCTTGGCTCTGAGTCATCTGGGTTTGAGGTACTTCCTCTTCCCCAGCCATCACATGAGCCTCCTAGATCCGGGTGCTGCCCAAGGCCAGGTGGTAAGCAGAGCCAGTAATGACTGAATTTCCCACCAGCTCCCCAAAGGGGAGCCAGAGTTGGAATTAAATTGATTTAAAGAAAATACAGAAAGAGATTTATGTGTGAGGGGGGCAGGCTAAGTTTTAAGACCAAGATGAAAAAAGAAATTTTCCTCCGAAGACCTCCCCTAAAGGGAGAGGAGGGTGCACAGGCACATGCACTGGAGGTAAACCACAGCGAGCTGCAAAGAGTCAAGAGAGCCTTTCAGCTCTTCATCCTTACACCCAGACTGGGGCCTCGCACACTGCCCTGCCTGCTGCCAAACCACAAAATATGTGGACAGTCTGGGTCATTGCTTCCTCCCTTTCCCCATGGCCACCTTGAAGTGTCTGGGCCAGACTTTCAAAGGCAGGAACCCCCCTCTCCCCATCCCCTCTCCTATGGCTGACATTTCTTTGAGCTTCTGGGGACTGTTTCTGAGAAAGGGACAGGCCTAGGGGCCATCTGTGCTAGAGGCCAGCCTGTGAATCTGCCCTCAGACATGTCCCAGGTGTGATTTTTGAGGCTCTGGGTCCCTGCAGTGTCCCCTTCACTCAAAGGAACTCCCCAGGAAGGAAATCTCCCACAGCAGTAGAAACCTTGCTGGGAATTTCTCTGCTCTGTTTACCTTTTACTAAATTGTGATTTAATTCATGTACCATAAAAATCCATCCTTTAAAGCTGTCCTATCTGATAGCTTTTTATATATTCACAAGGTTGTGCCACCATCACCACAACCTACTTCCAGACCACTTTCATCACCCCAGGAAGAAACCCCGTACCCATCACCAGTCACTCTGCACCCCCTCTTGCCCCATTCTCCTTCAAGCACAAATCTGTTTTGTGTCTCTGTGGATTTGCCTATTCTGGACATCACATGTAACTGGAATTATACGCTGTATGGTCCTTTGTGACCAGCTGCTCTTCTCTCCCCTCCTGATGCAAGCAGGCTCATCTCCCTAATCTTCTATGAAGGTTGTAGAAGTTCCAGGTCTGAGAAAGATTGGACCAGTCCCAGAGGAAATTCTCCTGAGGCAGCCATTGGCTTTTCTCCTCAGGGCTCCAGAGCCCAGGTCCTTGTCAGGACTCCACTTTGTGAAGCAACCATGTCAACATGAGCAACTTCACTTGCAAGCTGTGGGCAAGCCCCACACTTATGGTACAGAGCAAGGGCTGGGCGCTGCTACAGAATTCACTTCGGTTCAAATCATGTCCATGTGGCCATGGCCCTTTCATATGCAGTATTTACGTGGCCCTTCCCAATCTGTACAATATCTCTTCAACTGATCTACATAATTGTGGGAAAAAAGGGTAAAATAGTTGTCCAGGGTGATGCAGGGGTAAGGTGGTAAAGACAGGGTTCAACTTCAGAGATTCTGCCTCAGTGCTTTCCCCATGCTCCCCACTTCCTGAATCACCTCAGGTTGTACTTGTGGTAACTACCCCTCCAGCCCTCTGCCCCTCAAACTTTTCCTTCCTGAAAATAGTCCTGGGGGAAACAAGGTCAGCAGTGAACTGACATGTAGACTTTCCTTTCCTTCTTTCCCCCACTGAGCTTCACACCCTGGGGTTGCAGCACTGGCCTCCGTGATTGTTATGGATTGAATGTTAGTGCCGCACTTCCCCAAACTCATAGGTTAAGGCCTAACTCCCAGTGTGATGGTGTTTGGAGATGTGGTGTTATTGCTTCCTGAGGGTGAGGCTCTCATAGTGGAATGAGTTGCCTTATAAAAAGAGGAAACGAGATCTCTCCTTGAAGGAAGATTGTGAAGGCACATAGCAAGAAGTCAGCCTTCTGAAAGCCTAGAGAGGCCTAACTGGGAACCAAATGAGCCAGCCTCTAGAACTGTGTGAAGTAAATCTCTGTGACTTATGTCTATGTTTTTGTTTTGGGACAGTGGAATTGGACCCAAGATCACTCTCCCATTGAGTTACACACTCGGCCCTTTTGTTTTTATTTTATTTTGAAACAGGGTCTCACCAAGTTGCCCAGGCTGAACTAGAACTTGCTATCTTCCTGCCTCAGTTTTCTGAGTAAATGGAATTATAGGTATGTGTCTCCTTGACAGGCACATCTATAATATTTCATTATGGCAGTCCTAGAAAACCAAAGCAGTAATGTTGAGAAAATTCTTGAACCACTGTCTCTAAATTTGTTTGTTTTTCTGTAAGCAAGGTTGAGATGAGTACCTACCTTTCAAGGTTGCTGAGACAACTAATATGTGCAAAGAGCTTAGGGCAGCACCTGGAACATTGCAAGCATCCAGTAAGTATTAGTTTTGTAGAAAATTATTGTACATATTCATATTTTCATGCTGTTGAATAAAAAACCCTATTTGTACATTTCCATGTCTCATTTTTTTTAAAAAGTATGTTCACAAATATTGGAAGAACAAAGGAAAGAAGTTACCAAGAAAGGAAAAAGAGAGAGGAGGAAGAAAAAATGGAGGGAAGGAGAAGCAACTAAGATGGTGACCGGGTAGGAAGCAGAGGAGGATCCTCTTGGAAAATCCCACCTAGACTAAGAAATACAGCAATATGAGAAGGACAAAAAGGAGAGAGGTGGGCACCTTGAACCCAGGAAAGATCTGAAATGGGAACTGAAATCTTCGGAAAGTCTAAGCAAGACCTCTTCTGGCTGAAAGGAACGGAGGACCACCATGGAGCAGTCGGAGGGAGGCGAAACGGAGTTACCACAGCTCCGAACACACATACCCTTAGCTCACGCCCTAGTTTCAACACTCGCAGCTTCAGTTTTGGAGACCTACTCTCATGGAAGCCTCCCGGCTCGGCCAGGGGAATGAGGACTTCCGAGAGATGGTCAGGGTTGGGAAACAGGTTGGAAAAAGTCCCATTGAGCACACAGCTCACCACACCCGGCTCTGCGTCTGCCCCGAGGCGATCCCCTCCCCACCCCTCTGCTGGGTGAGTGGGGAGCAACTCCAGCGACTCCAGAGCTCAAAGCCACAGCCATAGATGTGGCAGTGGCTTCAGAGGAGTCAACTGAGGAGACGGCAGGGGAAGGAGCACGACGACAGGTGGGAGCCACGTAGGAAGATGAATTGAGTGGCTCCACACCCTTCGCGCTCCAGGACCAGGCAGGAAGCAGAAACTGAGCTGCTGGGCTTTAGCTCCCACCCTGAAATCTCATGGTGAACACGTAGAGACTAGGCGGCGGGTGCAATCAACACACTCCTGTCAGCAATCAGACGAATATACGGACTTCAGGACTCACTCCAAACTATTAATAAAATGAAGAGGATCTCCTTACAGCTTGCATATACGAACTTTGTGTGAACTCACAGCAACAAGTTAGATGAAAAGCGGCAGACCGGGAGTCCAAAAAACAGCAATAGACTCTATCCTCCAACTTTATTCCAGAACTAATTTCTAAACTCAGTTCACAAGCTGGACCTTCAATGTGAGCACCACCGAGGAGACTTTAAGCCCTGGTATCAAGCATTGTAAGTTCGCCTAAAGTCCAGCTGTAAGGGGGGGGGGAACAGTGAAGCTGGAACCCAGGAGAAGGGAGGAGGAGAGGGCAGGATCTCCAGCAGCCGGGCAAATTTGAGCCCCGCGGCGACCGGCCATCGCTGTGGGCGTGGCCCATGGCGTCTGCTGTGGGCGTGGCCCCATAGAACCACCACTGTGTGCGGGACACACGCCTGGGGCCACCATGCCGAGTCAATGAGGGCAGACTGAAGCCACTTCCCTCTGCCCCTATACCCTATAGCACCATGGCGGAGAGGAGACTGGTGGTCGGTAATGAATTTAGGTGCTTTTCCACCCCAAGCATGATAGTCTGTATACATCCATGTAGGTTACAAATTTGAATTTTCAAGCAAGCCACCATCAGTATAATACAGTAACAAAAGGGAAGGTAATTTTAGGTAAAATAGCGTTCAGAGATTATTCCCTTCTACATTCTATATAATTTTGTATTTCCTTAATCGTTTTTCTGATCACAAAATGATAGTTTTAAGAAATATAGCATCTAGTACTAATTCCCTACATTATTCTCAATTTTCTTTAACATTTATGTATTAACTAATGTGACGATAACAATATGTGATACAACATCCAGTGCTAATTCCCTACTAGCTTCTGTATAGTTTTGTATTTTCTGAACTGTTTATCTGTATTTGTATTCTTTTGTCTTGAAAAAAAAAAGAATGGAGGGAAGGACAGAAGGAAGAAAGGAAGAGGGAAAGGAAAGAAGGGAGGGAGGAAAGAAAGGGAAAAGGATTTTACGGTGGCTTCTAAATACAGAACAATGACTGATGTATGGCAAAGCTTTCGTTTTGTTTTATATACCTCTATGTATACACCAAGACAAAATTCCAGTAGTCCAAAAAGTAAATTCACTTGACATTGTGAATAGAAAGGCTAGAATGGCATTTTCTAGATGGCTAACCCTGTACTAGTGTTGGAGAATTAGTAGTTGACCTTTTGAAATTCATTCTCACATCTTCCTCTTGATCACATCAATTGGCATTTTATTAGGTTCTCATTTCAGCATCCCAAGAGGCTGGCTTCTTTCACTCTCTGCACTGACTGTGTATCAAGTTCTCAGCTTGGTCTCATCTTTTTCTCTCCCTGTAATCTTTCTAGTGAAGACTAATATTCCCACTTGTAAAATTCACAGCATTTTCTCACATTAGTGTTAGGATTGCTTTGCCTGTTGATTTCCTCTGACTTCTCCATCCCTTTATATCTCTATAGCATGTCAAGAAATGCTCCCAGTAGCTAGTGAGGGTGTGTGATAGGGGCTAGAGGCACCATGGCAGAAAACTGAGCTTCCAGACAGTTAGGAAATCCTTTCTCCTACTCATTCCTACATTTGCTTGAGTTTCTGGGTCCCAACACAGCATCAAGAGACAGCACTGGATAATATCCTTAAAAGGGACAGACATCTTTAGATGGCCTCCCACACCCACCATGCTGTTCTGAATGAAGACACTGGTGTTGTGCATAGTCTTTAAGTAGCCACATCTTGGACCTAATGACCCACCTTCTCACCTCTCTAGCCCCAGAAGATTAGTTGGACACAGGACAGACATCAGGATTAAGGGCAGCCAACCCATAAGATGTGCTGTGCCCAACAGATTCTCTTTCTAAGGAATGTGGAACTAAGAAATCCCAAGTAAAGAATGTAATCAGCAGTACAACTAAGACAGAAAGTTTGTGATGTAAAAATGAAACCAGAGAAACCATGATGATCTAGTGTAAGCCAAAATTACATGGGAACCAATATCAGATGTAAACAGAAGCCAGAATTATCAAGAGGATGGAAAAGACACACAGAAAGAAGCAGAGCCACGATGACATAAAGTGATCAGGCCACCCAAGGGAGAGAGCCCAATGCTGGCTCCCTTGGTTCCAGACCACATTCCAGAGCAGGCCGTGAGCATCCTTAATTTTACCTTCTTTGCTCTGAGATAATTTGAGTGAATCACTGTTTCTTACAACCACCAGAACCTAAGTATCACCTCCTTGTTCAACAGACCTCGCCTAAGGATGGGTGAGGATTCCTGTGGTCCTACAGTCCAGAGACAGCAACAGCAAGGCCAAGCTGAGCTTAATTCAGTGCACTGTATGTGGAGTCCAGGAACCAAGTTAATCTGGTGAGTCTAATTTGAGTACCTCCCACTGTGAGGCCCTATGCAAAAAGCCATAAGGGAGCTTTTCACTTCAAGGAACATGGGATTTAAATAGGGTGGAAAAGTGTAAGAAACATACAGAGCCGAGTGACTGCAAAGCTGAACAGATGTCAAAAGAGGGCAATGCAATGCTCTGGAGTTGCAGGAACGGTAGACCTGGACTGTCTCTCATTTATGGTTGGGATATAAAAGGTTCATGTGTGAAGCCTTGGTCCCTAAGCCAGCAGTGTTCATATCATGAAACTCTAATCTCACCAGTGCGTAAATCCACTGATGGGTTTATATTTGAATGGACCATTGGGAAGTGTTGAAAACCACGGGAGGTGGGGTCTAGTTGGAAGTGGGTCACTAGGGCTGTGCGATGGAAGGATATGTCATGTCTCTAGCTCTCTTGTCCCCAACCCTTTCCTTCTCCACCATGAGATGAGCAGCTTTGCTCTCCCACATACCCCCTTCTCTAAGGTTTCTGCCTCACCACAAGCCCAGAAACCATGGAGCCAGCTAGCCATCAACTTAAACTTCTGAAACTGCCCCAAACTGTGTAAACTTTAAGTTCACTTTCTTAGCTATTTTGCTACAGCAACAGAAAAGTAACTAATACAATCCCCAAAATTTAAAGGTTGAAACTTAATTGCCAGTGTAATAGCATTAAGAAGCAGAATCTTTAAGAGGTGATTAAGCCATGAGGGCAGAGCTTTTACAAATAGGATCAGTGTCCTTACAAGAGGTTAGGAAAAGAGGTCTGATTTTGTGTTTTTGTATCATTGTTGGAGCTAGAACACAATTAGCAAACTTTTTATAAAAAGGACATTGAATTGCGCTGCAAAAATCTGAATATTTATATATTTCTTGTTTTATTCTTTACATACTTTATTCTTTAATATGTTGAACCACAGGAAATTTGTAACAGATTAATTTGTGATGAGTTTAGGTGTGTTGTCATTGTCTTCAGTTTGTCTACAGCCTATTATGGAAACAATAAAATTTATTGTGTCAAAAACAAACAGGTGTAGGAAGGAGCTGTTTTTCCCCTCTACTATGTGAGGAAACAGCTACAAAGTACCATCTAATGAAGCACAGAGTAAGGCCTCAGTCAGCCACCAAATCTGATGGCATCTTGACCTTGGACTTCCCCACCTCTACAACTATGAGAAATAAATTTATCTTATTCACAAGTTACTCAGAAAGCTACCATCCTATTAGTATGTGGGGTTCAGGTTCAGGAAACACTGTTTAACTTTGTTGGGCATACAAGTGAGACATAAGAACTATGGAGGTGGCTCTTGCCAAGTGAAATTAGCCAGTCTCAGAGGGTTAACTATTCCCTGTTTTATATGAGAAACCTAAAATATACATAAATTAATTGATTAAATACAAGAAAAATGTCAGGAACCCAGGAGGTAGACTTTAAGAGACAAGGAGGGACCTCAGCCAGAGGCAGGAGGAAAGGGAGAGGTGGATAATAGAGTTGGAACTGATTAAGATACGTAAAATACGAACCCTACCATTAGATAATGTAAACATGCACTAATAAAATACAGAGAGAAGAGGAAGAAGAAGCAGGAAAAGAAGCAAGAAAGCAGAGGAAGAAGGAGAGAAGCAGGGGCATTGCTCTGGCACAGTTGACAGCCCGTGGGCTCTGAAGGGTGAGGAAGACTGAGACTTCACGCAGCCTTGTCAGCAGGGTAGGGAAGGTGTTGAGAAGTAGGAGTAAACTGATGAGCCCCATGTCTGATGTAGTGCTGGCTAGCAGGAGACATCCCAGAAGAGAATCCACCAAACAATTAGAAATGTGAGTCTGGGACTTAAGGGAGAGAACAGACTGGGAAGGTGGATGAGGTTGCCCTCTGCAGAGAAGCGAAGCCAAGGAAGAGAATGTGAATGCCCTGTGGTGGGACAGAGCCCGGCAGGGAGGACAGCAGGAGGGCAAGGTGCAGGTGGGAGCCGTGGAAAATACAGCAGGGAGCTCCGTGGAGTAGAGGGGAGCCTGAGAGGAGCCCAAGAGAGGGAGAACAGCTCAATGACAAAGGGTGACTGCAAGGGCCAGATGTCACCCGGGGCTTGGTTGTGGGAACTGTGAGAAGAGAAGGAAGGGAAAGGGTAGCTGCTTAAGGAAAACTTGAGTGGATGAGGTGCTGGGGTGGGAGGAACTAGGGAAGAGGACAGAGGGGAAACTTAAGAAGGCCCATGGGTGGGAAGGTCAAACAACTGAGCTCCAGGGGCAGCACGTGGGGGCCTATTAACCTCAGCCAGCCCAGGGAGGCTGAGAGGGTGTGAAGCAGTGGGTGTGGTGGTGGGGAGGAGATGAGCCTCAGAGCTCCTGGGTCCTGGGGAAGAGTGGGGAGGAGGTCTGTCAGAAAGTTACTGTCCCTCACCAAGGTCCAGACATTCCCAAAATGCAGCTCATCTCGGGCCCTACTGACTACTGTTTTTAAATTATTACTATTATCTGTGAATTTTCTAATTTTAGAAATAAGTTCTTTTTTTGAAAAAGCTTCAAATAAGGCTAAATCTATAGAGTAAAACATGCTTTAAAAATCAAACGTGCAACCCTCCTCTCTGAAGATAAACATTATTCATTTTTCTAGAACAACCTAGGCACATTGCAAGTTTGCTGTTTCTTAAGGGAAAAAAATCAAAATGTACATATTAATGGGCAACTTGGTTTTTTAAAAATTTAGTATATTATATACTTTTTCCCAGATGAGCACATAGAGATCTACTACATTTATTTGCTATGGTAAATAATGTAATAACGAATGTGTATTTCTGTCACAATTATGTGAGCATTTTCATAGGATAAGTTCCTATACATTGAATCTTTGCTTCAACAGCTCTACACATTCTAGTTTTTATAGACAGTGGCAAATTTACCCCATGGCTGTATCTCTTTTCCCCGTCTCTTTGCCATACTGAGGTATTAGCAGTATTTGTCATCTTTCTGAATCTGATAGGAAAACAACAGCACAGTTACTACTTTGCCTTACTTCTTTTTGAAGAGACTGAGTACGTTTTCATGTGCTTTGACTGTTTGCATTGCAGTCTACCCTCTATTAGTTTCTTCTATGCATTTGTGTAAATGTTCTGCCATTTTTCTAGTGAGTTGATAGATGTCTTTCTACTTATAAGACAACAATTTAAAAAGCTATAAGGAGATCCTTGCTAGAAAATATTTCAAAAATTTTAGTGTATTCAGAGAACCGTATCACCTCCAACACAGAAGTGCATTGTGCATTGTCATAGTGGCAAGGCAGATGACCTAAAGCAGCAGAAGCAGTATTAATATTTAAAAGAATAAACTGCAATTAGAGACACCTATAAGTGAAAAGCTTTGCAGTGATGGGTTACTTCAGATTCAAGGAAGGAGCAGTTTAAGATAGATACCAGTTTATGACACAGAGGCAGAACAGATGGCTGGGGCACTCCTTTGGGTTATATCAGTACTGAGCTTGGGGGACGCAGTAATTAATCATCAGAGCCCAGCTGAGCTGCTATGGCGCCTGCCCAGAGTGTGTAAGTTACTGCTTCTATTGACATGCATAAGTTAACAGTTTACTAAACTGTGCATTAGTAAAAGGGTCCCCGACACCTGAGCCATGGACACCTGTCGGGTACATTTGCCCGTGCCACTAAGAACTGGGTACGCAGTGGACGTGAGCAGTGGGCAGGCAAGCTGAGCTTCACCACCAGTCCCCCTTGCTGTATCACCACCTATCAGATGAGCACAGCATTAGAGTCACATAGGAGTGTGGACCCCACTGTGAGCTGCACAGGCCAGGGACCTAGGACACTCCTTACCAGAATCCAACACCAAAACCACACCCCACCCTACTCCCAACCCCATCCTTGGAAAAAACTGTCTTCTAGGAAACTAGCCCCTGCTGCTGAAAAAGGCTGGGAACTGCTTAGTATACTCCACGGTGTGAGTGTGGGTCTTCTTGATTGATCCTTTGGTGTATTTGTAAAATCTCAACGTCAAATCCTGTCATGTCAATGTCACGGTCAGACATCATACCTGAGGCACACACAGGTGTGCTAATTATGAGACAAGCAGTTGGAGGAGAGAGGTAGAAATACAAACGACTCAGTACTTCCCTCGCCACGCTGACACCAACCTGGACGGAAAATTTCCCCCAGATGGCCCCAGAGTAATGTCCAACCCCATGAGAGGGCACCACCATTTACACCCCAACACTTACACAACAGAAAAGCATGCGAATTTAAAGCAAGCCCTTACACCCAAGTTGCTGAGGATATGCACAACTAGGTTGTCCCCACTTTGGCAGATGGGTTTCTCCTCAGGAGACATTTTTGCTGCTAATTTTCAATTTTTTCCTTCCCCAAAGCGCACTCACTTGTCCCCATCTTCAGGGCTGTAGGGAACCAAGGCAGTTCCCTCATGCTGCTCAGCTGGGCTCTCTGGCAACTGATCAGTCCCGAAGTGCGGCCTTGCTGGTCCTGCTGCATTCTCCAGTGAAAAGACTGAAAACATGCCTCTTGCAACGAGGAAAATATGTGAGATTGAGTTCCCAAGTTATGTTTCATGTTTACAACGGTCTTCTCATCATCGTTAGTTGGATTAAATTTAGTGATTACAAAGATTCTTGTTTTTATCAATAATACCCTTGATCTTAAAAACAAGAGCAATTTAAACAGACCCAGATGCTCTAAACTTCACCATATGTTTGCTGTAGTTTTTTTTTTTTTTTAATCGCATTGTATTCAAGGCTGTCCTTTAAATCAATTAACTATGAACAGTATTCTTAGGGCCGTGTTCCCCCAGCTTCTCACACTAAAACGTCACTGTTTTAAATTATTTGATTGGAGAACTTTGGGAGAAAAAATGTACAGTGTTAATTGTTATGCTATCCCCAGTCTTGTGGCAGTTTTGTGACAGTCTTGTGACAGGTATGTCTTTCACCAAAACCTATGCAGATTCCTGAATATAATCCCAGAGAAAAGTTACCCTGGACCTGCAAAGTCATTAGATTTAAGTCATTGCTCTGTTTTTTCTTTTTTAGAAAAAGACTTTTCCTCTTTAAAATGGGTCATTTAGTTGTATTACAATAATCCTAATTATCAACAACTCTTTCTGTCGGTGTAATTCAATCAAGACTTACTCAGTGTCCATTGACTTTCTGTAAACATTTCCTCCATTTCTAAATCAAAGCAACCTCAGTGACTTGGGTCATCTGACTGCATCTTGGGGGAGGGGAGGAGAGGAGTGGAAAAGCAAGTTTGAAGCTGCAGGTTGTGTGTTTAAAAGAAGGCCATGAATTGATTTCTGACTTAATATCCACTAAGGACTTTGGGAATTCAACTTCATTTGAATTTTAACTTTTTGGGGGCCAGGGATATAGTTCAGCAGTACAGTGTCTGCCTGGGAAACACAAGGTCCTGAGTTCAATTCCCAACCAAACAATGAAATGAATTTTAGCTTTCTCATCTGTGAAATAAGCACCTACGAAAACCTTGTGAGCAAACACCCTTCTAGCATGCTGGAGGCTGGTGCTTGCATAGCTGCCCTTCTCCACAGGAGACCTGCAGAGCCAAAGCTGCCTCAGGTTAGTGGGAACTGGAGCCTCCTTTAGAAGCCAAGGCTCCTTTGTCTTGCGAAAGAGGGGAAAGGGCTTCTGCCCAGAACGGGGTGGGGGGGTGTTACAAGTTATCCAGGGGTTCTCCTGGCTGGCTATAGAAATCTGGGCTGAACCAGTTGGAAAAAGACTAGAAGCTAAGAGGGAACCCAGCCAGCGGTGGGCAGAGGCGTTTCAACCCCTTGGCATGGCAATAAAGCAATACATTTCTTGAAACCCTCCTCAGATAAGACAACACTGAACGGACTCTATCCTTTTGAGCCAGGCTGGTTCTCACTCTTTTCTGGGCCCTTCGTCAGGATTTACTGAAGACTTTGGAACTTTTCAAGCTGAGCTAAGGGCAGACAGAGAAAAGAGGTGTGCCTGCTGGGTTGTACCTAGTTGCTATGGCAATGGGAATCAGAGGAGGCGGCCTCCAAGAATGGCTCTTTTGGTAGATGCGGCCCCAGTGATCTCTCCCACCTCTAGGAACTCTTTCTGAAGTTAAATCTATTTAGGGTTTTAGTTTACCACAAGGGACAAAGTTCTCTCACTTTTTGTAAGTCTCATCCTGCAGACACTGCATGACCTGGCATTCCTGTGTACTAGCGAGCCCTGCATCACCCTCAGCAGGGGCCAAACACCTGAACAATTTTCTGCAGCGGTTCTGTCCTCTCTCCCAGGCCACCGGGTGACCCACCGCACATGCTGGCCAGCAAGGACAAACATGCTGCCTGCAGCCTGCAGCCTGGGGAAGTGTTTCGCTAACTTATTTGCTCAAATGTCGATGTCATCGTGTAAGACTTGCCTTCTGTTAGGAACCGGACAGCTCACATGACTCCCCTTTGTGATCTAAAGAGCTGGATAATCCTGAATGGATGCCAAGGCTGGAACCCTGTTCTAGAAGTTAATTTGCTGTCAAGGGTCAAGTGCTTCCCACTGAATGTCAAAAGGCCACTTAAAGATCAGGATAACCCCTTTTTGTCATCTGTGTTTGTTAGCTTGTGCTACACCAAGCATGCTAAATGGGAGCTCCCAATTCCGGGCAGCTCGCTTCCAACTCCTGAAACTGAAACTAATAGTAATAGCAGCTGACGGGTATTTTTCGGAATGCAACGTGTGCCAGGCATAGATTATCTCACAAATTTCAAGCAATAAATCTATGTAGCTGGTCTTATTTTCTTCATTTTGATAAGGAAATTAAGACTCAGCAAAAGGGACTTGCCCAAAGCCACAGATCAGGCGAGTGTGATGGCAGGATTTCAGTGCAAGCTTGGCCTCTGTACCACTAATTCATGCTTCATAATGGCTGACATTGGCTAGACTGCTTCTTGTCACTAGGACCACACACCAACAGCATCAGCTAAACAGAAAGTAAATAACTTAGGGAGTGGTGTTCCTTTTACTAGAGGATTTTGAGAATGCTCAGAATCCAGTGGCAGGCTAGACTTCTGGCAGGAAGGATACAGGACAGCTGGGACCTGAGCAGCAGGATATGTGGCCTTCTCTCCAGAACATGGGGGGGTGCTGACACTTGTCTTCAGTGGTTCAAAGTTACAAAACCCCTGGGAAGAGTTGGGTTACCACAGCTTGATCGGGCGTACATCCTGGACACTCAGCCTCGGTAAGCAGGGCAGGGCAGATTGAAGAATAGTGAGAAGAGGGCAGGGTAAGATGCTCCTAGAGAAGGAGAGACACTGTGTGCCCAGGAGCAGCTTCACTGCCTTGGAAGATGTCTTAGTCACTTTGTCACTGCTGGAACAAAATACTTAACACTTGCAATGTGAAGAAAAAGAGGTTATGGATACAGTCCATGGCTGGCTGGCTCCAAGGCAGAAACAGGATGGCAGAAGGTATGGTGGAGCACGGCTGGTTACATCGCGGCAGCCAGGAAACAGACAGAGGAAGGAGCCTGGAAAGGACACCTGCCCCGCGCCTCCTAACTTCCTCCTCAGAGCTCTTTCAGCTATGACCAATCAGTGAATTAATCCACTGCGGAGCGCAGGGCACCTGCAATCCAATCACCTTCCGGAAGTCCCACTCCACGCGCTCGAAAGCTTGGAGAGACACTCTACAATCTAAACCGTAACAGAGGAGCTTGACCATGATATTCAGAAAGGTGGCCAGAAAGACCGTGGAATCTCCCTTCTTATAGGGATGCAGGAAATGCAGGGAATTTTTAGCTGACTCCTGGCTGTACTGAGCCCTCCTGTGCTAGGCCTGTGTGATCCCATCTAGTGATAACTGGCAGGTTCCTCCATCCTAGCATCTTCTTCGCTTTGACAAGGCTATCGTCTCCGTGCCTTTGCCCAGTTCATTGTCCCACACTTCTCGCCCTCTCTAGCAATCAGAGTCTTCCCCACCCTTCAATATAGGATATAACCTGTATCCTCCAACAAGCCTTTCTTGGCCCCTCTCCACCCTTGTCCTCCAGTAAATGCCTTAAGGATTAGTCACCCTTGACTGAGCCATATTTTATACCATTTCTGCTACAAATACTACAGAAATTTTTTGTTTGTTTGTTGGTCTTCTCTTGGCCAACTAGAATTCTCAACAGCAGAAATCTTACTTTCTTCATGTTTTCGTACTCCCCTTATGCAACCTAAGGACTGAATATTGTAAAAATAACCACAAAAATAATAGCTATCTTCTGTAGCCTTTTTGAAAGGCTTCATTGTGCCTTACCCCCTCTGCTCCTCCCAACAGCCCGATAAATTAGGAAGTGGAGATGTTACTCTCCTGACTCTGCTCCGTGTTGTCTGGGCACCTGCTGCAGTCATCTGATGGTTGGTGTTGTTGTCAGCTGAGGCCTCAGCTGGGCCTATCACCAAAGTGCCTATTTGGAACCCACCCCACCCCAGGTGGCTTGGCAGCCTCAGGGGTAGTTGAATTTCTTTGTGGTGTCTCCAAACTCCAAAGGTGAATGGCCCAGAAGAACCAAGCAAAAGCTGAGTGGCCTTTCCTGGTCTAGTCTGGGAAATTCATGCATCATTTTCTGCTGCACTCTACTGTAGCTAAGCTTGGCCCAGGTTCAAAAGTAACCTGCAACCTTTCAGTGAAGGACAGGAGTCTCAGAGCATGGGGCCAACTATTTTTCAATCACCACAAGTCCTACCTGAATAGATAGAAAAACTGAGATTTAAAAAGGATAAGTGGGCTTGGCCAAGGTCATGCTGCTGACTGGAAAACAGCAGTTGGGAGTCAGTCTCTTTCCTGGTACCTGTTAGGCCTAAATGTCTATGGGCAGAGGGCAGCAGGGCCAGGAGGGAGAATGAGGGGCTAGTGACCACTGGAGACCCATCATAGTCTATGTTTTCTCTGTGTTGGTGGAGTCCTGAGACCCCTCTGATAGTACACTAGGCACAGTTTGAGAAGTACCACCTTTCTCAGCCCTGAGAAATAACTTACCTTGAAAGCTAAGACATCAGTTAAGGAATCACTGTCAGGTCTGTATGCTGTGTATTAATCAAGGTACAGAGAGTTGATCTGTCTGTGGCCCATTTCAGAGGGCCCCACCTACAAACATGCACAGAGGCTGAGGCTAAAGTCTGAGCTGGGCCTGGGGCTAGGGCTGGGGCCTGTGGGGGAGGCTAAGGACTAGAGTCTGGGGCCTAGGCTGAGGATTAAAGGTTTGAGGCTGGTGAGTGCAACTGATTCTTGTACGCAACTAGAATAGGGCACTGCACCCAGGAATAGGGACCTTTGCCTACTTTTCTGTATGATCTCAAGCCAACGCCAGCGGCCTGTGTACACATCTGTGCAGTACTTGCCTGCAATCACGTTCTTATTGGATTTCTCACCATAGTAATGTAGCTATATAGTACACTGATTACAACTGTAACTCTCCCAAAAAGCCTTGTTTTGTTTTAAAAAATATTAATTAACCGATGCACTTAAATTAAAAATAATTGTGGGGCTGAGGGTGTAGCTCAGCAGTAATGTTCATAGCATGTGTGAATTCCTAGCACAATCCCCAGCATAAAAAAGATTTTAAATTTTTTAAGTAATAAAAATAAGAATAATTATATAACCACAGACCTGTTTTCCATGTCAAAAATGAAAGATCACTGTAATGCATAAAATGTGTGCATAAATATTTCACAATTAAGTTCAATTTCCATTTGGAAAGTAGTGTTAATGAAATGACTCATCTGTAATTTCCTGACATGCGTCTATTAAGAATATGCATCTTTATAAACATTGTAATCTGGATGCTCAGAGAACAAAGTTACAATAAATAGAATCATTGACGCAATAAATCAGGACCTCTGGCAGCAAAGCTGAGGTGGCGTCTGTCTCCGTAATATGCCAGGAGGCAAGAGTTTGGGAAGACTTATATGAAGGCACATGCCACTGCCATGAAGGAACAGAAAGCAAAGCAAAAACGGAATTCTCAGGGGTGTGGGTAGAGCTCAGTGGCAGAGCACTGGCCTGGCATGTGTGAGGCCCTGGATTCAGTTCCCGGTAATGGAAAGGAGAAAAGAAGAGAGGGGGGTAGAAAAGAGCTGGGGAGGGGAGGAGAGTGAAGGAGGAGGGAGGGAGGGAGAGAGAGATCTCAGGCTTCTCTCGAGGTAAAACGCTTGCCCTAGGCTGGAGTCAGGTTTCATTCTTCCTGGGCTGTTGACTTGGGGCAAGGGACCTGATCTCTTTGAGCTCCCATTTCCTCATTGATTGAGTGGGAATGAGGGATAGGAATACGGGAGGCTGCAGGAATAGTGCATGAACTAATACAGGTAACACGCTCAACACGATGGCTGGCATTGGTCAGGGTTCAATAAATGGGTTGTCGTTGCTGTGTTTGCTGCGTCCAGGACAGGCAGCTAAGAGAAGCAAGTGGGGCGCCTCCCTGGGCTGAGGAGCAATAAACCAAGGATTGAATGTCACTGCCCCCCTTGTATGCCCTTGGGCAATTCTGTCCCTTTCTAGACTGTAGGGCCTGTGCCGCGGCCGACACCAGCACCAGCGGGCCCTGTCCTTCCCAGTGGCCCTCCCAGAGGCTGACTCCTACTGCCATGCAGCCTAATTCCAGCTCTCTCGACCCGCACTCACCTTGCCTGTGAGCGCACTCAGCTCCTCCAAGGTCTCACACTACCAGCTGCTGAGACGGAGGCTCCTGAAAGGCCGGTTTCAGAAGGTCTGCCCAAGGTCATGACTAAAGAGCAAGAAAATTCCCCAGCCGGCAGACACCTTCATGATAAGGCTCTGCCTTGCTTCCTACCCAGAAAAACATCCACCGGAAACCTTAGAGATTTGCCACATCCTAAGCACTTCAGGGGCTGCTGGATGCCCCAAAATAACACCCAAACCCTGAAGACTCAGAGTCATCCAACAACAATAACTTCCACATATATGTAGGTGACTCAAGCCCTAACCCCTTCCCCAGTGAGCTGAACCCATCCCAGCCTCTCTGGTCTCTTTCAGGATCAGTAAATAGAACTGACCCAAGGACCTCCAAGACCTCTGCGCTCGCTAGTTGTATGTCATTTCACTTTTATTTGTTAGGTTTTCCAGAATCCTTTATTTTATTCATTTCACAAAGTCACAGCTTGACAGAAATGTTTGGCATTTCTTTCATGGAAAGGAGACAGTGGTCCCAGGGGACCAAGCCTCTGAGATATGTCTCTAGTCATGATGGGTTTCTTCCTCTCAGCTATCTGCCTCACATCACCTCCATGAGATGTTCTCTCACTGAAGTTCAATGCCCAGGGAGACTCAGTGGAGAGCATTGCAAGGCAGTACTCAGATCCACATCCTGCCTCCTTGGCAGGGCTCCAGATGGGGCAGCTGGTGGGGATGGTAGAGGGAGATCAGCCCTCCCTGTCTAAGGCTTCCAGGCCAGCAGTGACCCCTAAGCACATAATGGAAGAGAGAATTCCTGATCAACTCACCATCATTCAGCAGCCAGTGACCAGCAGAGAGAAGGCAGGACCTCTAGTCCAGACTCTTTCCCAGACATTTTGGCCTTTATATATCCTCGGCAGAGGGCACTGCTGTCAGCAAAGAGCAATTGCAGTGGCTGAGTTCTCTTGTTACACAGAGCTTCCCCTCCACACTCTGCCCGCACCATCTTCCCCTCCTGGGACTCCATTCACTCCTTCTCCTGCCTGACACGAGCAGCTGCAGACACTCAGCAGGATGCAGGGGTAGCTGGGATATAAAGGCAAAGCTCCAAGGGCTGCCCTCCCTGACCTCACCCTGCACAGTCATCCTCACCCGGTGCCCCGACAACAGCTGTTGTGCAAATCCTCTGGATGCAGGAGGCTGTGGAGCAGTAAAGAGATGACGGGAAGCAGTGGGATGGAGGGAGGAGAAATCCTGAACACATGCCAAGAGTCCTGGATCTTTTTGCTCATCCATTCCACAAATCTTTACTGCAAGTCCGTGCAATACCAGGCACTTTTCCAAGCACTGAGGCTACTGATGTGAACAAGACAAATAAGATTTCTGCCCTCATGGAGATCACGCTCTGGCAGGGAGGGGAGAGAATGAAGAAGGAAGGGAAAACAAGGGCACCCAGGTGCTGAGTAGTATAATTTTAAATGGGGAAACCACAGATTGCTTCATTGAGAAGATGACATTTGAACAAAGACCTGACACAGGTGAGCTTATGACTTGTATTGGCTTCCTGCCTAAGCCGAGGAAAGTTGCTTTCCTTTTTTAGATACATAGTGAGTTCAAGGACAGCCCTAACTAGATGGTGAGACCCTGTCTCAAAAAGAAAAAAAAAAAATCAAGAGCTTTCAAACATTTTTTTCCTCTGCACTAGACCTCTCTTAGTCAAATGAAGAACTACTCAGAATTGTACAGGTTGGGAAGCCCAGATAAAATATAGAATACCTGAAAAGATTTGTGTTTCAAGTAAATACAGGATACTGAAGTGAGTTTGTGTTCAAGTAAACACAAAGAATATCCCATTCAAGTTGAATTTTAGGTAAACAACAAATACTTATTAGTGTACATCGGTCATGTAATACATGGTATATGCCTAGATTATATATATAAAACCTCCAAGTAAATGTGTATGTGTGTATGTATGTGTGGTCCAAGCTGGCCTCAAACTCATGGTCCTTTTTCTTCAGTGTCCCTTGTGCTATGATTATAGACATGTAGTTTTTATTTACTAAATCTGGCATCCTGCTTGTGTGTGACACAGGAAAGGAAGTGAGAAAAGCATGTGTCAGAGCTCATAAGCCCCATAACTTGCTTTGTGGCCTCTCTAAGCCTCAGTTTCCCTATGGGCAGGACTACAAGACATCTCCAAGAGATTTTGATGGGGGACCTGAGTGATTTCTGCATTCCTGAGTTCATGCCCTTCTCACAGACAGCCTCAGAGGGGAGGGGATGTGGTTGCTGTAGTCTGGATGTTGAAAGCTGCCCCCCAAGACCCCTGTATTTATGGCTTGGACCTCCGGATGGCACTGAGGAAAAATCCAGGGCCAGGAGTTCCCTGGCCTTAGGGAGATTTCAGCCCAATACCCCATGAGAAGACATCCAACTTCACACCTGGCTATGATAGATGCCCAGAAATTGATTATGTTGTGTGTGCCCCATTATCTGAAAAATCTATCTTTGCCCTTTGAGGATTTACTGGTGTTCTTCCCAAAGCTTCAATCAGTCCTGGAACAGGGAGCTGAGCTAAATTTGGCCCAAAAGCTTTTTTACCCTCATCAACTAAGAAGGGCTGGTGCTGGGCTCTTCCACCCAGTAACAGTATAATTGGGAGGGAAAAAATAACATTCTTTAATGTAAAAGAAATAAAAAAATGATTCCAGGCTAAAAGAAATAATGTAAAACTCGAAATGTCTGAAAACTCTTGGCACGTTTGGAAAGCGGCCCCTTAGAGGCATGGAGTAGAAACAAATTCACTGGGATCTCCAGGGCCTGTGGCTTTGAACACCCTGTGAACAGCTGGGACATCTCAACTGGCCACAAGCACTTGCTTTTTTCTCTGAGGTAAAGTCAGTAGCCCACGGGGTCTGTTCTCAATTATCTGTCTTGTGGCTTATCTGGCCTAAGATAACTTCCAGGTGAGGAACAGAACCTGGGGATAAAGGAAAGTGGAAAAGGTGGGCCCTGGCTATCTGCAGGTGGCGCTAGAAGAAACCATGGACATGTGGCTATGCCAGTTCTCACATCTACCCCAACGTCACAAACTACATCCAAAATGTAGTAGGTTATAATGACTTAGCTTTCAGTTTCTTGGGCTCTGTGGGCTAACTGAACTCGCTGGCAATTGTCACTTGGGCCTCTGCAGATAAGGCAGGAGCTGCAGCCACCTTCGCTGGGCTATAGATGGCCCAAAAGGCTTCCTCATGCGCACTGCTGTGATATGGACCCGGACTGTTTCCCGAGGACCTCATGCACTCACAGGTGGGGCCGTGGGAATGCAGTGGCCATCAGCGGAGTCATCTCCTTGTGAGTTTAGCAGCTGAGTGTGCTGTTGTGAGGTAAGGTCCGGCTGGAAGGGGCTGGTTATAGAGAGGCGTGTAATATCTCCCTCCCTGGCTCCTCCCTTCCTCTCTCTGCTTCCTGTTTGCTATGACATGAGAAACTTTCCTGTGCCCAGGCCCTTCCACCATGACATTTTGTTTAAGCCTGCCAAACACAGACTGAATCTTGTGAAGTGTGATCCAAAATAAATCTCTCCCCCGCTTAAATTATAAGTGTTTGATGTTTTGTTACAGCCATTAGTAAAGTGACTAACACAGATTTTGGTGCCAGGAGTAGGGCCACTGTGGTGACTTTGCCTGACTATGTGATTTAGAAACCTTTGGAACTCGTTTGCAGGAATAATTTGAAAAAGTATAGAGATGCCAGCTAAAGAAGCCCTAAAATACTATAAACCAAGCTTCATAGGAGATTCTGGTTAGAGTTAGGTCAGAATGCTGATAGAAAGACAGATGATAAAGACAAGCCTTAGGAACTTTCAGCTGGGAACATGGCCTCCACTGGTAGTGGAACTTGAGACCATGGGTGTTATGTGTTGGTAGAAAAATTTTCTACATTTTACTCATGTCCTGAGATTTTGTAGGAGACCAAGAATAGAGGTGGCAGACTAACTTAGAGAAAGAAATGTCAAAACAGCTCAATGTTCAGGCTGTAGTATGGGTACTCCTGGTGGCTTTTAGCTAGGTTTATACTGAAAACCAGGAGCAAAAAGCCCACTTTAAAAGTTTTCCTGTTGTCTGTGGTGATGCATAGCTATAATCCCAGCACTCAGGAGGCTGAGGCAGGAGGGTTGCCAACAGTTCAAGGCCAGCCTAGGCTATATGGTGAGTTGAAGTCCAGTCTGACCTACAGAGCAAGATCTTGTCTCAAAAAACTGAAGAAAAAGTTTTCAGCTGCATCAGATGTAAAGTACCTATAAAGTTGGAGCACCGGAGAGTTTGCTGGAAAGATTAGCATTAAAAAGTAGCCAAGGGCCCCACACACACACCAGGTAAGCTGTGAGCTACAGCATGGGGCTGGGCCAAGCAGCTGCTCTGAAGATGCAGGATAGCTGAAGAGGTGCCACCAGCCAGCCTGTCCCACCACACCACAGGCTCTCCCATCTCCACTCACTGAGTGAGCTGCTGCACAACCCACTGGACCACAGTTAGCCCAATTCAGTACAGTGTTTCATGATGATCCACTTTTACAGCTTTGGGAGTGGGTTGGAAGTGGGCCACCAGGTGATTCAGCCACTCATGATTACTTGGATCACATAAGACAAAGAAGTTGTGATCGTGAGATGAAGTAAACATGACAGAGAAATGTAGACTGAAGACCTTGATTCAGATGAGGAAGAACACAGTAATGTAAGTAAACACTAGTCTAGTCCCTTGATTCAGGTGAGGAAGAACACAATAATGTAAGTAAACACTAGTCTAGTCAAAATGCTACAAAGTAGTCATGTATATTTGAAGGATCCAATGTTAGAGGTAAGTCAGGAAATGCTATTAAGTTCTCGCCAGGAGTGAAACCTATTGGATGGAATGCCAACACTGTGATTCAATGTTGGAAATTGTTTATAAGGGATGCTGTGTTATAAGATGTTGTGAAATACACTAATAATGAAACATAAGTAAAACATTCTATGTGTACACAAAAATATATTTAGCATAATACCTCACTATCTGAACTAAAAGCCTTTATAGCAGGACTTTGTCATTCTAATTGTCAGAATCTAAATGATTTATGGAGAAGTGTCAGAGGTGGTACTGAGATTTTTAAAGCAATAATGACACTCAAGAGATTTGGTTTCCTTCAACATTGCCTACATTCTCACAACAGGAAGACCTGCCAAGAAAGAAAAATCTCTGACGATATGGCTATTTGCTCAGTTTTTGAAAGCTTTGCTTTGAACTGTCAAGCCACTTATATACCATCCAAATACACAGTAACTGATGAATGACTCACATCATTTGTAGTTCTTGATGCTTTCGGCAATATATGTCAAATAAACCTTCCAAATGTGGTATAAAAATATATGCCTTGGTGGGTGCAGAGACCTGTTACACCTTGAATTTAGAAATTTATCCTGGAACCTAGCTAGCAGGTCTTTATTTGTGCAGTAATAAAACACATAATGTCGTGAATAAACTTGTTGCACCTGTTTCAAAAGGTAACCCAAATGTCACATTGGACAGTTGTTGCTAACAGAACACTCGTTGATCAGCACAGGAGCTATTTGCAAGAACAAAGTAGAGATTTTCAAAAAAGTGTCATAAGTTCACAATAGAGAAATGTATAGTACAATCTTTGGACTTCAGAAAGACATAACACTCACTTCCTATATGGTGAAGAAAAAGTAATATTGATAGTGTCAACATTACATGATGGTAAGATTGAAAGTGAAGCTGGGTGTGGCGGTGCACACCTGTAATACCAGTGGGCAGGAGTGGGAGCTGAGGAAGGAGGGGTCTTCGAGTTCAAAGCCAGCCTGCCTTGCATAGTGAGTTCAAGGCCAGCCTGGACTGCACAGTGAGACCTTGTCTTAGAAAAACCTAACAAACAAACAAAAAAGATTAATAGCAAATGCTCCACACTAATGAATCCAGCAATGGTCACATTTTACAGCAAAAGAAAAGGTGGAGTAGGTGTTGTTGACAGGTTATACAAAAACTATGATGTCACTTGAAATAAATTGTTGGCCAGTAGTTGTATTTTACTCAGCTGTAAACATGTCAGGCAAAAATAGTTTCATAGCTTACAAAGAAAGTGATAAGCACAAAATATCATGGAGAAAATTTCTTAGAGAATTGGGACTAGAATTGATAAATGATCAATTACAACAGAAGAAGAACAGGGCTGGGAATGTAGCTCAGTGGAGTAAGTGCCTGCCTGGCAAGTGCAAGGTCCTGAATTTGATCCCTGGTACCACAAAAAAAAAAAAAAAAAAAAAAAAAAAAAAAAAAAAAAAAAAAAAAAAAAAACAGAGGAAGAGCAATACGTATCTGCCCAAAAGAACTTTGCAAAATAATTCTGGAGCAGACTGGTGAACAGACAGTTGAAACATCACCAGAACCTCTGAAGAAAACTGTAATACTAGCAAGATGTCAAGTATGTCCTAAAAAAGAAGACAAGAAAACAAAACACACATTATTAATGTAAGCAATATTTGTGCATGGAGCACGCTGTCTGAGGTATGATAATTGAAGTAAAGATTACTTTTGTCTTAGAGTTTTATTTGTATTTTCATTGTAGTTCACACCGAAATTTATTTTTGTTGTTTTTTAGATTTAGTAAGTAAACAAACAGCTGATGTTGAAATGTTGGTTTGTTTAAACACACATTACGTACTTGAGATTTCATTTTATTGATGTTCCATTTTCCCGCTGAGTGCACATTGTATAATATGATAGGAAGCTCCTGACAAAAGAGGCAGAGGTAACAAGTATGGCCTGCCAGACAGGAAAGGAAAGCTAAGCGCATGTGCCATCAGTGTAAGGGAGACTTGTGTATAGAACATGCTGGTGTCATGTGTGAAGACTCTCTTAGGGGTGATGATTGAAGCAAAGATGATTTATGTGGTAGAGTTTTGTTTGTATTTCCATTGTTGTTCACATAGAAATTTATTTCTGCTGTTATAGTTTAGATTTTTGTAAGCAAAAATCAGCTGATGTTGAAACATCAGCATTCAGTTGATGTTGAAAATGTTGATGATCTTTATTAAAAAGATTACATATTAAATATTATATATTAAAGATTACATATTAAAAATGAAATTTTTTATTTTATTGATATTTCATTATCTTATTAAGTACATGTTGTTTAATATGATAAAACTCATAAAATTAAATAGATGATAGACAGACAGACAGACAGACAATAGATAGAAGTTAAACACTTTGCATCAGGGCAGTAGGAAGGATACCTTGAGGACATTCCAGGAATCAACAAGATCTCTCCCTTCTTAGGCTCAAATATCCAAAATTAAAGACTACTTTAAGAAAAGAGCCCCAAGCCACATGTCTCTAGAAAGGCTGCCTGGGGAGCTGATCATTTCATAGTGCTCAGCCATCCAGGCACTCAGATGTCACTGCAGCCATGATGCAAGGTCTGCTTGCACTGACAGCAAACATTGGCACCACCAGCATGGTGCTGATTTTGCAGGCATGTAGAATATGAGTTGTGGGGTCAGAAAGGTTTCCACCTGGATTTCAGAAGAAGGCCTGGGAGACCAGGCAGTGTACCTATGAGAGGGCAGTGCATGAAGCTGTAACAGTGAAGCCAAAAGTGCACTGTAGCCCCCAGGAAGTTGGAGATACCAGGAACATGGAACATCAGCTGAGGAAGGCCACAGGTAATGCATAAAGCCAGTCCAAGATAGAAGTCACAGAGCTATAACCAGCAATGCTGTAAGGGCGGAACTGCCTAAGCCCTTTGAAGTTCACATCTTTGCCCCCAGAGCTGGACATTAAATCCACCAAACCCAGGATTTAATGTCTGCCCTGGTGGATTTGTTCTTGCTTTGGTCCTATTTGTCTCTAATCTCCTATTCCTCCCTTTTAGGATGGGAACGTTTACCATGTGTCACTGTATGTTGGAAGTGTTTAACTTTCTTTTTAACTTTTAGAGTGGCTCTTAGAAAAGAGTTTATCTTGAGTCTCAGTGGAGAGTTTGGACTTGGACCTTTCAGCAACGCTGAAACTGTTAAGACCTTGGCGATTCTTAAAGATGGACTAAATGCATTCTGCATAAAAAGATAAGCGTGAGTCTTTTGGAGATTGGGACAGAATATTCTGGTCTAGTGTGAAAATATACCCTACAGCATTGTGCACTTAGAAATTTGGCTTTTGGAAGGTGATTGGCTCATAGATTCCCATGGATTGGATTTGAACATCCTGTTAGGGGTGGGATCTGTGTGGCAGAGGTGTATCACTGGGGTCATTATCTGAGTATATCTCACTCCCTGGTTCCTCCCTTCAGTGCTGTGCTTCCTGACTGCCATGACACAAGCAGATTTTCTCCACACCGGACTCTTCTACCATGCTGTTTCTGCCTCGGAGCCAGCACACCGTGAACTGAAAGCATGAGCCAAAATAACCCTCTCCTCCTTTAAGTCGTGGGTGTCAGGTGTTTTGTGCCAGCAACAAGGCAAATGACTAGGACACACATGTCTGGCAGACCTGGGCAGGGGCAGTAGGAACACTAGAGGATATATGTTTTCAAGATGTGGTTAGCGGAGGCTCCTTCACAACTTGGGAGCCTCAGCACAGTGTACTTCTCCCATGGTGATGGCTTTCCCTAGAACATGTGTTCTCAGGTCCAAGGCGGAAGCCTCAAGGTTTCTGTGACCCGGGCTTAGGACTCACTCTGTGTTAGTGACCTCTGACGAACTGCAGTGATTAAAGGGCTGGCAGAGTCAGCACAGGCAGGACTACACAGGATGCAAAAATTTTGAGAGGTGGTTCATGGAGGAGGGGTACTTTTGGGAAGACTAGTTACCACAGTGTCCTTGCTGTGGGGCTGAGGCTGGGGTGGAGGGTGAGGTACTCATCAGGCCAGCTCCCAGGAAGAGTGAAAGCCACAGTGACAAGGACGTCCACTTCGCTCACTGCTGCAAAGATGCTCTCTGAACCTCAGAGGGAAATAGATGTGGTTGCTATAGTTTGGATGTGAATGTCCCCCAAAGTCCCCTTAATTAAAGGCTTGGTCCCCAGGTGGCATTACTGGGGAGGACAGAACCTTCGGGGAATGGGGCCTAGTGAGAAAACCTTAGGTCATTTAGGACAAGTATTCCATCAAAGGGAATTGTGAGACTCTGGCCCCTCCTCTTCCTGTTGGGGTTCTTAGCCATGTGAGGTAAGCGGTTTGCTCTGCCACATTCTCCTGCCATTACCATCTGGCACCCCCACCAAAGGTCTAAAGGAAATAGGTCCACTGGATAATAGCCTGGACCACTAAAACTGTGAGCAAAAATAAATCTTTTATGAGCCATGCACAGTCTCATACACCAGTAGTCCCAGATACTCAGGAGGATGAGGCAGGAGGATAACTTACACCCAGGAGTTTGAGATAAACCTGGACAACACAGCAAGGCCCCATCTCAAAAATAAGTATATAGCAAGTGTATACTTATAAGTGTATAAGCTCTTTATCCCAAGTTAATTATCTCAGGTATTTTTATAGTGATGGAAATCTGACTAACACAGTGGTAGAAAGAAGCAAGAAATCTGGGGGCTGGCTCTGGCCTGGCTACCTGGACTATGTGTCTTTGCTCTTCATTGTAAAAGTCAGACAACTAGATGAAATCGCTCAGCTTCCTCTCATGTGTACATTAAGAAATATAACACATTACGGGAACTCATCAAAGAACTCAAATCTCTTTCTCTAGAGGTAAGAGGACAGAGCCCTAGGATCCAGCTATCAGTCACCAACCTTTTCTTCTATGTACCAAAAACATTCATGCACCTAAACAGATATACCCAATCCAGAGGATTCTACACTTCCATCTTAACCCTGCAGGGGTAATGCACGTGTGTAAACAAGTGTGCATATGTGTCCCTCGTGCATTATATGCATGTGAGGAGATGTAAATAGGCAAATATCCCTCTGCATGTTATGCTTGTACTCCGGAAAAGACCGCCAAATGGATAGTTTATACTGGAAATGGCTCGGAATATCACACTACTTATACAACTATGTGTTGTATGGCCTTTTAATTTAGCCCTCATTCCAAATGCATGACACATCCTTTTGACACCTTGAAGAAATGTTTCTCAGATGGCAGGCTGGGCACAGCAGCTTCAGGCTGCAAAAGGAAAACACACAGCCTTCAAAATTAAAAGTGATTTAGGTTCTCTTAGGAAATGCCTTGCTTCAGGCTACTTGATGTGGTCATTTATTAAGTGACTTAATCAGGAAAAGGAACTCAGTCTCAGAGCAATTAAGTCCCTTTCTGGGCACTCCTGGGTCCCCTGATGGAGAGTGGGATAATGTGTTCATAATGAGACTAGCAGAAGAGACTCCTATCCTAGGGCTGCATAATGATGAACTGGCTGCTCAACTAGGGAGACTGTGCGGCTGAGAAACACACCTTCAACCACTGTGTCCAGGGAAACTTCTCTTTAATGGAAACCAAGCTGTTTTTTAACACAGTTTCACTTGCCCTGCAATGAGGGAGGCTGGGATTATAGAATCATAGCCTGGCAGATTCTGAAGACTCAGAGTTCTCCTGGATCATGCCTATCCTCCCTCTGCCAAGGAAAAAGAAAGAATGTTAGCACCAGGGCCACACACATTTTCGTTAGACTGTCACCCAGGACTCCATTCTCAGAGTTCAAGGATTTTCGATAAACTAGAGGGGAAAGGGACTCTCTAGGGTCCTGTTGGGAGGCTGGGGGCATTGCAGATCCCCTAAATAACCAAGTGTGCTTCAGCAAGGAGGACCAAGTGGACTCAGTATTCCCAGAGAAGCATCCTATGAAAGGATGAAGGATGAGTGTGTGCTCAAGGCAAGGAGGTGTTCACATGTATTTACTATGGGCTTACTATGGGCAAGGCTGTGGTAGAGTCCAGGACTGTGCCAGACAATACAAAGTCTCTGCCTTAGCAAGGGATCTTATATTAGAGGGAGATAAAAGCAAGGTAGAAGATAAGACAATGAGTGGATGGATAAATAGATGGGTGTGTAGTTAACTGACAGACAGATGGATGGATGGATGGATGGATGGATGGATGGACAGATGGACAGACAGATGGTTACTACATTAGAAAGATGAGAGAGCAATAACTCAGGAATAAGTTAGCTCCTGGGATCAGAAACCTAGAGACCTGGCCCTCCCTAAGGCTGCAAGCTTGAAATGCAGGAAGAAGCAATTCTTACCATATACTCTCCCCCTCAAGAACCCTTATTGGATAACCAGCCCTCTATAATCTGTACCCTATCATGTGCCAATATTTGCCTTTTATTTCAATCCCAATTGATTTCAATACCGGTTACTTCAACCCTGGTTGATCTCATCACATTGCTTCCAAACCACCATTAATCAAAACCATTCCTGCTCCCCTCCCAAGTTGATACCTCCTCCTAAAAGGTCCTCCCTTGTGCCTTCTGCCTCTTATGCAGTCCTTCTCCCTCCAGCTACCCCTCCTTATCCCTGCCTGGCCTGCCCTAGCACATGTCTGAGCACTGAGCACATCTCTCCTGGGGGATGCGCTGTATCTGTGAGCTGGACGTGCCTCCCTGCACTCACTAAATGGCAGATCTCAAAGATGGACATGGCTTCCCCTTCAGGGTTCCCACAGGTTGAAGCCTGTAGCTGGGCATAAATTTGATGATAAATAGCAATTTTAGAAATAACACAGAATCTGGGCAAAGGAAGTCCAAGGGGCCTGGAACACATATCTGACTTAAGCTCACTCCTAGCAAACTGAAACCACAGCTTTCCTGATAGAACCTGCTTCATATGGTCCATCTATCTCTTCTCCCCTGCCATGCTTTGCTAAAGGTGACCCCTCTGAGGATGAAAATTGGATCAAGGCCTAGAATCCTGGGCAGCATTTTGGGGAGGGGCCTCCAGGACTAAAACAAAAACTCCTCTTCTGAGTTAGTAAAGAATTCAGAGGGAACAGCTGTTTTCACTCTAGCATGCAGGAAGTGCAGAGCCGCAATGCCAGGATCAGCGCCTAGCCATGCCACTTTGGGGTCCTGAGGAGTGAACTGCTCAGTCAACCTTCTAATCAGTCAGGGCTGAGGGGGGCACCTCCCACTGATGGGGTGACTTGGCCATCCCATTTACAGATGGGAAAGATGAGACCAAAACAGATCTTAGGGTTCCTCATGTTGCCCCCTTTCTCCCTGATGTCTGTCTATGGCCTCTCTGAGCAGGTGAAATTGCAGAATGAACCCTTCTTCAAAACAGCTGCAATCCAACCGGCCCACAGTGGGTCAGAGTCTATGCTAGGCACCAAGAACGCAGCAGAGAACACAAAATCTCTGCCCCTAGGGAGGGATCTTGTATTAGAGAGGGGAGAGAAGAAGGTGGAAAATCCAACAAGGAAGAAACCCTAAATACACATCCATTCTGCAAGAGTCCTTACCCAGTTTCATGCCTCTGGCATCCTGTGCACCCTTTATCAAAATACATATATAGTGCTCAAGCACTGAACCCAGAACCTCCTATGTACTAAGCAAGTACTCTGCCACTGAGCCAAGCCCCAGCGCCAGAATAATATTTTTTAATACATCAAATAATCGTGATTCTAAAAAAAATAGTCAAAATTAGTTTATAAAAAGTTTCACAATGTGATATCCACACGTGCACTTCCTTATTAACATTTTAAATTATGAGACCTAGCAGTAGGTCTTCCATACTATAATTAGATGATGGGCGAAGGGATGGACGGGTGGATGGGTGGATGGGTGGATAGGATGATGAGCATAACTATTTCAAGGCATCCAATGTGATGTGAAAATACTTGTTTCCTACCAGTGAGGCTGTCATAGGTATCACTCATTTCACTATGACTGTTGCCTACATTCTTGAAGGATCTGCCAAACTCCTGTTAGAGATTGGTAAAAATAAGTATACCTTTTTCCCTTCCACACTCACAGACACCTTGAATGCTACCAACAGACCACTTGGTTAGTGTTTTCACAGAATAACAATGACTACCTGATGGTGTAGTCCTAGGCAAAAATCTAGCATTCTCTACCCCAAATGGGGTGCCTGGAAAGCTTCCAGACATTCATGAAAAAATGCATGCTGAATGAACTCAAATACTTCCGCTGTGCCTCCACACTGTGGACAAGACCCATGAGCCCACCCCTTCCCCAAGCTGGTTCCTGAAACCTAGGGGACCCTTCAGAGAGGGCTTGCTTCTCAGTGAATCTGGTTGGAAACAAAAGCTGGTGATAGGGAACAAGAGCCTGCTAATGGGAGACCTGGGCTGGCAGGAAGTGTTCTAGAATAGGTCATCCTTATGGACCTATCCTCCCTCTGATACCATCCTGCTCAGACATAGGAGAGGGCATCTGGAAGTGTGTCTCCATCCTAGAACAATCCAACTCTTTCACTGAGGCAGTTTCCCTAACACCCCGGCTATCACTGAATAAAATACCAGTAAGGTGTGGCATAAGTCTGCCTCTGCCTCACAGTTCCGGTACCCAGCACCCTGGACCATGCTTGGAAGAGAAATAAAGGGCCTGGTTTTGCAGTTGTGTTTAGTTTTATAGGGACAGATAAGTCTGCCTAATAACTGGGCAGGACTTAGATCCCACTGCCCTTCCTTTGGGTCCTGCCCAGGTGTGGCCAGCCTGGTCAGTTTTAACTCAACAGTTCCATTGCTTAGACAAGCTATGTACAATAGTGGCTACCTGCCAAGACTCTGCAAGGAGACCTTGGTTCAACTCCTGTCCCCGCCACAATACTACCTGAACCTCCCTAAGCCCTAAGCACCCAATCTACAGTCTGCTAGGAACCGCAGCACTTCACAGAGTTCTCAGGAGAGTCACTGGAATCGTTCTTTAAAAGCCCCTTGCTCAGTATGTGCACGCAGCAGCAGAGATAGCTGTTATTTACTTATAAAATGGCAAAAGAACTTTTTTTCAGGTTTGACAAGGTACGAGGCACCATGCCAGACCATTTTCTTGTTCATTAAGGATGGATGAGGCCAGAGGGTAGAAATTATTTAATCTAGTAAGTTATGAGCAGTTATAGGAAAGGAGAAACACTTGGTGCCTGACGAAACTGACTGAGGACCAAGAATGGTGCGTGGGATGAGAGGGACGAGAGTGACCCCGGGAGCAGGACAGATGGATGCCTGCAAGGACTCCTGTGTGCACTCGGCTGTGAAGGGAGACGGAGGGCCTGTCCTTGCCTGCTCTGTGCTTCCCTGAAGCTGGACGTCACCTTTTGTGTACATGTGCCCGTGAGAATTTGGACAGCTTTCTTCACATTTCCTAGGAGGTCTCTGGCCTCAAAATGTTAAGAGCCACTGCTGCCCAGATTTTCATCCTGTTGGGCATGGAGTGTTCAGACTACAGGGTGAGCACTGGTAGTCTGTCCACCAGAGAGTAAGAGGACTGCATTTACCAGCCATAGCCACCACCCAGTAGGGTCAGAGCAAATGAGCACTAATTGAGTCTATGTATTCCTGTACTTGGACTTTTCCCATAAGTCTTACTCTCTTACTTTGGAGACCTGGAGGCAAGGCCTTCCTGGGTATAGTTGAGGTAGGTGAAGAAGACCACAGTCTCTCTTCTTTTTTTTTTTTTTTTTTTTTTTGCGGTACTGGGGATCGAACTCAGGACCCTGCGCTTGCTAGGCAGGCGCTTATTCCACTGAGCTATATCCCCAGCCCCCCACAGTCTTTCTTCATCTGACCCTGTCAGGGAATGAGATGAAGATCTGTGGTTATTTACATTCCACTGTGGGCCATGGTACTGTTATTCATTCCTTTCTTCAACAAGAACTTATTATATACTTATGATGTGCCATGTGCTGCTCCAGATGCTGGAGACAAAGCCAAGAATTGGTCAGGCAAAGTCCCTACTGTCATGCTGCTTATATCTTAGGGGGCAAGAGCCAGCTAGAATCAGACAAGCACAATGCTTTCAGGCAGTGATAAGGGCTATAAAGAAGATACAACAGACTTATATATAGGGAGAGAACAGGGAACAGCAAAGATGGAGGTCTGTAAGTGGGAAGGAACTTTGCACATCTGAAGAAGGAGCCAGAAGTGGGAGTGTGGGAAACAGGGAGGGGTGCGAGAGCACAGCAGGGCCTTCCATCATGCCAGTCCCCCGAGGTGTTGGTTAGGAGCTGTGCTGGGTGCTGTGGGGAACCACCAGAGAATCTGAAACGTTAATGTACCTGAGCAACTTTGAAAATCACCTTTGGAGAGTTGTAGAGGAAGAAAAGAAGCAGAGAAGCCACATGCCAGGCACCAGGCCAAGCCCCAGGGACCCCGTGTTGAACTAGAGAGCCACAGACCCTGGTGTTGTGCAGCTCTAAGTCTTAAATCGAAGGCTCTGGGGATCCCTGTCTCATTTGACCCTTGGTCAGAGGAAAACAAAAGGCTAAAGTGATGTTGGCCTGTAAGCTGAGGAAGAGGGAACAGCACAGCTTCCTCCTGCCGTTCCCCAGGCTCTTCGTGGCTCAGAGCCCCACTTCCACCCTGCCGGTCCAGACAGCAGCCCAACCTTCTCACAGCTCCCTCACCCTGAGTCTCTCTGTTGTCCAAACCCTGAACCAGCCAGGAAGGCTCCTCCAAGAAGCCTTCCTTGTCTCCAGGTACAGTGTTTCTCCCTCCTGACCTTTTGAGAAAACTCAGTGATAAATGGGGGTGGGGTGTCTTACTTTCGGGGGTTGGCCTTGCTGGCTCAGTCTTCTTCCCTGACAGCACCTTGCACAGAGTTGGACACAGAGTAAAAGCACTTTAAATGCTTCCTAGAGTGATATTTTAGGAAAGGAAGTGTGTTTGTTTGCCTGGGACAGAACGAGATTCAGTTAAATTGAGTGGCTAGTGATCATTGTCAGTATCGCTGTGGGTAAAATGTGACCTTCTAAAAACTTCTCAGCTTAAATGTGGGTTAGAAAAAGAGCTAACACAAACTACAGATTCCCTATAATGGCCACATCCCCAGCCACGTGCCACAGTAGCCACAAAAATTGCAACGCATCGAGTGTACAAATTTTTCCAATTAAGAACACTTGCTGTTCAGGAGGAGGAATTGAATGCTCAGTAAGTGAATTTATTTACATGTTCTGCTTTCAAGTTCTACTCCTCTTATGGCTTCAGTCTCCCTCTGCCAAAGCTATGACTGCACATCATGACCAAAGTTCCCATAAAGGACTGGTTTACGGGCGGTCCATGGGGCATATGGTATGCTGAAGGTGAGCTGGACACTGAGGCTTTGGGACAAATGTGGAAAATTCAGAGAGAAGAATGTCGAAGTCATAGTAAAAGAAAAATATGCAGGATAAGAGAGATTATTGAAGCTATCTTTAAAAAATAATATCTACCACTCAGGTAGTCATACAAAGAAATTCATTCCTTTTTCAACAAATACCTTTGAGGAACTTTATATGCTGTTTGACAGTTCCTGCCCTCAAGGAGTCCACAGCCAGGGTGACCTCCAGCCAGTGACTGAGGGGTGATAGCACCCTGAGGCTGTGCTGAGCATGAGAAGGGGAAAAATGTGAGATCGGGGAAGCACCACAGACCCACCTTTGGAGGAAGATGGTCAGGAAGATCTTCCAGGGACGGTAACACCTGATCTGGGTCTTAAAAGTTGGGGCGTCTGGAAAGGAAAGAAACAGTTCTCAGGAAGAGGGGAGAGATTGAGAAGGGCTTTGGGGTAAAAGAGGAAAAAGTATAACTCAACTTTGCCATGGTAACCAACAGCCCCAAATCTCAGAGGTTACAACCGTGAGCATTCTTTCTCATTCATAGTAAAGCCAGACTGCAGGTTAGCTGTGCCCCTGCCTCAGGCAAGGAGCCTGCTCCTCCTTTCTCTTGCTTCTGTGACACAGGCTGGAGCAGCACATTTCTGAGAAAGAAAGGAAAAGAAGAAAAATTCTGGCAGCAACTTGCAATGCCTTTAAAAGCTCATTTACTCATATTTCACTGGTCAAAGCTTAGGATCAAATGGGGCAGGGACTTAGGCTTCTCCTAAGGGAGCAGGAGCTTGGTGATGTTTACCCACCACACAAACTGCAAACTGTTCGGGGTTGACAGGAACCTTGCATAAGAAGTGAACAGTGTGGAGAAATCAACTTAACATATGTGCACAATCCAATGGCAAAAGGGCCTCAAAAACCAGGCCAACAAGATTACATTTCATCTGGAGATTAACGGGTACGTAGAGAAATTTAAAACATTAATGATGGCAATCTTATCTGTGATCTACATTGGTGGCTCTGGTTTTTGTGATGGGTGCTTTGGTAAAGACAGAGACTGACCTTAGGGAGTGGGGAGAATGGAAGGAAATTAGTATTTATTTAATGCCGTTTGTGTTTGAGGCGCTAGATTTGCACATCGGACAGCAGAGTAGACAGTAGCCCCATCACTACTTCCTTCCTCCAGGTCTGGGCTCAGAAAGATGCGACATGGGGGGCAGGGCAGAGAACTGGGGAGAGCGGAGAAAGGAGACCAGAATTCTACCACCCAGCCTAGAGCGGGGAAGCATGTCTGCCTTGATTTTCAACCATTCTCCAAGTTATGGATCCACTTGTTTTAAGGACCAGTATGTTCACTGGTCTTGAACCCATGTTCACTCCTGTGTCCTTATAAATTTATTCATTTGCTTCTCCTTTTAGTTCAAATGGATATCCGAGACTTGTGCCGCGAAGTAGCTGGACTAAGATCCTCACCCTCTGAATGACCACGCTCTCCCTCAGCAGAAGGATGAGCCGCACCGCTCTTCACCAGCTGCAGGGTGAGGGTGCAGCTTTGTGTGTGCTCGGCCTCGCAGGGACAAACAGGGAGAAAAGGCCACAAATCTCAGGGAATCCCAGGGCATGGGGACTGAGATTTAAGGAGAACAAAAGACGGTTTTTCCTAGAATATAGATTCATCTTCCTGACTCCTAGAAGGAACCCGCCACTGCTGGGTGCTGGGTGTGCCTGAAACCTAAGAGAGGAACGGCTTGTGGATGAAGGAGGGGAGTGGGGGAGAAAGCTGGTCAGAGCCGGTGCTCGGTGCCAAAACAGCCTGCGTTTGGGAAACTAGCTCTGGCATAGTTTTGGAATGTGTACTTAACCTCACCGAGCCTCAGCACCATCACCTGTAAGATGGGACAGATAAGATGGAACTGTAACCTGTAAGATGGAACTATTAATCATGCCTGGTTCAAAGAGGTGCTTGAGATGATAGGAAATCACACAATGTCTGGCATGCAATGGACACTTACCAAATTCTTCCTATTATTATTGTTTCTGCTATTGTAGAGGAGCAACAGGCAGTAAAACCTATGATTCATGGTATGGGTTTTGGTATCAAAGAATGTTATTTCTTATACCTAGATGACCCCTCAAAACCTCATGCAGTTCATAGGTGGGGTTTTTCAGAGGTGGCTGGATCTAGGGTGTATGATGCTAGGATCAAAGATGTGATGCTGGGATTGATTCATGGTAAGGTTAAGATTAAGGTTACCCTACACTTTGTGTGAGTGCTAAGGGTGGTAGCCTGGATAGGACATAAGGGACAGAAATAAGGTCACTGTTTGTCACTTGTAGCTTGCTGCTTACTGCATACTGACTTATGCTATCTGCCTGCCATGAACTATTTCTCCTCTGCAAAACCCCCCTGCCATGCCACCCTGCCTTGGAGCCAGCCAACTATGAACTAAAACCTACCTCTACATACTTTCAGCTAAATAAATCTTTCCTTCTTTAACTTTGAGTTTTGTCTCAGCAACAAGGCAAGTAACTAAGGCAGAGGCTCTGTACCAGGTGTAAGACCTTGGTCAAGTTGCCCAACTTCTCTGAGCCTGTCTCCTCATTTATCAAGACCAATAATACCCACTTTATAAGATTATCATACCCACTATACATTCATACATTGCTTTGTGCATACAAGATAGTCTACTAACAGAAGGAATTTTTAATTTTAACAGATATATCTGGCCCTAACTCAAAGCACAAGGAGCCAGTGAAGTAGGGGTTAGGGAGAGGAAGGGGATAACTTTATTTTGTCTTGGTCAGTCACCCACAGAGTTTCGGCATATGCTCAATCCTGAGAACTAACCCACAGAAGGAAAATACTTTGTCTCAACCCCACAGGAATATTTGATGTCACGCTATATGCAGCTGTCTTTTTACTTTCTGAGAATTGTTCTAATGAGACCAAAACCCTGGAAACACCATCAGATAATGCAAAACATTTTGGCAGCTGAAGTTCCCCCATTTGTCTCAGAGCAGGGATCCAACCTCCTTGCATATATTAGCTCATTTCCTCTTCCCCAAATCCTGAAAGTAAGGTGTTTTTCATGCCTGCTTCAAATGCCCTCTTTCCCCAGAAAGAGAAAATGGCTCCCAAATACTGAGTTGCTTGCCCTTGGTCATATTAAGTAGCAGAGGCAGGATTTAATCCAGATAACCTGACTCCAGAGCCCACACTCTTTCCAAAATAGCTGGGGATAGTGAACTGCGTAAGCCAAGGTGGTCTCCTGTGGTACCTTTTCTTCTTTTCAACTGCTTCCAAGAACTTCCAGTCGCTTCTCTGAGCATTTCTCCTAGTTCCTTTCCCAGGTCTGGGCATATCATAGGGGCAGTAATATGTGTTACCTGAAAAATAAATCTTCTTTTGGACATGTGCCCTCTGAAATAGAGTACTCTTCCCCTTTATGCAGGGGATACATTACAAGACCCCTGTGGATGCTTGGAACCAAAGATAATACCAAATTCTACACATACCATGTTTTTCCCTATATACACCTATTATGATAAAGTTTCATTTATAAGTAAAGCACAGTAAGAAATTAACAGCAGTTCATAAGGAATAGAGTAATTACAATACACTGGAATAACATTATTAGGGTCACTCCTCTTTTGCCTTAGGGCCATTATTAAGTAAAATAAAGGTTACTTGGACGCAAGCACTGCTGCACCCTGACAGCAGATGTGATAACTGAGACAGTCACGGAGGGAGGAGTGTACAGTGTACAAGGTAGATACGCTGAACAAGGTGATGATCCGCGCCTCAGATGGCTCACAGACACGTGACTCCAGATTTCATCATGATACTCAGAACGGTGCACAATTTCAAACTTAATGAAGTGTTTATTTGTGGCATTTTTATTTACTGTTTTCGGATTTCAGTTGACCATGGGTCACTGAGACCAGGTATAACCAGGGGAGACTGTGTAAAGTTAATTATATGTAACTCGAAGCATGATCAAAATCACAGTCCTAGTGATAACAACCTGTTATTAAGCACCTGCTATAAACCGGATGTCTCATAAGCTTCATCACTAATCACTAAAATGACTGTATGCAACTCAGTAAGGCACTGTGGATGCTATGGTTGATGCTAGGTGTGGTGCATGGTACTACGCACTAGGCTTTTATCCTTATTTGCCAATAAACAAAATGAACCTCCAAGATTAGGTAACTTATCACAGTGGCGGATCTGGGCCAAGGACCCATATCCTCTGCCCTACTCACCCTCCTGTCTCCCTGTAAGCATATGTGGGTGGTGCAACTACATGAGACTGGCTACAACAAAGAGGGTCCTTGCAAGTGGGCCAACCATATCTGTCATATAGCACAAGGCAGACTGCCTCGGTGCTACCAGAAGACGTCTATCTGAGGATGACTTTGACCAGATCCCTCGGCAGCAGCCTCACGAACAGGTCTCCCTGAGCTACCTGCTCTCCCCAGCAGGGCTGTATCTTGTTTCCACCCACTTCATTAAAGTGTCCTTACAGCACTGTGCATAAATTAATTAGCACACATTCTATAAGCAATAGCCCCTGGAATTCTGCCTTAATTCACAGAGACAACAAAGTATTGGATTTCCCACTTAAGAACAATGTCAGCTTTTTCTAGGTTTCCTTTAAAAACGCAGCACTTGATGCAAATCCTCGGGTGGCCGCCTCCAAGGCCAGGTAGAAGTGGCCTCTTGCCCAGGTGCTACCCAAATCAGGAGACCAGTCACCAGGGGGGGGTCGCTGATGAGTGAGGCGGGTGCACAGTAATTAATGGTAATAAAAACAGATGCCCCATGAGAGAGAAGTGCCAAGCCAGGAATCCCTACTCCCAGATAGAATTTCCTACAGGTAATGGAAAGAAGAAGGTGGAGGGGAAAAAAAAATCACTTTTTACAGGAAACCTGATCTACCCATTCCCTACAGAGGATTTCTGCAAAGTAACTGAGGAAATGCAACTAGATACAGCAGCCCCAGAAAAATTAGAATAACTCTACTTAGAAAACTTTCTTTTCTGCAGCCCCTGGGAAACTGGTAATGCTCAGGAGCAGCGAGTTCAGTCTGTAGCTTTCCATACCCAGACTTCCGGTGAAAGGAAGGCATCCAGCTCTGAGACTTCCCCTGGTGGGAAGGGGAGGGCAAGAAGGCAGCTGGGAGAGAATGACAGTAGGAAAGGGGAGGAAGAGGGCTCCTCTCCTGTTGGCCTGGTCACTTCCCAGTTGTTGTGGTCTGTCAAACCCCAGCCGTCCTTCAGGCATCTATTCAAACATTTGCTGGGCGCCCAAACGATCCAGGGGACACATGCTACGGAGAAGAAAGTCAGTGCCTGGCCCCCAAGGATCTTGAGATCACACCCTGTGTGACAGCCTGTTGCTCCTCCAGGCCGTGGGAGTTATCTGTAGCACGCCTCACGGAGTCCCATTTTCGGGGCCTTCGCTGCCAGGGCATAGGTAGTTGGTCAGTGCTGGCTGGTGGGTAAGGGGTGAGGGCCCAACAGTCAGTGGGCCCTGGTCAACAGTCAGTGGGCCCTGGGGGAGGGCGAGCTCTCTCGCTCTTTGTGGTTTCTTGGAACCGAACTCGGGACGTCGTGCTCGCCAAGCAGGCTCTGCACCACTGAGCTATCTTCCCGACCCTCTCGCTCTTTAGAGGTCCGGGAGAAATATCTAACCCACCTGCACACCCCCAACTCGGGAACCTGCCGCGTGGGGGCGCTCTCGCACACACCCCGCATTTGACCCCCACAGCGACGCACAGCCGCAGTACTGTCCCGCGGAAAAACAACGCGGGGCAGCAGATAGACAGCCCGACGGCAGATTTTGGCGGCTTCCTGAACCAAAAACTGCGAGCTCCGAGTCCCTCACCGAATGCCCGGCTCGCCCTGCCCGCACCCTACGCCCATCCCCGGGGCGCAGGAGCCTGGGAGGGGCGTGGCGTGGCAGGGAGGCAGAGGGGATGGAGCGCGGCCGCCGCCGGCCGGGACCCAGCACGGCAGGGAAGCGGCCAGGCTCCCAGGCTTGGGTCCCCGCCTCCAATCCTGGCACCACCGGCAGCGATTGGCTGCTTTGCCAGCCCCCAAATGGGCCTCGAGCCCTGGTGCTCTCTCTTTTCGTTGGAACAAGGTCCTTCGTTAGCCCGCGCCCTTCAAACCGTTTTCTTTCCTCTAAGGGACTTGCAGACCGCCGCGTGGGTCGGAGTAAAGATCGGAGCTTGGAGATGGCAGTGCCTGCGGGGCCTTGCGCCCCAGCTGGGGCCTGTGACCACGCGCGTCACGTGCAGCGCGGGCGACGCCCAGGTTCGCACCTTTCTGGGAACGCGGTCCCAGAGCCCAGCGCCTGCAGCGGTGGCTGGGCTGGCGAGGCGTTCGGAGGACTCGTGTGAGCCTCAAGCCCGCGCCTTGACATACCCCAAACCTGAGGCGACACCAAAACCTGGGAGGCCCCGAGATTTGCAAGTGCCAGGCTGTGTCTGCCCCGCCGCGGCAGTCCCCGAGTGTGCCAGGACAGGTGGGCAGGCGCAGGGAGCCTCCGCGTCGCCGGTCCGCTTTCAACGAACCGCAGCGCCAGGACCCAAGCGGGCTGCGGGATCGCGGTGAGAGCGCGGCCGCGGAGAAGCCTGGGACGCCCGGAGGATGCGCGCGGAGCTGCGGCGCGTGCGGCCCCCGACCCAGTCCAGGACGCTCTGGAGCCCGGCGGCGCAGCGCCCCAGCAGGAATGAGTCCGCAGGATTTCTGCAGACTTTATAGCTGGAAAAATAAAGATTAAAACGCACACACAGGAGCTCCAGTTTTCCAGTTTGGCACCGAGAGCCCTCTCCCCTTTCCCTGGGTCACAAACAAGGGTTCGTATTTGATGGCAACAGAGGCCATCCTGTCCAAGGACCTTGGAAGTAGCCAGGGAGTGTCTCCGCTCTAGCACACCCCATTTCCTCCGAAACGGCCCCAACACGAAGCAAGGGAAGCCTTTGGGAGGCTGGTGCGGTTTCGCCTTTTCTCCGGAAGTCCCGCAAGTGGAGTGGACGCACGTGTCAGACCAACTTGGCTGGTCCATGGCGCGTTAGTTAGCGGTAGCCTTGGGAGATCTGTCCTGTGAGCTTCCTGCCGATCTCCAGACACAAAAGCTTCAGACTGTCTCCGACCAAAAGTTAAGGGCAGAGTCATACCGTCAGCGTGAGATCATTGAGAACACCCTCCCACCCCTGCTGCTGCCTTCCAGAAGGCCTGACCTCCCAGGGGACTTCCAGAGAGCTTGGACAGCACGGAAGCACTGCAGTGAAACCCAGACTTCTACAGGTTTGCATGCATTCTCCTCGCCAGCCATGAGGCTGCTCAGTTGTGCTTGAGGAAACATCTATGCAAGTGTCTTGGGTGTGGGCCTTCGGGGAGAAAAGAGGACAGGAATTCTGGAAATGGGTGTGGCATAGACCTTAGGGTCAGTGGCACTCAAAAGCCTCTGAAGCAGCCACTCCCACTGCTGGAACAGGGGGCACTGAGACTGTCTAGGAGTCAGGCTGGCATCTCTCAGATCCTCACCTGGACACCTACCAAGAGTTGTGTCCTGTGGCAAAGATGAGGAAGAGGTCAAGGAGGTGGTGAGGAGTGTGAAGGCACCCTAGCTCAGCTACTAACCTTTTAGGGCAGGCATCCAGCAGCCCCTACCGTTGAGATATTCTGGCCTAGACCTGCTAAGGCTGTTTCTTGCAAACATGAGAGGAGGGGGTAACTAGTGGCATAAACGCTGAGTTATGGTGCTACAGGATTTGTTACTGGTGTCTACTAACTCTGCCTATAGCACACTGGGGTAGCCGACTGCCTCTCTTGTACTCCTCTGTCTCAAGTGCTGGGTATTAATTGGAGGCTCCTGGCAGGATTGCTGTTGGGCCCAGGGTCAAGGGACCACAAACGGGCAGCACTGGAAGAGACAGGGAGTCTTGATCTAGAAAAATCTGCCTCCGTGGACAAGAGCAGGACCCAGTCCTGGGGGAAGTTCCATCTTGAAGGTCCAGGAATATTCACGGGGAAGACGGGGTGAGGTGGCAGGGACACTCTCCTTTTCAAGATAGGTGCTCTTAAACCCACCTAGGCCTGGACCCAGGTGGTATTAACACGTCACACAGGCCTACCTGTGGGAGAAAATGATGCTGACCAGACTTGGAAATGACTGCTTGGTCCTATCCACCGACCCGCACCCAGCCAAGGTACTCCGCTCCAGCCTGCTTGATCTTGCTGAGAAGTAACACCCAGGGCCTGGGCTGGCACTAGCCTGCCTGCTGAATCCTTTGGCCTGGGTGGCTGAGAACCAGTCCTGGAAAGAGTAGGTTGCCCTTTGCTGAAGGCCTGCAAGGTGGACTTTAAACCTTATTATAATCAGTATAAACTCTTCACCAGGTCTCCCAGGCTGTTTAGGACCCCTCTACTCACAGAAGAACACTCCACAGATGCCATCTGTAGTTCTGCAGGGAGTTGTCCTCTTGGACTAGCTTAAAACTTACTTTTGAAGCCCTGTGGCCTCAGTGCAAGGGACTAAGTCCCTAGGAGCTAACGTCTCAGGGAGAAGCCCTGGGGCTCCACACTGTCATGTTTGCAGGCTTCTAAAGGGCTTTCAGCGTGCTAGAGCAGAGGGAGTTTTTAATAAATACATGCCCTACCCCTAACCTCAAGCAAAGTCAAAGGCTGAAACCAGGGCTATAGACTCCCATTTCAGTGCTCCTAGCACCATCTCCCTAGAAAACTTAACGGAGTGGGACCATGAAATGTTCTATAACCCCAGTCTGAGAGCAGAGCCAAGGATCCCCTGGCTGGGGTGCTAGTCTGGGTGACACTGGGAGCGCCCGGTCAGCAATAGCTGAGTGAGAACAGGAAAAACGGAAGTGGAAAGGACAAGGTGAGAGGAAGGACCGGAGCCTAGGACTTTTCAAAACCATAAGCCCGCAGATGAACCCCTCACTCACACACCAGAGTTCTCCTGTCTCCACCTGCGGCTTCCCAGAGAACCAGCGTTTCGCGCCCTGACAAACTAGCAACAGAACAAAACAAAACACAAAAGAACGGACCCTCCTTTTTAAGGCCCTCATTCCGCAGCTCAGCCACCGGTTGGTTCCCAGGCTGACAGGCGAGGCGCCCGAGCCAAGCCGAGAGTATCGAGGTGGGGGTTCACCGGGGAGGCGCCACAGCCGTCTACACCGCCTGCCCCCAGCTGCCGGTGCGCAGACTGAGGCTCTGTGCCGCTCCTCCGTTGTGCGTCGCCGCTGAGACCACCCTAAACTGCCAGGAACTTGTTGGGCCCTGGGAGCCGTGGGGTTAAGTCTGAGTCCCCGCCCGGCGGCGAGGAGCCGAACGGGCAAGTAGGGGCGGTACCGGCAGCAGGGCAGCCGGCCCGGCTGGGAGAGGGAAGAAAGGCGGGATCCTCCGGGAAGTCGGTTCGCTGGCGTCCGCCTGCGGCCACTGACCCTCCCTCCTTCCTGATTCCCTACGCCCTCCTCCTTTCCCTCGAAGACAGCTCCGGTCCGCAGTCGACGCGTGGGGGCGGGGCGCGGTCAGCAGGAAAAGCCCAGTCTCTGAGCGGCGCCGGGGCACAGCCAAACTCTGTGACCCACTGGGCCACTCCTGAGTCCTGTCTGTCCGCGAACCGCGGCCGGGGGAGAGACCCGGTGACCCAAGTGAAGCGGGGTCCACCTGGCGGGGCCCGAGCGAGGCTGCAGCTCCGCCCCTTGCAAAACCCTGCCCCAAATTTCTTCCCCCTGGAGGCTCTGTCTAGTCCTCGCCCTCCCCTTCCTGCCAGGCACCCCCTAAACGGTCCTCTGCCTTCCCTCTCTCCTCTCTCCTCCCCGTCTCAGTCCGCCCCTTTTCTTCTGCGAGCGTCCCCACCCCGCCTCCCCTCCTTGGCCTTCTCCTTCTTCCCTGCTCTTTGGGCGTCCGCCCCGTCAATCACCGCCGCCGCGCCCCTACCCGGCCCCTCTCTGCCGGCCCAGCTCTCCGAGCGCCTCGGGCCCCTGTCTCGGGCCGCCCTCCGCCTAGCGCGGAGCCCGGCGATCTGTCAGCGGAGCGGGCCGGGGGGAGCCGTCCGGCCCGCTGGGGCTCGGGTTACCGGTGACTGACGGCGTCTCCATGGCGAATAATTTGACTCGACTATTGTCTGGCGCGGGCAGGCCCCGGGTCAGATAACCCGACCAATCAGGGCGCGGGCCGCCGCGCCTCATGCCCGCTTAGAATAATATTATTAAAAAAGCTGCGGGCGAGCCGGACGGGAGGGAGAGCGAGCACGGAGTGAGCAGGGAGCGGCGGGCGGGCGGCGGGCGAGGAGCATGCGGAGCGGCGCCCCGGGCGGCCTCCGGGCTTGGACGAGGGCGCGGGCGAGGCGCGCGGGCGGCGGGGGCGGGGAGCGGCGAGGGACCCGCGGCCGGCGAGAGGACGCGCTGCAGTGACTCGGACTCGCCGGAGTTAGCGCCGGGCCAGGGGGCCCGCCCCGCCCGCGTCTGGCCGGGCCCGGACAGCTGGCGCGAGGAGCCCATGCGGGGCTGCGCGGCGCGGTGAGGGCGCGCGCGGGCGGGCGGGGGCGCAGCCGGCACCATGTCCATGCTGCCCACCTTCGGCTTCACGCAGGAGCAAGTGGCGTGCGTGTGCGAGGTGCTGCAGCAGGGCGGCAACATCGAGCGGTTGGGCCGCTTCCTGTGGTCGCTGCCCGCCTGCGAGCACCTCCACAAGAATGAAAGCGTGCTCAAGGCCAAGGCCGTGGTGGCCTTCCACCGCGGCAACTTCCGCGAGCTCTACAAGATCCTGGAGAGCCACCAGTTCTCGCCGCACAACCACGCCAAGCTCCAGCAGCTGTGGCTTAAGGCGCACTACATCGAGGCGGAGAAGCTGCGAGGGCGGCCCCTGGGCGCTGTGGGAAAGTACCGCGTGCGCCGCAAGTTCCCGCTGCCCCGCTCCATCTGGGACGGGGAGGAGACCAGCTATTGCTTCAAGGAGAAGAGTCGCAGCGTGCTGCGCGAATGGTACGCTCACAACCCTTACCCGTCACCCCGAGAGAAGCGAGAGCTGGCGGAGGCCACGGGCCTCACCACCACGCAAGTCAGCAACTGGTTCAAGAACCGGCGGCAGCGCGACCGGGCAGCCGAGGCCAAGGAAAGGTACGAGTAAGTAGAGCTTCGGCGCCGGCTTCCTGAGGTCGCAGGGAGGGGTCTCCAGGGTGTCTGCCCACTGCTGGGAGAGGTCTAGACTGGACCGTCCAGTCCCAGCCGCAGTGCGACTGCAGTCTCACTTCACTCAACGGGCGTTCAGGTCTTGGTGGAGAGCGAGCAGCCTGGGATTTGTCTGAAGCGGGCAAAGCGAGGCGCGGGAAGCTGTCAGCTAACTCCTTGGTCGCTCTGGACAGAAGTAAAGATGCAGCACGCTTCTCGGCCAGGGCAGGACTGTGGGCCGGAATCCCAGCAGGAGAGACACATCAGGGTAGGCCTGATGTGTTTTTGCGGAAGACTAAGGACAGTATTTGGGCCCAGGTGAAAGCGTGCTGTGAATTTCTGGCTGGCTGTGTTTCCCCCGAGCTGTCCCTCGATCTATCTTATCTCCAAGCCGAAGTACAATTAGGGGTCAGGCCTGGGGCTGGAACTTCCCTCGGATGGCTGGATGGAAAAAAGCCTGAGAAAGGAGGTGGGAGCTAAGCAACAGTTCCTTATCCTGCATGTAAAGGCCTCAGGGAGGAAGTGTCAGTTGTGGGAGAAAAGAAAAACACATGCCACCCTTTTCTGCCTCGCTGGACCCAGCAGCCCTTCCTAGGTTTGCTAGAGCCTTGACTCCTCTCTCCTCAGGTTCTACCCTGTTTGGTGAGTAGGTCGATATGTCTGGATTGACCTCCAAGCTCTAGAAGGACAAGCTAGGAGTGTCTGTCCTCAGAGAAAGCAGGCCTTCCTAAACCAGCCTAAAGGTTGACCAGTGGGTGGTGGAGACTGCCTGCCCTATAACCCCTCAGAACTTCAAATCTGGACAGGGGAATTGTAGAGAAATCGATCCTGGCAACAGAATCCAGCCTGAGGGTCCAGCAAAACAGGACACCCGGGGTTGGTGATATGGGATGTGTTCAGCCCCGAGCTGGAATGATCCGGGTCAGGGGTGGGAGTGCTGAACAGCGGGGGCAGATGGAGGGGATGCTGCAGACCGGACCTCGGTGTCTGAGACCTTGAGGCTGGAGTATCCACTGTGGTAAGGTCTCATCTGCCAGACCTGAAGATTCCCTCCACAAAATTCAGGAAGAACAAGGCCGAGAGAAACCTCAATCCCTCTCTCTCCCTCTCTCTCTCTCTGTCTCTGTCTCTCTGTCTCTGTCTCTCTCCCTCTCTCTCTCTGTCTCTCTGTCTCTCTCTGTCTCTCTGTCTCTCTCTCTCTCTCTCTCTCTCTCTCTCTCTCTCTCTCTCTCTGTCTCTCTCTCCTACCCAAGAGCTCAACTGTCCAGATCTAGGCAGGGACAGCGGGTTCTCTGTGCTGGGTTTGCCTCCATGAGTCCAGACTCCGGAAGAGCTGTGTTCTCCCAGAGGCCCCAGCTGAAAGATGGGAAAAGCGAGTCCAGGACTAACAGGCTCCTTCCTTCCTACTTGCTTCTCCAAAGGGCTACCTTCACACTCTAGCTTCCCATCCATAGGAAGGGCTGGAGTTACCACTCAGCCACCGGGGAAAGAGACACACCCCTACCAGAGCCTAGGCCCCAGACGCAGCAGGGACAGCCCTCCCTGGGCCTACCCAGTTTGGATTTAAGGGAAGAACCCTCAGGAGCCTGTCTCTAGCCCCAGCCAGGGCTTCCCCTCAGGCTAAATAAAGCAAAAAGGAAGGGCAGTAGGATACCTCTTTTCATGTGGGTCCCTCAGCCCTGGAGTTAGGATCCCTCATTCTTCTGGCCCCTGGGTGTTTTCTTCCCACCTGCACACTCCTAAACTCCAGGGTGCCCTGCTGACCTGCCTCTTTTTCAGCAAAGAAATGGGGTTGTACAACAGGAAATATAGTCATAAGATTGAGAGCATAGGTAGGGATAGGTACCAGGAGGTACAAGACAGATGTCAGTGTTCAAAGGTCATGAGGACTGGCGGAAAGGATTACCCGGAGCCAGGCAAGAAAAGCGTAGAAGCGACAGCTCCTGAAGCAGCCAGCGCGGCTGCTCGGCTCCGAGTGTGTGTGGGCCAGGCTCTGGCTCTAGGTGAGGGGAGGCTGAGCTGCCTCGATTTCCCCGCTGACCGCTGCTTTGCTCCTGCACCTGCAGGGAGAACAGCGAGAACTCCAATTCCAACAGCCACAACCCTCTGGCTTCTTCGCTCAACGGCAGCGGCAAGTCGGTGCTAGGCAGCTCGGAGGACGAGAAGACGCCGTCGGGGACGCCAGACCACTCGTCCTCTAGCCCAGCGCTGCTGCTCAGCCCGCCACCACCCCCCGGGCTGCCGTCCTTGCACAGCCTGGGCCACCCTCCCGGCCCCAGCGCGGTGCCGGTGCCCGTGCCCGGAGGAGGCGGCGCAGATCCTCTGCAGCACCACCACGGCCTGCAGGACTCTATCCTCAACCCCATGTCGGCCAATCTCGTGGACCTGGGCTCCTAGAGCTCTGCCGCCTGCGCGCCAGCCGTGCTTCCGCCTGGGCTCTGCGGACCTGCGAGCGGCGGTGCGGGAGGGCGCCTGTGCCTGAGACCCCATCAGGTATTGAAAGACCCGCGCGCAGGAGCCGGAACCCGCGGTCGGGGCAACGCTTCTGGGGCCTTGTTCGCAATTTTATCTTTAACACCTTGCTTTTGAGACCCTTTGGGGGCCAGGTCTTCAAACAGGGAAAGGAATAAGTCTCTCTCTCCTCCTCCTCCGCTTCCTCCTGCTCCTCCTTCCCACGTTCCTTCTTTTTCTTCCGTTTCCGTCTGGATTCCTGGACTTCTGCTTTGCTGTCTCCTGTCGCGCGGCCTCTGGCTCTCCACGCTGCCCCTTAGTCTGTACCCTCCGGCCTTCTGCCCCTCGCAGCCCGCCCTTTCCCAGAGTGAGGAGGAAGGAGGACGTCAGGGCCTTTGCCCCAGGCCGCTCCCAAGGCCCTCCCCAGGGCCCCACCCGTCAGTGGGCGCTGCAGGTGTCAGATTTTTGTCTCCTAATTTAAGAGAAAGGCAGGAGCGATGCCCCGCAGCCCCCAGGGCTCCTGCCGCCCGCCCCCTCCTCGGGCCAGGCCCCGCTGCGCTGCGCTCTCCTCCTACCCCACCCCCGGACTGTGGCCGCGCTCCGCCGTTTCCCTGTCGTGCCCTCTTGTGAATGTTCTTCGGGAAATATTTCTGCTTCTATTTTATAATAAAATTAGAAATCATAAATATATATATATATATATATGAGTATATGCCACGAGGCCTGGAGGCCGGGAATGCAACAGTGTGTGATTTCCCCGCCGGCACGGGCTGCGGGATGGGCCGCCCTGAGCAGCACCGCTGGGTGAGCCCCTAGGATGCCTGCTCCCTAAAAACTCAGAAACCTCGACCCCCAAGGCCCTGGGCTCCGGGAAACTCCCCGCAGAAGCGGCAGAGGACCGCGCGCTTTTTCCCGAAGAACCCCTGCTGGCTGGCGGCCTTTTTCACTCTGGGGTGGGGGGGATTGGGATGGGAGGTGAGAACCATGGGCGCAGGTCCGTGCGTTTGGAGTCGCAGAGTTTGGGGGACAAATCCTGCCCCTGAAGTCTCCACAGTCTCGGTCGTGGTCGTGATCGCGGGGACTGGAAGAAAGGCGACGCTCTGCGCTGACTCGCTCGCCCCAAGGGTGGCTGAGACTCGGGCTCCTCGCGCCCAGGCCCAGTGACAGTGGAACAAAGTTCTCTGCGCTCTCAAACCTGAAAGTGGGTTTACAGTAGAGGTGAAAGACAGGGAGGAAGAAGTCAGAGAAGACAGGCAGAGGGCAGCGGGTGGTGTCGGGGTAGTAGACCGGGGCAAGTGGGAGCCTGTATTGGCCAGAGGGAGGGCTGGCCCAGAAGGCGCCCAGTGTGCTGCCCGGCGCGCTGCAGGTGTGTCTTTGGCTGATAAATAACCTACAGCACCGCCTCCGCTATAGGGTTCTTGCCCGCTTGAAAGTCACGCTTCCAAGCTGGCCCGCAGACTGCAGAGCAAGCTGAGGCTTTTTAGTGTTGGTTCAAGCGGCGGTAGGTACTGAACACATCCCTTTTCTGAGACCAGAATGCGGCAGCCAGGGCTGCGGTACCTGGACAGAAACGATAGGCAGAATGAGATCCTGGAACCCTGGGGGTTCTTGGGACTTTTCTTTTTAGGCAAAATTAGCGCTTCAGAATAAAATGGGGTAAAGTCAGAAGATCTTTTCTCTCTGACTTTTAAGTACCAAAGATTTCTTCCCCTATGAGCTCAGGTGGCCTAACAGGTGGAGGCTGCACCTGGAGTTCCAGGGGATACCCACAAGGCTAGGACTACCCGGCAGGGCCGGCTCATCACCTGCGCCGGCGTCGAGCACCTGTCCACTGTGGCGCTGCAAGAGAAGTTCCAGCCTGGCAGTTTCCTGGTCTCTCCTGCAGGCACCACATCAGACAGCACAGGTCTCTCCAGGACCTGAGGGCCCAACTGAAAGGGTGAAGACTGGCTACTCCCTGAAGGTCTGGAGACTCAAGGTGGGGAAGAGCTGTGTCAGCACAGCTGGCCACACAGCTTTGGGAAGCCTCTCGTCGCTGTGCCAGAACCTACCCTTCGTCCTTATCCTGGGGATTCTGGGAAAGAGGAGAATTCAGGAACCTTTGGAACCCCCATCATCCCTAACCCCTACTTTGCAGTCCCAGGATCACAGGAAATCAGGCTTTGCATTAACTTTCACATGGATACGAACATACACACTTAAAATTTATTCTGTTCACAATGTCTGAGTGCCTGCTGCGTTCCACACATACTGAGTGGCACCAAAGCTTCTCACCCTGCTACACATAGTGGACACGTAGGGAAACACCCTTGTCACGTACACGTTCACAACTTTGGGCATACAACACACAAACAAACACACAGACCCTCTGTCCATTTCCAGACACACACCTGTCCTCTGGTAGTTTCCCTCACAGATATATATGTGAGCCTCTCCAAGCTTGTACGTTCACACACACACCACATACACACACACCAGCGCAAGTTTCTCCCCCAAAAGCATGCAAATCCATAACCACGCACGAGGGTCCTTGCCCACTGACCTCCACACTGGGGATCTCCACACCTAGCTGTTTGGTCCAGAGATGGCTCCAGCTTCAGGTGGCAGCCCATCAGGGATCCAACTGAGGCACCACCTCTAGCGTTCACCCAAGTGGGGCCCTGGGCATCTCTGGTGTTTACCTGCAGCTCTCCCTTGCCAGTAGGAGGTGGGGTTTCCTGTCCTAAGGATTTCTTGTGTAAAGTGAATGCAAACTGGTGCAACTTGCTGCAACTTCCCTCTTTCTTTCTCCTCTGGACAGCTAACCCTGAAAACATTTTTTAAATGGAGTGGGGGAAACTATGCAGAAGTCTCAAAAAATCGGAGTAGCTATTCTCCCACTTCATAAATCGATAGGAGCCAGTTGAGCTGCTGGCTGCACCAGAGCGTGCTGACTGAGTGCAATATTCTCACAGATCTTGAGGAATGAATACAGCCACTCATGTCAGCATCCTAGTGTAGTTTGTCCCTTCAGTGCACCCCCTCCTTTGCCCTTTTACCACCGTCCTGAGGACTTGGGCCAGGACTCTCAAGTCCCTACCCCAAGGGTTACCCTCCCTGGTAGCAGGACGTGATGTCGGGTCATACCAAGAAAGATTAAACTGAGATCTTGGCAGAGAACAAAGCACCACTTAATCCTTGGTCATCTCAATCATTTTAGGAAACACGATCTTGGCCCTTGAGAGAAGCAGAGGCCAAACAAGTAGGGGCATAGGACTCAGGATGTAGGGAATTTGGCCTCCAAGACCCCCACCAGCGCTGTCTCCTGCGGGTAGAGAGAGATGCGAATAGTTTTGTGTTGAGAGTCAGGTGAGGAAGGACCCGAGTAGAGTGGGACACCTGACTGAGTCCCTTGCCTTTTGTGTGTTCCCACTGCAACCCTATGGCTTCAGTCTTCTGGGCGCTCCAAGCTGCCTAGAGGATGCTGGAGGGGGAACCGTGGCCCTGATCGCATGAATAGATTGGAGATGAGAGGCGTGAATGAAAACCTGCAAGAGCGGGCGAGGACACTGGTGGGCAGATGTGGCCGTAGGAGAGAGGCAGTCTTCAGGTACACAGGCGTGCAGTAGCTCTGTGAGTGCGTAGGGCACTCGCGGAGCCGGGAAGGTGCGGTGATGCCTGAGCTCTCCACCCCTTACAGTTCTGGGTCTGGCGGTAAAACAGGCTGCTCTTGCCCCGCCCTCTCCCAACCTGGACTGAGTTAGTCCTCATCCCAGGAGCTATGCCTGGCTACCCACTGGACAAGAGAACAGGGAGGAGAAAGGACTTGGGTGGCCCGGCAAGGGGGAGATCACAGCTGACCCAAGCATGGTTCGAAAAGACACTGCCGTGTGCATCACAGGGCCAAAGACCTTTGTGCATCCTCCTGGGAGTCTCTTCCTGAAACTCTGGGTATCTCTTAGGCTGGAGCTCAGGAATGTATTCTACCTGTTGCCTGCTCCAGGCTGTCAAGAAATAAGGTCTCAGGAGCAGTGGGTGGGTCTTAGAGGGACTTCTCCATACCCCAAAGGGACTGTTTCTTGGAGGAACTCGGAGGGCCCAGAGGCCAGCACAAAGCCTAGCACCTAGAGAGAGAGTTTCCTTAGCTCCACTGTAGCCTTTGCCTGAGCCGCTCTACCCCAGTGCAAAGCGAGTCTCTCTCCGAAGCAGCAGGTCCCAGATCAGCGCTACGCTGGCTGCTGCAGGAAGGCACAGGGCTCCGCCTGCCTCTGGAGAACCGAGCTTCCTGTGTCAGCGTTGCTTGGTGCTGTGCTGTGGTGCAGTCAGCTGTCTGGGCAGGAATAGCCCACGTGATGCTGAGGTTAATGCCAATCTCTATGACCCAAGGGGGTCTTTGAGGACCTTAAGGCTGGGTAACCCTGCCTCTTCCATCCCTTTGGGGGACAGCCTTGCATAGGACAGAAGCTTGAGAGTCTAGAGGCACCACAGGGGACAAAGCCATTCACATCTGTCATCTGGTCGCCCTCCTGGCTCAGAGAACTCCACTGCCACAGGTCCAGAGCGCCCTGTCCCGACACATCCACACCTGAGCTTCTGGGGCTTTCTCAGGGAGTGCCATCTCTGTGGCTGGTGGGGAGTGGGACTTGAACTCCCACCCCAGGGGGCCTCAATGTGGGTGCTAACGCCAGAATGCAGAACTGCACTCGCAGAGCTGCCCACCCCTCATCCCGATCCTCGGGGCCTTTCCCAGTCCCGAGTCATCTGCCCCACCAGGCGCCAGGAGCTCTCCCTCGCTCAAAAGCTCCTTGTTGGTGGAATCCACAAAGAAACTTTCTCTGGGCTGCGTAGGCCTGCACCAAGTGACTTCTTGGTTCCCTTGGTCATAACTACCATTCTTGACCGCACAGTGTGTGTCCCAGGCTTCTACACCTGGTACCTGTTTAGTACTCACAGCCACCACACAAAGATGCTATTAATCCTGCTAAGAGAAACTGAGGCGCCAAGTTCAGGAAGTTGCCAGAGTCGCACTCTTCACAGAAACAGGCCAGGCCTTTGAGCTGGGACTCTGTGACTTTGCAGAGGAGCCCAGGACAGCAGTGCCTGGTCCTGGAGCTCCTGCTGGGGCCGAGGACTGCTCTGGGCAGCGTGAGGACCAGAAACAGAGTTCTGGCTACAGGAGGAATGGGGGGTGGCGGGGGTGCAGCAGTAGGGCTTGGCCCTCAGCAACTGGTTTCAGCAGCTGGTTTAAGTCAGGTCCGTTTACCTCCGCAAAGTCTGGGTAATGACCCAGTGTCTCCGCTAGCTCACTTGCCCTCTCCTTTCCACGAGTGCCTGGAACTCCAGAGCAGAGCAAAGACGAAACTTTGGAACCCCAGGGCGGCCTTCAGGGCTCTTCTTCTTGCCCCCCCTTCCTGGACTCCCCCACTTGGCCCTCAGCCCCTGGGCTCAAGAAGACCAGGCTGATTTCTGGCTCCTGAGTGCTGAGACAAGACTTCTTGGTGAGACACCATCCTCTTGGTACCCCCATTAATCCTTCCTTGGTCAGGGAACCAGTTCTCCATGGGAAGGGGGTGGCAGTACATCAAACCCTCATGTACTGGGGTGTGAGGAGGCCGGAGGCAGAGGGAGAGAACCCAGACCTGCTTTCTAGAGACAGAGATCAATCTGGCCCATCCCTGCCCTACCCAGCACCACCAGCACGCACACTTAGGCGCTGCAAAGCTGTCATCTGCCAGCAAAGATGTTGGTGGTGCAAGATTTCCAGTTCCACCTGGGTGGTTCTGTCTGCTGAGACCCTCAAAAAGGTCGGCTTTCCAAGCCTAGGGAAGTGAGTGGGTGACCAGGTGAAACTGGGTATAAGGAAGCAAACCAGGAAGTGGAAGTCAGTCGCTCCTTCCTTTTCCTTCCCGGAGGAGGCCTGCGGCCATCTCCCCCCGGGTGTGGTTTTGAGGCCCTAATGAAGGGAGGGCAGAAAGCATTAGAAAAGTAGAGAAGGTGAAACTGCTTTCTAAGAGCAAAATAATGCAAATCGTTCCCAGCATTTACATTTAAGAGCCTCGGTGGTTTCACGAACCGCCTTCTGTTTAGCATTTGAACTTACTTTACTCTCGGTAGGCAGGAGATTCTGACCCTCACTTGACAGAGGAAGGAGTGCAGCTCAGACATTGGTAAGTGTGGCCTTCCCAAAGTCATAGAGCTAGTAGGGGCAACTTACGGAGCCTTGGGGAAATGTCAGCTTCCCGATCAGCCCAAAGAATAAAGATTGTTCCCTTGGGGTGGCAAAAGGATGCAGAAAAGAGAGACAGAGACAGAGACAGAGACAGAGACAGAGACAGAGACAGAGACAGAGACAGAGGGAAAGGAGGCAGAGACTATTACGGATCTAGATGATGTCACAAAAGCTTCAAGTGAATGTCTCTCAAAATCAGAGCAACCTGCCCTACACTAACTGAAAGGGCCAGTTGGGGGAAGCTTGGGGAAGGGCTAGAACTAAGAATTAGAACTTGGGCCTGGGAGATGTCAGGGACGGGTCTCAGCAGATGAACTAGGAACCGGAGATTTCCTTAGAAGGTGAATAAAAGTTTTGTGGGCAATGTCCAAAGGGCTGTAGTTTATCTAAGTGGAGAAAATGCAAAGAGACTCACAACTTTTGTTTACTTTAGACCCTGATGTCCCTCTGGAGCCTCAGGTGTAGAAGTGAAAACTCGTTTTATCATCTATTCATTATTCTTTAAAAGAGTGAGTGAGGCAGGCAGGGAGGAGGGTCAGAGACAAGGCAGGCATGAAGCCAAGGTTTCAGAGAAAGAGCAAAGGTGGAGATGGTCCAGGAGAACTGGTGCCAATGCAAACTCCCCAGGATGAGGTAGGGGTCACTGGGTGCACTTGCTTCCCTAGAGACCAGGAACCAGAAGCTGGAGAAGTCACAAGCTGAAAGCACCACATCACTGATACAGGCCAGTCTCCAGCGCAGGTGAAAATGAGGAAAAGAGACCATAAGGATGTTTCCCAAGGTACCAATGTACAAAGCAATGCACATTTAGCTGAAACCGTGTTTTGAACTTTGATGCTGTCTGGCGTAGGCAGTGAGCTGCAGATCACAAGCAGCAGAGAACTAGTTCTCTGTGATGTACCATTTTGCTAGGCTAAGATGGTCAGTAGGTTAGATGTATTAAAGGTACTTTCATCTTATGGTGCATTTTAGTCCGACCTAAGACCATGTTAAATCAAGTATTATCTGTATCAGACATTGCTATAGTAAATCAATTCTAAAACATGAACTCATTTCTCACACACACACCAGTCCGTGAGGAGTGTCTCTAGCCACCAGGTGGGTTCCCAGCAGCTGGTTAAAGGACCAAAGCTCCTTCACAGGGTGGCTGAACTCTACCCAGGCCCTTAGGAGTCCTTTGCACCCAGGGGCTGGATGGTCATGGACCATAAAGGACAGGCATGAGGGGTGGAGAGTAGGGGGCTGGTTCATACCCCTTCTACTCATATTCTATGGCTGGAGCTTAACCATAGGACTGAACTATCTGCAAGGGAGATCAGAAGTGCATTTGGTGGCGTGACTAGAAAAAGCTCAGGAAATCTCTGCTTGTTATGTCTACAAAAACGGTTAGTCATCAGTGATTTTAGAACAAGGCATTCGTGCTCTGTACATTTTTCTTTTTCTATGCACTTGTATTTATTGGTTTTGTTGTCTTTACTATTATGGACCTCAGTGTAGGATTTAGAGGGATTTTTTTTTTGGTAGTTGTTTTTCTCATCTTGGTCTTTTTATTCTTTCTCTCTTTTGCAGTACTAGGGATTGAACTCAGGGCATTCATACTGAGCTATAGTCCTGGCCTTTTTTTTTTTTTCTATTTTTCATTTTGAAACAGGGTCTCACTGAGAAGTCACTAAGTTGCCCAGGTTGGGCTCCATCTTGGGATACTCCTGCCTCAGCCTCCCAGAGATCAGCAATTACAGGCATGTGCCGCCGTACCTGGCTTCTTCTGGCAATTTTTCATGTGGGCTAAGGGTATAGCTCAGTGGTAGAGCACACGATTAGCGTGAAGTCTAGATTCAAAATCCAGCACACAAAAAAAGCATATCCACGGAGGCATCACCTCTGTATTACAGTTCACAAGTGAACTTCACCCCGCTAGACCTCCATTTCTTCATTGTTGCAGAGTGTACTAATTTGGGCAAGGTTAATGGAAATGATTTTTTTAAAAAATCAAAATGAGAGTGGCTTAAGCAAAATAGATGACTATTTTCCTTACACACTGCAGTCTAGATAGGCAAATTAGGCTTGGTGCAAGTTAAGCTCCTCCTACTTTGTTGCTGCTGTGCATGACCTTAACCTCAGGTCCTGAGTTGGCAGCAGATAGACACAGGAACAAAGAGAAAGTAAAGCCATATGCACACGCCACCTCTTAAGGAAAGAGTCCTGGAATCTGCCATACAACATTTTGCTAGAGTCTAGCCACATTATCACACTGCACCGGCAGGAAAAATGTGAAATGCATTTTATTACAGGACAAGTACAAACCAGCCGTTCCATTGCTGAAGGAGAAGAAGAATGGATAATGGGACATTGCATCTGAGCTCATAAGGAGCGTATCTTTGTTATCTCTGAATCTCTTGGCTGATGTTTGTGTTTCTATAAAAGCAATCCCAAGAAGAACAAAAACAACACCGAAGAGTAAACAGAAAGATTATTTAAAACATTAAGCAATTTGTTAACAAAAACTCCATGGCTGATTCATTTGTGAAGTTAAAAATCACACGAAGAAGATTATCCTTCCCCCAAGCATATATGGAATGTGGTTTCAGAATTCCATCTCCTGGACTTCCTTACATGGGACAGCAGTAACTTGTTTCCCATGCACTCACGTAAAGTTGTTTTCTGGAAACACAAGAATATCAGAGGGACCCGTGACCCTTTCATTGCTAGGAGAATAGTGAAGTGCCCAAAAGAAAGGTTTCTAACTAGCTGTGTAACTATGAGGGAATCACTCCTCCTTCCTGTATTTATTCAGCCATTCACTCATCCCATCAGGCAGTAAATATTTTCCGAGTGCCTCTACCTTCAGTGCCAGATGTGTGGATGTAAACATCATTTTCCTCCCATTTTCATTAGCAACAGGATGATAGTCTGCCAACCACATGACCTTTCCAGGCTCTCTTGCTGTTAAACATGGCCTGTGGCCATATTTTCTTCAAAGGAAGGTAAGTGGACATGATGTGTCCACTCGAAGCCATGGCCCATAAAATTTCTCTCATGTGCTTCCTCCTTCTCTCCTGCAGGTTAGAATGGCAGTGGCCAGAGACACCTAATAAGTCATGCTTTGCAAGTAAAAAGACCACCATTAGCTTGGGTCCCTAAATAATTGCACGGAATAGGACAGTGAACCCCTCACCAAACTGGGATAGCTATACCTGATTAAGTAGAGAGAAATACTGTTTTGTTTGTTTGTTTCAGGCAATAAGTTTTGAGATCTATTTGTTGCAACACTTTAGCCTAATCCTGTTCCAGGCTGTCACTAGCCCCAGTAGGCACCAGTAGCAGCTTCTGGAGCACAATAGCCTAATTAATAAACTAGATAAATGGGATGGGTATGCTTTGGGGCAAATCTCCTGTGTAGACAGGCGGGATCTGGATCTGTGTCTTATTTGTGAAGTGAAAGACCATCCTTTCCAACTTTTGCCTGTATGATTCTTGCATTTGTGATTCTACAGCAAACAGCAGAAAACCAGGGATTCTTAGCCAGGCATGGGGACACACACCTGCAATCCCAGCATCTGGGAGGCTGAGGAAGGTGGATAGTAATTTCAAGCCAAGGCTGGGCAACTTAGTGACTTAGCAAGACCTCATCCCCAAAAAGGGATGAGACTCTAGCTCAATCTTTACCACTGGGGGAAAAAAAAAAAAAGATTCTTCTGGAACCCATGCTTTAATCCTTTGAATGAGATATCCTGTCCCAGGAAGTCAGCCTGTTCAAGTGATCTACGAATCCTGTCTTCATGACATGTGAGGATAGGTGGTGGCAGAGGAGAAGAGGTTGTGGAGAGGAGACCAACCCAGGCCAGCACTTAAAACTAACGGAGAAGATGAAACGATGGTTTTCCCAAACAGAGCACCTGCACGCACCTCCCCAGTGTTGTCTCAGGGTGTAAGAACCAGGTGGGGAGTCAGGAGACCTGGGGCTTTATTTCCCTCCCCATCTTTCTGTGTGACCTTGAGCATGTCAGCAAAACTCTCTGAACTTTGGTTCCCCTGACAGTAAAGGGAGCAAGGACTATCACAACCTCTCATTCCACAGATGTGACACAGTAACCTTGATCAGTGTGGAAAGCAGCCTGAAATCCCTGAAGAAAGACCTTAAGAACAGTAGTACTGACAAGTCAAGCAGTACTCACACTGTTCCACTCAACATTAGGTCAGAGGACAATTATTTAAACCTACTGTCCTTAAACTTCTATGCTGAAATTTTCTAAAATGAGTTTTGGGAGGAAATCCTCCAGTCAAAAAGAGCAAAATAAGGAACTCCAAAAGTCCAGCCCTCCATGAAATAATTTCAAAATGGGAGGAAGCTATCATGATGAACTTTTTCAGAGCTCTGCAAACTAAAAGCTTGTAGCAACCCAGAGTTCAAGAAAACAGCTGAATGCTCAATAGCAGCAAGCTTCGTGGTATTTTAATTTACCTTAGTGCCATCTCCCACTTACTAGTTCTGCAGTACTCTCAAAAATAATGCCACATCTTCACTGCTATTATAGGAAGGAGCAGGATGGACCTCATTTACAAACTGTCCTGAGTTGATCTGTTGGTGGCTTCCCAAAGCCTGGCTCAAAAAGTTTGATTTTATCTTGCAGTGCAAGGAACTTGCCTTGCACCGAAGCCACCACCAAGGGGGCATTTATCAAAACCATTTACTGTACAGGCAAATGCCTTAGTTTCTGCTGCCCGAGGCAGTGGATAAAAGCTGGACAAATAATCCACTAACCCAAAAGCAGGAGTGTGGGTAAATACTTTGGGGAATAAAGACTTTGTAAACCTTCAGCATATCCTTGGGGACCTACAAGGGCATTGCATGCCCAAGGTGGTGTGCACACACAGGAAACACCTGAAGAAGCTACAAGCTCTGAACTGATTTTGACGCTCTACACAAGAAGAATGTGAAGGATGCAAGCTAAGTGTTGAGGATGTATTCAACATGCACACAGAGCTTTTTGGTCCAAGTGCTCAGAAAATCTCTAATCATTAGCTGACCACTAAGCTAAGGAATAGAAATATCAGTGGTGTAGACTTTAGTCAATCAATTCAGAAAAGTCACCAAACAAATAACAAACTATAACAAACAACAAAAACCGTGAGTACTTAGGAGAGGGTAAAATCTGATTTCCAGAGTTACATCATACTACTCAGAGGGTCTAGTTTTCAACAAAAATATTACACAGCATCAAAAAGAAATAAGAAAGTATGTCACACATACCTACATGGGTATAGCCCAGTGGCATAAGCGCAAGGTCCTGAGTTCAATTCCCAGTACTAAAAAATAAAAGGAAAGTATGTCATATAAACAGGAAAATAGGGAATCAATGGAACTGTCACTGAAGAAGCCCAGACAAGAGACTTACTAGATAAGGATTTTGAGATTAGTTCAAAGAGCTAAAGAAAATGATGACTAAAGAACAAATGGGGGCTGGGGTGTAGCTCAGTGGTAGAGTGCTTGTTTAGCATTTGGCAGGCTGTAGGTTTAATCAACACACACACATACACACACACACACACACACACACACACACACACACACACAGAAAACATTTTAGAATGGCATCTTACCCAATAGAAAACATCCAAAAAGAAATAGAAACTATAAAAGAACCATACAGAGACTATTAAAGTTGAAAACTGAAATAAAAGTTTCACTAAAGGGACTGCATACAAGATCTGAACCGGCAGAAGAAAGAATTTGCAAACTTGAAGATAGGCCTGTTGAGATTTCCAGTCTGCACAACAAAAGAATGATAAAAATAAACAGAAATTGTGAAACCTGTGAGACACCATCAAGTGTACCAGCACAGACATAACCAGAGTCCTGGGAGGGGCACAGAGAAAATGTTTGTTGGGCAATAGCCAAACCTTCCGAAATTTGGTGAAAAATATAATCCTACACATCCAAGCAACTCAGTGGACTCCAAGTAGGAAATTCTCAGAGATCTCTACTGAGACACATTATAATTTAAATGGCAAAAGATAAAGAGAGAATCTTGAAAACGTCAAAAGGGAAGCAACTCGTGTATGAGAGGTCCTGAGCAGATGAACAGCTGATTTCTCATCAGAAAGCATGGAAGCCAAAAGGGGGTGTCACGCTGAGAGCAGAAAGAAAGAAAAGCAAACACTTCTCAACCAAAATTCTGTATCTGAAAAAATAAAAACTATCCTTCAAAAAAGTAGAAGAATTTAAGACATTCCCAGATATGGTAAAGTTTGCTATCTGGTAACTCCTCAAGAGCTACCAAAAGAACCTCTGTTTTATACTTAACAGAGCCCTACAAAATCACGACTCACTCACCCACCAGAGTGTAAATCGGCCATGGGCCTGTGTTTTGTCATTGGCTTGAACGATCAGCTAATATTCACTGAGCTCCATCCCCATTAATAGAAACGTCATTTATTCCCCAAAATCCAAAAAACAAAAACAATACAACCTTCAGGGCTAGATTCAGAGGGCCTGGCCTGCAGACTCCTTTCCCAGAGTTCTCCTGTGAGGACCCTGAAAACAAATCTGTGTAATTAATCTGTTAGCTTTTCAGTTGAGGAAACAAAAGTCGAGAGAGTTGGGGTGACTTTTCTGAGCCCACATGAGCGAGCAATGGTTACCCTCACTCCACTGTCCGTCTTCCTTCCTTTTTCTTTCTTTCTTTCTTTCTTTCTTTCTTTCTTTCTCTTTCCTTCTTTCATCTTTCTTTCTTCCATTTGTTTCTCTCCTTTCTTTCTTTCCCCTTCTTTCTGCATATGTGTTTCACTGGCATTAAACCCAGAGTCTTCACACTCAGCTACATCCCTAGTATACTTGCCCCACATTTTTTGTTTAACTTTTTAAAAATCTTACGATAGTCTCACTAAGTTGTGAGGTTGCCCAGGGTCAGCTTGAACTTGCAATCTTCCTGTCTCAGGCTCCCAGAGTGCTGGGATTATAGCACATTTGCCACAATTCCCCACTAATAATCATTCTTTTTTTTTTTTTTAATCAAACTCAAACATATATGAGCAGGATAATCCAAATAATTTACAGTTTGGGAACTAATAATCTTAACGACTTTGCAATTTCTTCCAAAAACACAGACATCTGTCTGTCAAATATCCAAAGAAAAATAGAAGAAGGAAGTGGACCGAAGAGCACAGGAGACAGAAGAGAAGGAAAGAGAATTTTAAGAAAACAAAGAAATAGGAATTAAAGAAGAAAAGAAGAAAGGGGAAGCCAACAAGAAAAGAAAAATAGAAGAATAATCAAGAGAATGAAAGCAAAGAGGGAAAGGAAGATATGAGAAGAGAAGGAGTGAGGGGGGTTGAGGAGGAAGAAACCCAGAGGGGCCTAGCTTTGTCTCTAAGGAGCTTTCGGCCCCCCAAATTGAGGCCACAACATTTCTGTACCTCAGGGCAGCTGCAAGGCTATGAAATACAAATGTTCTTCTGTACCAAGGAACACAGAGGTTGGCGTTAAAGGTACAATCTCTTGCTGGGATGGAGTCCTGTCTCATATGCTCTTGCTGATGAACACCAACCTGATAGTTTCAAAGGCCAGTTCAGGGGTTTGACATTGGCCCATCGACAGCCTTTACCCTTGTTCTCATACCCCAGTTAAAACATTGTTAGGCTTCAGAAGTGGTCTTACTAAGTATTATTCCCTCCAGTACTCTCTGCTCTTTTCTCTTGGATACTGGGCCTACCTGGCTCTACACAGTAGTCTAGCTCTTCATGGTTGACTCAGGTCACTGCCTTGCTTTAGTTGCACATCTGGACTTCTTCCTTTCCCTCCTGACAGTCTCTGGATTTGGGTAGAACCCAGAAGTAAGGTATCCTGCCAGAGGCATGTATACCTGACACCTTCTTTGTCTCCTTAACTCTTCCTAAGGACACTCGGGTTCCTCTTTGGGAACCCACATCTTCCCTCACACATTGAAGTCATGTGGTTTTGGTGGTACTGACTCCACCCCCAGATTCAGGGAACACCTTCATTGTTTTCCTACCACCCACACCATCACACCCTTTTGCCACAGTGATGGCAAAGGGGATGATTGTGCACCCCGGATGTGGGTCATTACAGCATTCTGCAGTCAAAATTGGTTTAGATTTTTTCACTCACAAAGAAATGCAAGACCTACATACCTAAGTCCTCTGAAGGAAGAGAAGATGGAAGTGATCCAGAATGACTCTAGCCACCTTGCTGCCATGAAGAAAGATACACCAAGGGTGAGACCAACACACATAAGAAAGCAGACATTAGAGAACTCCAGAAGAACTCAGCCAGAGACCTCAATCAGCTGCACTTGAAGATTGCCCTACCTCTGAGCATTTCATTTCCGTAAACCAAAGAGGCCCCTAATTATTGGATATTGTATTACTTGGGCCCCAAAGTGTCCTACTAACACTGCATTCTGCCAACCTCAATCCACAGCATTTAGCACACGTTTTCTTCTGTCAAGGAAAGGAAACCCAGAATGACCCTTTCGGAGAACCAGCAACAACTTCCCATACAAATATCAATGGTGAACAGGGAATTGTATTGTAGAACCAGGGGACTTCTTACTTCTGATCCTTGTCAGCCTCTTTCCTGAGTCTGGCACCCTCCTGATCAATATAACTGCAGCCATGCCCGCTATTTATAAAAGTCATATCCACCTCTCTAAAATATATCATTTCCAGATGCTTCTAATAGCAAATCTTACCAAGAGAAAGTGGGGCCATTGCTTCTCACTGAGGATGTGGAAAACCCACACATGGATGTCTAGTTATGCAATAGTTGAGTGGGGTGGTTTTCTTAATTAAGAAAAATGTAAGCTCTTTGGAGAGACCCAAGAAAGTGACAGAGACGTGGGTATCACAGTGTGCTCTAAGGAGCAGTCAGTACCAGAAATGGTCCATCCGCTTTGTGGCTGAGCTGGGAAGGGATGCCTTCCTCTCCTGTGCCAGGGTGATGGCTACCAGCAGGAGCTAAGAGAAGAATCAGAACTTTGAGGGAAAGAGTGGCGGGGGGAGGACGGAGGAGTCTGTAGTATCAGGGCAGGAAAAGAGTGTAAATGATCAGAGGAGAGAAAATTCCTAATGCTTCTCAAAGTGAATCTAGTATTTTCAGTGTAGACTGATTAAGTGACCTAAGCAAAGGAAAAAGAAAGAAATCTTTTTCACATTCCTCAGTTGTACTTTGTGTATGTATGCTGTATTTATGCTTGAAAGGCTATTAGTGGGCTGGGGATATAGCTCAGTGGAATAAGCGCCTGCCTAGCAAGTGCAGGGTCCTGAGTTCGATCCCCAGTACCGCCAAAAAAAAAAAAAAAAGGCTATTAGTATCATTTTCTTTCTGGTAATGGCTCTACCTTCTCACCTTGGCCTAGACTGCTATGAGCCCCTTTCACTTCATCTCTACCTCCTTAATATTAGACCCTGCAATTTGTAGCTGGGCACATGGCTGCACAGTAAAAACCATGCTGTCTATGGCTCCCTCAGAGCTTGATATACCGCGCAGTTATGTTTGGGCTGGTGAATATAATCAGAAGTATTGTATACTCATTTCTGGAAGTGTTTAAGGAGAATAATATTTTCTTTCCCCTTCCTTTTTTTCTGATGAGCAGGATATGGGTGTGATGGCCGGAGGTTGCACAGCCACCTTAGGGCTTAGACCTTGGGCCGGAGGGCAGCAGCTGAAGTCAACAGAGCAAGCGGACAGAAGGCGTCTCACTCTCCTGTGCCTTTGCAGTAGCTGTTCTAGCCCTAGACTTCCTACTGCAGACTCCATCAGAGTAAAAAGGAAATAAACTGCTGTCTCAGTTTGGCTACAGATCTCTTGGGTTTCTGGCGCATGCAGTCGTACCTAAGTCTAACTAAAACATGTCCCTACTCCAGGTGCGTGCTCTGCCTTCCTGGATCCCGGCGGTCCATTTGCATGTGTCCTCCTATCATTTCCTTGGCCTGTAGTATTAAACCTGCCAGCTCCTACTTGACAAAATTACACATCTGAGTTTAGGGCACTGCCGAAGGCAATGAAGTAGGCTCAGGCAGAAGTCGGAGCTCTCAGGTCCTCTGCATTCTGTCCCCACGAGAGGGTGCTAGGAAAAGAAAGTCACAGCGCAGCCTGAGCACCCGGGCGAAGGGAGTTCGAAGCCACCCAAGTGCCTGGATGCCTTTGTCTGGACTCAGAAGTCTTTAGAGATGGTCTCTGTTTCAGTTGGGCCGTTTCCCAGGCCAGCCTGTTACAAAACAGACTTGCATGTAACCCCTTCCCACTTTGTGGAATCAGCACCCAAACTATCTTATCTAACTTTCACACATGATCTCAAAGAACATAGGAGAGCTCTAGATTTCTGGATGACACTGAGCTTCTCCAAGAGGTGCAAATAAAGTCAGGAAGCTCTTCCCAAGGCTCATGAGTGGACAGGCGAGGGATAGGTAAACTGAGGCGAGTGAGCACCACAATGAGGACAGATAATAACCTAAGTTCAGGTGCCGGAGAAAGCAGATTATTGCTGGCTGTTCCCATCCACCAATGAGCTGGTGTAGTCAAGCTCTCTGCAGTTTGTCACGCGTGAGTAAATCCCAGGCATCACATACAGCACCAGTTTGCAGACATGGTCTGATATGGACCCTGCCTTCAAGGGGTGCTTAGTCTGGTTTCAGGTGTCATCCGGAAAGGATTTGGAAACACTGTCCTTCCCTGTGCTGGGGCCCCGTGTACAAAATGGACCACCGCTCGGGGGAAGCCTCCGCAAAGCTGGAGAAGCTCTCAAGAAGAGATGAAATACAGAGGAAGAGTCCACCTCCGAGGTGAGGGCTTCACTCTGAGCCCAGATCAAACGCCAGCTCCTCCGCGAAGCCCTGCCAGATTGGCTTCCAGGGTAGAACCGACCTACTCATACTTAGTGTACTTCATAACCAATCCTATTGTGACATTTCATTCCAGCAACCCTTTAAAACAGATCTTCTTTTCCAGAATGCGTGAAAGCAAAGGCCTGACGTGGTTTTCCGTGTTGTTTGAGACAGGGTGTCACTGTATTGCCCCTGTTCATCTCAAACTCACAACCTTCATGCCTCAGCCTCCCAAGTAGCTTGGGTCACAGGCACGCACCGCTGTGCTTGGCTCCGTGATCATCTCACACCGTCACTATTTGGCATAGGATGCACTTGTGTGTAGTATATTCTCCACAGCTATTTGCTAGGTTAATGAAAAGATGAAAATGAATTCCATTAGTCTGCAGAGTATTTGGGAGACTGCTTGGAACCTTGACAAAGAAGTTTGTTTTATTCCGGTTTTTGTAGTGTTAGGGGTTGGGCCCAGGCCCTTGGACATGGTAGGCAAGTTATTTGCTACTGAGCTACATCCCCAGCTGGGCAGAAGGAGTCTGAATAGAGAAGAAAAGCTAGACTTGCTCTCTACACAGGCAGTGGCAGATAGAAAGAGACCAATTTCAGTTCAAGAAGATTATTTCAAAACATGGCAGCAATTTTTTTACACTCATCCCATCAAGAGGTAGGATCTGTCTCCCTTCTCCAATTGGACAGGGCTCTAGTTCTTGGACAAATAGAGGTGGTGTTATATGACTTCCACAGATAGACCATAAGGGTCACATGGCTTCCCCTTGCTCACTGGAATGCTCAGCCTGGGAGCTGCCAGTCTCCATGCAGTAAGCCCGGCTACCAGGGCCTCCCAGCCGGACCAGCCACACAGAAGCCAGCCACTTGACAGGCTCAGCCCTGCCAGCCAGCTGTCCCTTCTAAGGTGCAGACACACGAGAGAGGCAGTCTCGGAGACTGCAGACGGGCTCCCTGGCAAACTGAAGGCCACTTTGTGACCTCTGTTACTACTCCATGGGGCAGCAGAGTCGGTCAGTTCGGTGTGCCCTGAATCCCTGCCACACAAACTCGTGAGGTACAAGAACATGGTTGTTTTCCATCACAAAATTTGGGGGTGGATTGTTATGCAGTGGAGAGTCACCAGGGGCAAGGGCTCCTCAGAATCACAGGCCTCAGACAGTGGGACAGATTGGCTTGGCAGGGAGGGATGGCGGCCACCGTCAGGGTTCAGTAAGCACTGGGCGCACGTGGCCCGCGGATGACTGGGAAGCAGCTGTGTGCTTATGAGAATGTAGCGCGACCAGGGGGGCTCAGGAGGACAGTGAGTGTCAGGAGATGCGAATTCAATCCCCAGCATCAAAAGGAAGAAAAGAGTGCTGAGCCTGAAGTCAGAAGAAGACCCTATTCAATCTACTTCTTTGCTGGACTCTGAGTGAATCGTGCCACCCGTGCACATCACAAAGCTGTGAGCATTAAAAGGAATCTGAACACCTGATGCAGACTGGAAGGGACTCTGTGGGTCGTCACACCGTGGAGGGGTTCCAGTGTGGGGGGAGCAGTTCACTGAGGTGAATTAACTCCGAGAAAAAGAAGGGCTGTTATATCTCGTGTTGTAAGGGTTAAGTTGTGTGCTCCCACCCCGATTGATCTGGATTTCATCTTCCCCAAAGCTCTTTAGGATGAAATCCAGCTCCTCTGGTTTCCTCCTCCAGCTTCTGAGAAATGAGAGTGTCAGCCAGGCAAGCAACCTCACAATTAGGCCGAAAATGCACACACGGTGTAGAAGCTCCAGACCTGGAGGCAAATGTCTGAGGAGAGGCTGAAGGACTCACCGCCAGTCCCAGGATTCGAAAGCATAATTATTTCTGTCTTTCTCACACTCCCAGGTTCAGAGAAAGGGCGTTCAGTATTTCTGACAAGTGTATAGGAGATTTGGCACTCAGATAAAGCAATTGAAATACTGAGAGATTTGGGGAAGTGAGTGGTATTGGGAAGGTTGTTTGGAGAAACGGTAAAAGTCTGCATGGGATGTTAGAGCGCCAAGTGCTGAGGGACGCCGCAGCAGCCCTTCTTAGCTCTCTAGTTTGCAAACTCGGGGCTGCCGGCGCCAGTGAGGAGGTGAGGAAGATAAAGTCATGGCGCCACCTGCTGGACAAATGGAGGCATGGATTCCCACCCCTTGGAGGTTCTTCACTTTGGAAAGCAGCCCTGGAGTCAATCCTGCAGAGGCTTCGCGTACTGACCAAGTGAGAAAACACTGCCCTGTTTAACCATATGCCTCTAAGTTTTCGAAGTATGTGCTGTTGGTCTTAGAGGTACAGTGTTACAAGTCTGGCCATCTCCCAGAGGAGCCTGGGATTCTAAGAACATGACCGGAGTCCTTAAAAAGGTAAGACCAGAGAGAGACGGGGTCCCCCGAGCTCCACCTGAGAATAGGTCCCTGTCTGTCCACCGTGTTAGCGGACCTGAGCCCAGGAGCCTCAGGGCTGCAGGGCTCTGGGGAGCAGGGGTGGCCCGAGGGAGACGGACTGCCTTTCCTGGTTGCACCGGGCTGACCAAGCTCCAAGTGGGTCTGAAAGGCTCCATAAAGCCCCAATAATGGAGCAGATGCCTTGAAAAAGGCTCCCTCCTCTAGGGATCATTAGAGAGCTATTAAGGCTAATTATTTCCTAGTGCTAATAAAGGTGCTAATAAGCCAGACAAGTTTTCTCACTTTTGTGGAGATAATTAGGAGGCCAATTATATTTTACGTACATGAGGGAGTGAAAGGGAACCACTGTCCCTGCAGCTGTACTTTATTCTGCACCCGGACAGAAGCTGCACTGTGGCACCTCCTTACGCATTCACCAGGATCCCAGGCTTTTACGATCCAAACCACAGTCTACCTCGGATTCCAGGTTCCTCTGAAGGAAGCAGAGAGGCAAAACAGGTCACAGCTTATTCTCCAGGGTGTGTGGTTAAGGGAGAATCTCAGCCAGACATTCCATTACAGAAGCTGAATCACACCTGCCCCTAAGTGCAGCTTCCCAAGCACGGCCTTGCTCAAGGCAGACTGCTGGGCCCAACCCCAGGATTTCTGATTTGGTCAACGGGGAGTGCAGTGGGTGAGAATTTTTGTTTCTGATCGTTTCCCAGGTGATGCTAACAGGGGCAAGTCTGGGAACACACTTTGAGAAGCGCTGTTCTAAAACAGGTGTGTTCTAAAATAGATGTGTTCTAAAACTGGTGTGTTGGACCTAGAGCACACAGATTCCCGCTCGACCATGAAGAGATTCTCACGGATGGAATTCAAAAGGGTACAGGCCTTTGGTTGGGGAAAAACAGCCTTACATCTTTCTCTGCACTAACTTCTAACTGAAACCCAACTATTTCTTTTTTTTTTTTTTTTTGGCGGTACTGGGGATCGAACTCAGGACCCTGCACTTGCTAGGCAGGCGCTTATTCCACTGAGCTATATCCCCAGCCCCCAACTATTTCTTACAGATGTTAACAACAGACCACAGTCATATCAACAATGATAACAGGTACCTTCAAATCCTACCTGTTGTGGCAGGTACCTGCAAACATTACCTATGTTCATCACTGCTTCAGAGCTGGTGGTGATTAGTCCTTCCAGTAGATTTTATTCTTTAATCCATTAGCAGAGAAGCACGTATCACTATATCACTACTTTTTAAAAATATTATGATCACTGCATTTCAAAATGATTGGTTTCCTTTGAGGTCCTATGTATTCTCTTTCATGCCTTTGAAAACGTTTTTCAGACCGCCCAGGGAGGAAGGGGGCTGGGCCCATGGAATTTTTTTTTAAAGTGTGAAATTAATTTTCAGAGGAATTCAGAAGTTCCTTCAAGGAAGAGTTTGAAAGCAGTGGTGATATTTGGATGGTGAGTTGGGGTGGACAGGGAGATGACCTAGAGGCCAGAATGGACCAGGTGGCCAGTTAGCAGCATGGGGCTGAAAGGTGCCTGGAGAGATGACTTTGGTGCCACTGTGCTGCTTGGACCAGGTTAGGACAGGACCCTTGCGATCCCAGTGCTCTGTTGGGTGGCGCAGTACACGAGCAATGACTCCATTCCCATTTAGAACACCATCGCCCTTCCCAGGTGCTGTGCAGCTGAGTCAGGACTGAAGTATCCAGGACACTGTCCTGGTGACCTCCAAGGTGGCCAGACTCTCACAAAGTACAGACATGGGGCGGCCATCGCTCAGTGACTGGGGGACATGGGTGGCCTCTGGACCCCAAATCTTGAACTTTCCAGCCTGTCAAAGGAATGGGCTTGGCTAAGATATCCCTCCTATTCTGAACTCCTTGGTTCCTTCTGTGGGCAGAGGTTCTTCCACTGTATTCCCTGGACCCAAACTCAAAGTTCTTCATGTGGCCAAAGGGCAAGCACATGGGCTCTGGGATCAGAGACTTGGGTTTTGATGCTGGTTCAGCTGTGAGTCTGAGTGGCTCACTAACCTCTCAAACCTCAGGCTCCACGTCTGTATCTCGACTAAGGCTCCAACTGGCATGGGTGGTGGCACGCTGGGTGCTCTGGAAACGCCAGGGTCCATCACCCCCATGCTTGCCCTTGCTCCGGGGCCCCGTGCCAGCACCCTCCCTCTGCTCCCATCAGCCCTCGACCTTTCTGCCTGACCATGTTTCTCCCTACTCCTCTTCCGTCTCACTCCTCCTAAAGTGCCTGAGTCTCCCAGATCTGGTCACGGAGAGCAGCTCTCCCTGTGTCTCCATCTCTGCAAAAGAGGACCTGCTGACCCCTCTCTTAAAGATCACTGTGTAAAGACAGTGCCTGGCCAGAGGGAGGAGGTTTCATGCAGCGAGCCCTACCGGGAACCATTCAGTCTTCCCGGCAGACTTCCTCACCAGAAACCGTCTGGGGCTTGCTTTGGCTTTCTTTGTCCCTTCTCCAGTGTAGGTTGACACAAATCCTCCACACCTGTGGCTTTGAGTGCAACCCCCACCTTTTCAATTCACCTTCCCTTTAGGACAGTGCCAGAGGGGCACATGGGGGCATCGGATAAGAACTGGGAGGAACTGGCCATGTCAGCCCTTCAGTGTTGTTGGCCTGCTCTCTGAGGGATTCACGCATCCGCTGTAACCCCGCCGGGGACTGAACCCAGAGGTTCTCCCCTGCTGAGCTCTATCTCCAGTCGTTTTTATTTGTTTTTTGAGACAGGGGTTTTGCTGCCTTGCCTGAATTGGCCTGAAATTTACAACCTTCCAGCTCTGCCTCCTGCGGAGTTGAAATGACAGGCATTCACCACCACACCCACAGCGTGACTCCCTTTCTTTGCTCTGGGTGCTCATTTTACAGACAGAAAACCTGAAGGGCCAAGGAGGTGAGTGACAGACTCACGAGTGCACACCGCCCTGCACCCGAGCCCCGCTGTGGTGCCCCGTGAGCCAGGCAGGACCGGCGGAGGCTCCTCTTTCTCCCGCTGCAGCCCCAGCATCGGGGCCATCGGGTTCCTTCCCTAGACCTCTCCCGGATGAGCCCTGAGCTTTAGCGGCTTCAGTGGGGAGAAGTAGACAGCCTAAGGAGGTAGGATTGAGGTCCGCAGGCGAGAAGATCCAGGCTACTGGCCGAGGCTCACCTCGCGGCCACAGGCGTGTGACCCGCCAGCAAGCAGGAGGCAAAGGGAACAGCAGGAACGGACCCCAGTTCAGCTTCCTTAGATCCCTCTTCTTGTTTGCCGGGGAACTATGCTGATCCTGTACTGAGAAGGGATGCGGGGAGCCCTGCAACCCCGCCTTCTACTCTTTCCCCTTTTAACTCGCTGGGTCCAACAGGTCAAGCTCCGGAGCCTGACATCTACTCTCACTGCTGGGAGGAGGAGTTCTGAAGTGTGTGTTTGTGTGTGTGTGTGTGTGTGTGTGTGTGTGTGCGCGCGCGTGTGTGTGCGTGTGTGCGCGTGTGCGGTTGTGTGCACGCGCGCGCATGTGTGTGTGTGTGTGTGTGTGTGTGTGTGTGTGTGTGTGTGTGTACTCTGAAAGTTGCCCTCCACCATACCACATCCCTGACTTTCCCTGAGTTTCCCTGACTCCAAATTCGGTCAGAGGGGAAGCCCTAGATAAGCTGGAGACAGCTGAAAACCAGGCAACACCTGGACAGCCTAACCTAGAATCACTGCAGGGCCACCTGAGGACCTCTGTGCCTGCAGGGTCTGGGTGTTGGGGTCGCAGCTGGGGGCTATGGACATGCACATTTGCCTGCTACCCAGCAGCTTCTGCCTGGGAGCTGGGATTCCCCTTCCCCTCCTCTCATTTCAGAAAGCCCCTTCTACACCTGAGTTACCATCGTGCCCTCCACCCCCTCCAAGCATGGAGGCTCAGGAAGCTGCTGCTACTGCTGTTAGAAAAGTGAGCTCACGGCAGCCTTTGCTTATCCAGTTGTTATGTGAAAGGCCCTAGAACCTTAGTCTCTCTCAGCCTCAGTTTCCTCAACTGTAAAGTGGGACCAACAGTTAAATGTGGTAATAACTGCAAAAGGCCTTTTTAGTCTGGATGACTATCACAAAATGCCACAGGCTGGAAAGTTGATAAACAGCAGGAACTTATTTCCTATGGGTCTAGAGGCTGGGAAGTCTAAGATCAGTGTGCCGGCAGATTCTGTGTCAGGTGGGGCTCACTCCAGTTCATCAGTGGTGTGTCCCACTGCACCCTCACTTGGAAGGAAAGCAAAGGTACTTCCTGAAGCCTCCCAATCAGGGTATTGCTCCCACTCACCTCTCAGTATAATCACACTGGTGATGAGGTTTTGCATTTGGGAAGGACACAAGCATTGAGATGATACAAAAGCTCAGCACAGAAGCACTGGGCCTTAGCCAGCACTTATAAGAGCTGGTCATTGCCTTCCTGCCTACACCCTGCTCTCAGAACTGTGCCACCTGCTGGGACCAGGAGGACAGCAAGGCCAGGTGGCCCCAAGCAAACTAGGCCCCCCGGTTGTTGCTGGACTGAGATCTCATGGCCCACTCTCCACATGAGACACCCCCAGACCAAAAAGCGGTTCTGAAACAGAGTTTCAAGACCCAGGATACTCTACCCTGGAAACAGGGGCCCTCAAGTGATGGGATACTGGCCTCTAAAATTTCTCAGGTGCCACACTTGTAGAAACAGAAGCTTGCTGGTGCTAAGGCACAGGGGTAGATAATGAACCCATAGAGGACACTATGAGGTGAATCAGGAAGGCAGAATCTTTCACAGACCAGCCCAGAGGTGGTATAGGCCAATTTGGTCCAGGAAGTACCCTTGCCTTCCTTCCATGTGAGGGTGCAGTGGGAGACACCACTAATGAATCCGAGTGAGCCCCACCTGACACAGTTTGGGTGGCTATGAGTTCTGTCATTGGAGCTATTCAGGTAGTTCTGGGTAAGGTCAAGGGAAGTTGGGACCAGAGTGAGAGATGGCTTTACACTTCCCTTAACTGGAGGTTCCTGGGTCTGTTGAAGTGATGAGGACTCTTCACCCCAAATTCCTTACGTGTCCTGTATTAATGCCTGGTAGTCCTCCATTGTAGAGTCACTGCTTTTAGTTAATGCAGTCTCACAACATGCCAGACTCCCTGGTAGGTATCACACTGGTACTTTAGTGTTCTTGGGAGGGCTTTGAAGGGGGAATGTAGGGAAAATGGAGGTAAGGACCACCTTGAGGGGAAGAGTACCAGGGGGAAGAAGTGAACACAGGAAGCAGCTGGTCCTGTGTGTTCCCAGAGTAGGAGATCCCTATCCCTAGCACACAGAGGCCAGACACTCTGAGTAGGAGTAGCCTCTAAAGCTTGACCACATTTCCCAGAGGGCTGGGAGGATTCAAGCTACAGCAGGCCACTTCTTAGTGAGATGAAGCTGTGTTCTTGTAGATCAAACCTTAAAAGCTGGTATTCCAGTACCTGAGAGGTTGAGGGGCTAAGACAGTGGGATGGTTAAGGTGGAAGGTCAATGTGATTAGCTTGAGAGCAGCACCGGGAATTAGTAAAGCACACTGTGAATGCAGTTGAGTGAGTCATGGAGGCAGGACCTTGAGGTCTGTATCTGGTCCCCTTCTTCTCTTGCACTGTTAGCCTGTGCTGCTTCCTGCCTGCTATAACTAAGCATCTTTGGTCCTCCATGCCCTTCCCCCATGATGTGTCTCTCTTGGAACCAGAGACCATGGACTAAACCCCTGGAAACCCTGTCTTTCCTTCAACGGTCAGGCACTGTGACAGGAAAGCTGGCTAATAAGGAAGCTGCTGACACGAGTTAGGTCGAGAACATGCAAAAGAGATCTGGTGGTGACTATAACGATTACCAGTGTTCAGTGAGCACCAGCATTATCTCCAAGAATCACAACATTTGGACAAGAAAGAACTGGCTTCCTGTTACAAATGAGGTAACGGTGTGCAGAGTGCATATAAGGCAAAGCCACAGGGCCTACAGGTGCCAGGAAGCATCCTGCACTCTTGACTTTCCATTCCACAAGCCAAAGAGGGTGCCACTAAGTACCTATCACTGGGCCAGGCTGTGCTGAACTTGGGGATAGGTAGAAAGAGAATGAAGTTCCAGGCTCCTGCCCTGCCCTTGGGGGAAATTTCTAGTTGATAGAAACATAGAGTGTTATGGGGGAAAAAGCAGAAGTTCTCTGGGCAACATGTAAAATACACAGTCTAGACTTGAGCACACACGTATACAGCCGTATTCATTGCAGCATTACACTCTGTAGCCAAGAGGTAGAAACACCCAGTGGCTGTAGTCTCAGCATGTGCATCCCCCAAACCTTACAGTACAAGGTTACCATGTTAAGAGGTGGGACCTTGGGGAAGTAATTGGGCCATAAGTGTGGAGCCCTCATCATGGAATTAGTGCCCTCCTGGAAGAAACTTGAGGGAATTTTTCAGTGTCTTTTCTGCCCTTCTTCCACATAAAGAGAGAGTGCCATCTATGAGGAACAGGCTCCCACTAGAACTATAAGGGATGCGTTTCTGTTGTTTGCAAGTTTTCCAGTTCTAAGATATTTTTATAGAAACTCAGATGGGTTAAAATAGCAACTGTCCACCAGCGGATGAATAAGCAAACCTGTGGTCTATGCCTAAGTAAACTACCCTGCAGCCTGAAAGTCTGACGTACACTACAGTGCGGGTGAGCCTTGAGGACAGAATGCTAAGCAGAGTAAGTGAAAGGCCGGAGGACAGGTACTGCATGAGCTAATACATTTATATGAGAGACCGAGAGTAAGCAAATTCACAGAGACAGAAAGGGCCTGAGAAGAGGCAGAAATGAGATGCTGATGTTTAATGGGGACAGCGTTTCTGTTTGGGCAGATGTAAAAATTCTGGAGACGGATGGTAGTGATGGCTGCACAGAGCAGTACTTAGTGCCACTCAATTTAATGCCTCAAAATTACTAGGGTGGCAAGTTTTCTGTATGTTTCACTGTAATGAAAAATCAAGCAGTGGAGCTTGGAGTTCAGAGAGACTCAGTGACGGAGGCTGCGGATTCAGTTTGCAAACACACAGTCAGTTTCCCACTTATCAGGGACACCTGGGTGCCCCCCCTCAGGGTCTGGAGATGTGGCTGAGACCCGAGCTCTGGCCTTGAGGTTATAGAAGAAATTCTGGTGAGGCTTGGGAAAGGGCTCCAGGACAGCCACACGCAGGGTGGGAGCACAGGGGAAGCGGCCACTGACCCAGCTTAGGGCACCGGGAAGGGGAGAGGAAGCACACTGGGGGTGACAATTCCAAAGTACCCTCCCATTGAGGAGTCTCCAGCTTCCAAGCAGAGCCCTGTGGATGGCTCTGGAATCCTGGTGGAGAAGGAGCTCAGAGCGAGCATTCTCTCACCACCTAGAAAATTTGATGCCCTCAAAGCCCCATGGAGCAGGCTTTGCTCTGTGGCCCAACGGCAGGGAGACTGTGCCTAAGTCAGTACCAGGAAGAGACCAGCTAGAGATGGACCGAGTGATCTCGGGAGGTGGTGAGTTTCCCATCCCAGAGGTGCTCCGAGATCAGTGTCCTGGCACCTCTGGAGCTCCCTGTACACTGAGCTCCATGTACATTGGGCTGCTTGTGTCCTGGCACCTCTGGAGCTCCCTGTACACTGTCCTGGCACCTCTGGAGCTCCCTGTACACTGGGCTGCTTGGGTGGGTTCCTGGGCAGAAATCCCCTGAGGAAGAGGAACTGTCTGTAGACGCTGTTGGGCCTTTTTCAGAAGAAGCTGCTGATGCTTGCAGGGACTTGTCTGGCCCAGGGCCCTAGATTATCCTGTCCTGGAGTCCCAAACTGCTGTTCTAGAGTTTCCCTTCGCCCTGGTCCCTGGCACAGGGGCAGGGCAGCAGAGCAGCTCCCTGATGTTTCCTGGCTACTGTGCTGGGCAGGGACAGACAGTCTGGGTCCCTGTGCCTTCACCCAAAGTAGGGTGGGTGGGGGACTGGCAGGAGGATGGGTGTGGAGCGAGACAGGACCTGTGCCCCTCACCCATTTGAAGTATTCCTGCACAACGTAAGATCAGGTGGCCTTGGGCTGGAGGGTGAGGATTCTGGGACCCCGCAGTGTGGCAGGTACAGGCTTTAGCCCTCAGCAGCGTCTACCCTTAGAGCAGAGATGGGTTCTCCAGAGAAGTGGCGTTTCTAAAAGATCTAGGGAGGAAAACATATAGTCCAAAGGCTTGAAGGGTATTCCATGGTGGGGTTTGAAGCAGGATGGCGGGTTAGGAGGGGATATATTTTTGAGCATAACAATCTTCTGGCTCCTTTTCTAACCCCTTCTGCCTGTCCCACCTGGGGATCCATTTGGCCCACAGATCAAGCCCTGAGCAAGAAGGTCTGTGCACACTAGAGAACCCCAAGCCCTCTGGGCATCAGTATCACTTTCAAGGCACATTGAAAAACACAGATTCTCAGCTGGGCATGATGGTGCATGCCTATAATCCCAGTACTTTGGGAGGCTGAGGCAGGAGGATCTCAAGTCAGAACCTAGTTTGTGCAATTTGGCAATTTAACAAGACTTTATCTCAAAATAAGAAATAGAAAGTGGGCTGGGGATATGTTAGTGTGAAGGCCCTAAGTTTAATTCCAAGTACCAAAAATAAAAGATGCCTACCTGTCAAAGTCCCTTGCTTCTGAGGACATCGCTGCTGAAAACCCAGAGTTTTAGGTAGACACAGGAACGGTTGGGTAGGGAAATCACTGTCCCTGCTGGAGTTTTTGCTTTGCAGGGTCAAGGATCAGGTGGCAATGAGAGGGCTCATGCATACCTGGCTCATGAGCACCCTGCATGGAACAGTCTTGAGCATATGCCCACGACTGAAGACATGCCACAGGGAGAGAGACAGTGCCCAGTCTCATGAGCCAGCCAGCCCACTGACGAGGCAGCCAATGATCTGGGCCCCCAAAATAGCCCCATGAGTCACCACTCCTGGGCCCAGCACCACATGCCAACCAAGCTCCAGTGATGGCCTCCGTGGGGAATTGGCCTTCCCAGGCTCTGCTGGGGCCTTGTGTGGCCTTTTTGCTGGGGCCTTTCAGCTGGAAAGAAGATACGCAAATTATTACATGGAGATATGTAAATTATTACGTGTTGCTTATTTGCAACAGCCTGGGCCTCTCTCACTGGGTCAGAGCTCATGAGTGTTTACAGACCCCAGCAGGGGCCATTTTCTCCTGGTGGCAAGCAGAGACAAACAAGGGGCTCGCAGGGCTGTCACCGCAGCTGATAAGCAGGCCTGCCTCTGTCTGCATGTCTGTAATGAGCTTGCCAGAGAACCTGGCCCCCAGGTCAGAGTAGGGGTCGCCTCCTGGACCCAAGGAGTCAATGGCGACCCGATTCTGGGGGTAGAGGGTGGGGCCCAGGAGCAGGATTGGTTTCAACCCTGCATGACCTCCTGATCTCTGAACAGCTCACACTCTGGGCCTCATGGGGTCCAGCTGGGCAACTTTCTTTGGGTTCTCAGAAGCCAGGCTCATACCACAAGCAAATCTTGTGTCTCCCCTTGCTGTGAATCATGCTTTCTAAGGAAACTGTTTGACCTTTACATTTAGAAATCAAAATAATCCCATCCACCACATCTCCACATTTAGGTCCTGTTTTCTCTAGCATTTCTGTACACAGGATTATTAGATGGTCCTCCTCTCCCTCAATACCTCCCTACCTTGGATCCCTGCAGCCATGAGATTTCTACACAAAGGAAAGAACACACGCCTACACATATGTGCACACACTCATGTAAAAATGTTCTGCTATAGCTGGTACAGGGCTCTGCAGAGTCACAGCTTAAAAAGCATTTGTGCTTACTCAGTCTCCTGACTCTGAGTAACTTGGCATCTTAACACTATTAATCTGCCTCATTAGTAAGGAAACTGCTTCCCCCTTCCCTGCCCCTGTGCTCATCCCTGCTGTGGGCATTCACTGAGCCGGAGGAATGCTTGTGGCCCACCAGACCCCTACCTAGTCTTTTGCTTTGGGTTCTGAGCTTGCACCTTTAACTTCTCACTAACCTGCACTCATTCTGCATCTGTTTTTGCCCTCTGGGGGATCCACTGGTTGCTGGCCCTCGTTATAAAATGCTGTTTCTTCTGAAACTCCAGATTCACCCAGCCACAGACCAGCTGCTTCTCAGTACCCTTACAGACCAGATACTGCTACATCATGCTGTCCTGTCTTAGTTATTTTTCTTGTTGCCGAGACAGAATACTCAGCACCCATAAGTTAAAGGAGAAAAGGTTTATTTCAGCTCACAGTTTGTAAAGGTTCCAGTCCATAGTCTGCTGGCTCCAAGGTAGGATGGCACAGCAGAGGGACACGGCACAGGACAAACAGTCCACAGCAAGACAGAAGGAAGCAGTGAGCCTTTCTGCCCCTGTATATTCCACCCAGGCCTGCCGTCCATACTCAGAATGACACCCTAGATCCAGCAAGGTGCAAAAACCCCACCTGTGAGGCTTTTGGGGTTCATGAAGACACAAGCCATAACGTGCTCCCTTCCTGTGCCCTCCAGAAAGTCCTCTCTTGGCCCCTGCCTGCTTCTAGACCTTGGTACTGAGCCTACAGCAACATAAAAGGAGCAAGAGCCTTGGAGGTATCCAATCTAAGTTCTGATCATGAGTGTGTCACTTCCTCCCTCAGTGGCCTTGGGTGTCATTTGGCATGTCATTTTGCTTGTTTGACCCCCAGATTTTTATTGTTGCTGCTGGTGGTGGTAGTGGTGTGTGTGTGTGTGTGTGTGTGTGTGTGTGTGTGTGTGTTCCTGGGGGTTGAACCCAGGGCCTTGCAAATGGTAGACAAGTGCTCTACCTCTGAGCTATGAGCCTCAGTGCTATGCACCAGTTGGGTTTAATAGTATTTCATAGGCTCTGAGAGAAATAATACATGTGAAGTACCTTGGACAGCGCTGGCAGCACCGTAAGTACTGGTGTAACTGTGGTCTGCCCCTGGTTTCGCCTTTCTGACTTATCTAACATCTGTAAATTCTGGGGAGAGTTTGTATTGTTTTTAATTCTGTTTGCCCTTTTTTTGAACCAGGAATCAAACTCAGGATATTGAGCTTGCCAGGCAGGTGCCATGCCACTGAGCTATATCCCCAACCCCACCTTTATTTTTATTTTGAGGCAATGTCCCACTAACTTGCCCAGTCTGGCCTTGAACTTGCTATCCTCCTGTGCCATCATACTCAGCTAGTTCTATTTTTGAAGAAGGGTCTTGGTTTTAATCTGAATTCATGCTCTCTTCTAATTCAGGCTCACATGTGCTGGACACGATCAGTGTGCTGATTTCCTGTATCTTCTTTATTTCACCCACCCTTCTTGGTATCCTGCTTGGTTCCTTAGTAGGATGATGTGTAAGCCAGGGATGTCTGTGGCCCTGTCTGAGCCTGCTTCATAAATGTTACCTACAAGGCACACCCCACCCCCTTAGCAACCCCACCTTCTATGTTCCAGGGAGGGAGAGGTGAAACACTAGGTCCTGTGGTTTGACATCCCAGACACAGTGAGGATAAAATACACTTCTCCTTGGTGGAAACAAGCACATTACTTTTTCTACTGGCATAATGAGCCTACATTTTTGCAGAGAGCCCCCATGTTCTGCAAAGCTGGCACCTGACAACCTCTCCTCTAGCCTTACCAAGGCACATATGCTGGCAAAGAATTTTCTCCGCCAGGAGTGTTGGCAATGTCTTTGACCTCTTCCTCTTACTCACTGGGCATGAGCTTTCTTTTCTGAGATGACTATTTATGATGTGAATTTTGTTCAAATTTTTAACATGATTCTTCCCCTCTGTCCTTTGTCCTGACTTCAAAGGCCAAAGACTGGAAGACCCTGCTTCTTCAGGTGGCTTCCAGTGTGGATGGCCTGATCCCTGGACCACAGAAGGTGGGGTTACTAACGAAGTGGAGGGAGTTCTTTGTAGGTAACATTTGCGAAGCCAGGTCAGACAGGGCCACAGACAGCCTGGCTTAGGAACATCCCACACACACCGTCCCACTAAGGAACCAAGGAGAGGGACAGATGAAATCAGTGAATCCTCTGGATTTTGTAGCCTATGATCTCCTTCATCAGACATGGGCTTCTCCTTTCTAATGTTGCTCTGGCTGCCACGGTGGAAACCCTTTCCCCAGAAGGCAAAGTATCTGTCAGCAGCCTAACTGCCAGCATGGAGGCAAGCACGGAATGTCTAAGTTACTCTTCAGTTGGTGCCAGAAACAACCAAGGTCTACAGCCAAAACCCTAAGACCACAGAGTGGCCCACACCACTCTGCTCAGCAGAGTGAGTTCTGGGGGTTGGGGGCTCAGGATTCACCTCTTCCTGTCTGTGTTAGTCAGCTTTTCATCACTGGGAGTAAATACTTGAGAAAACAACTCAAAGGAAGAAAGATTTACTTTGACTCATGGTTTCAGAGGGTCCAGTCCATCGTTTAAGCCAGTGTTGGAGCAGAAACATCATGGTAGAAGGGTGGGAAAGTGCAGCTGCTCACTTCATGGGTCCCAGAAAGCAGGGAGTGTGAAAGAGCCAGAGATGAAGGGTTCAGGGACAAGACACAGTTCCCAACAACCCACGCATGACCCATTGCCTTCACCGAGGCCCCACTGCCTAAGTTCCCATGACCTCCCAATAACGCCCTCAGATTAGGACCTCAGCAGGGGACTCCTGACCCAATAATTTTCTGAAAACCCCACTTCAGTACACATGGTACTTTTGGGGGACATTTTCGTTCAAAACCATAATGGTGTCCTCCTCCAACTTCATTCTCTTTTCTCTTTAGATTAACCAAATTAAGTTGAACCACTTCCAAGGGAGAAGTTACAAAAAGCATAAGGGTAAATGGGAAGATTCAGCTCCACATTCTGCCACAGGGTAGGAGACTAAAGAGGTAAGCTCCCCTGAGTCCTGTGACTCTCAGGAATTTGGGGGGACCTGCTGGTGGAGACACTCCTCGAGCCCCGAGTCATCAGAGATGACTGACCATAAATGTCTCAGATCTGCTGATATAAGTGAACACCAATACTCCTCAAGTTTCTTCCCTGATAATAAACTTTATTTTATTGCAGGGAAATGGGAGTACAACATAAGCGTGTTTTGTGTTCAGGATATATTTGTGCAGGAATCCTGGTCTTCCTACAGGAGAGATAATCTGCAGGCCAGTGCAGGAGATAGAGAACATGTCCTCCAGCACCAGAGAGGCCTGAATACATTTGACCCCACTTTTCTGTCAGTCCACTGGGAAGGTGTATTTTACAATGGGGAAAGGTCACCTTCAGAGCTTTACAATGAGGGAAGCTCACATTCAGATTCTTTGAGATGCCACCGGCCCTTACCCTACTGACAAACACCACACCTCCTGGACATCAAGCTCCTTAGGGCCTGAGCATGGAGGTCCAAGTGGAAAGAGAGATGGCAGAGAAACTGATGTAGGAGCGAGGGGGCCCAGGGGTATCTCTGCTTTGGAGGCAGCTGGGGAGGAGGTATTCCATTTCCTGAGCTGTGCGTGTTCCATTTCCATTTGAACAGATGGAAATATAGTTCAATGTTTCAACATCATTTGCCTTTCTCTTGCTAAAATATTGATAAGTGCTGCCGAAGCTGATGCCCCTGCAGTTCCAAGCAGTAACTGGAGCATGATGTGTGCTGAAGTGAGACGCCACAAAGCCTTTAACGAGTATTTAAAATTCCTAGAATAATGCACAGTACTGGCTCAGCTCATTTGGCTCCTGCAAACCGCCCCCCTGGGCCGCCTCCTAATCACAGGAGGAGTAGGTGAGCCGCCTGGCCTCCCTGCTGGTGGCAATTAGCACGGCAGCCGCTCATCCTCAGGACAGGACAGTGCAGGAGGTGCCCTACGTGCCCTGGTGGTGCTGGGCAGAGCCAGGCAGGGAAACAGCTGTGGGGTGCAGGGGGACACGGAGAGCTGCGTCCTCTGCCTGCGGGGAAGGCCTGTCACCCGCACTTGCACCCTTGGAAGAGAGAGCAGTGGGAAGGGCTCTCAAGAGAGGCAGGCAAGGAAGAACCTGGCAAAGAAAGAAGAGGAAAGAAGGGAGAACGAAGAGGCAAGAGCTTAGAAAAAGAAAGAGCAGAGGAAGGAAGGAAGGAAGAGGAATAGCCAGGAACAGCAAGCAAATCTCCGGGGAAGAGCTTGCCAGCCTGAAAAGAGAATCCAACTTGCGCTTCTGGAAAGGGGACAAGGGCGTGTGTGCACAACGGAGGGCCCGGTCCTCAGCCGGTCCCATGCCATTCCCAGCACGCCGCTCCTCAGATTGCTGCCATGACAAAGGCTGCCCAAACTACGGCTGAAGAAAAACCTGCAATGTGGGGTGCGGATGTCACTTCCACGGTTTAGAACAACCCAAGTGGGTCAGGTGAGGGCCTCCTGGGATCTCAGGATGCACGTGCAGATCAGGTGGACTAATTATAGAGGTCCTTGCTGTAATTCATTTCTCACATACATGAGAATTTGGGTTTTAGATCCACACCTTTTGGGGAGTTCTTCACAGATCTTTGTGGAATTATTCAAAAGAACATTTCCCAAGAAACATCCTCCTTGCCTCAGAAGACAGGGAGGCAATTTCCTGCCTTTTCCAGGAGTGGCCCCTTAAAGCACCCATGTGGGAGGAAGCAGGACAGTTCCCCCAAAAATCTATGGGGTGCCCTCCCCTGGAAGGAATTCTGGGCTGTCATTTTAAGGGATTTAAATCAGTATAACTCAGAGCCCCTGACTAAAAACGCGTGCGTAGTCACTGTAGATTGAGCACTATTACAACTAAGGAGACAAAAAAGGAAATCTACATGGGAAAATGACAGGCTCATTAAATATGCTCTACCCCTGCCTCCCACAAAATAAAATGAAAGTCATATAAATGAAGTAACCCTATTCTCTGTGATTGCACATGGCCTAACACATGGGCAGTCGCTTACAGTAATGAACAAAATAGAGTTTCAAATGAAAAACTCCAGGACACACAGCTGTCATGAATACAGAGACCAGCGTGGGCCCATGGACTCCAGAGACCTACCTGGGCAGATGGGCAGGACAAAACTTAAGAGAGAAGACATGTCCAGAGCCAAGAAATGCTACAGGCTCCAGGGAAGATGGCAGAAGCCCCATCTTGCCCTCCATCCGGGGTCATCTGCTTCCAGCACCCTTCCCCACCCTGGCGATGTTCCAGCCACTGGCCCCGGCAGTGGGTCTGGCCCTCTGTGATTGTTTTCATTTTCCTGCAGCCGCTGTCTCCTGAGTGGTGCCTGAATCCAGCTACCATGCTCAGAGGAAGGGCAGGGGGAAGAGCTGTTGGAGTGGCTTAGTGAGATCCCGCTGATGTTGACCATCTCCTCAAAAGCTTATCTGCAGGAGCCCGGGAGCCCCACCTTCAGGTGGTCAGCCTGGGTACTACGGCAGAGTGGGAAGGCCAGTGCCTATACAAAGTCAGACAGGATGGGAAGTCTTGGGAGGCCAAGGTGAAATATCAACAGCCGAGGCAAAGGCAAGACCGTACAAGTCATCATTACTAAATTTATAGGATGTCATTAAGCCCCCCTCAGAGCTGGTCCTCACAGCCAACAACAAATAGTATTACTACCAGGTCACAGAGGAGAAAGGCAAGAGTCCTGATTGGTGAAATGACATGACCAAGGTTACAAGGTCTGAATTTCCCCTGTGCCCAATGTCACCTTCAGGAACTGTAACTCTAGAGACACCTCTGTGCTTACAAATCACTGTGTTAAAATACATCTTGAGGTGGGACCTGAGGTTCTGCATTTCTTCCAAGTCATCAGATGATGCCAGTGCTGCTGAATCCCGCTCATACACACCGCATCCCCTCACTGGAGGGCTTTGCTTGGTCATAAGAATCATCTGGAGCACCTGGAGGCTCTAATTCAATAAGGACTCAGGAATGTAACCATTGTACAAGAGGCTCAGAGGTTTCTCATGGTCAGGTAAATTGGGGAAATGCTGCCCTAGAAGTGTGGGGTTGTTGTGGACACAGTTGGGCAGGCTTAGCAAGGGCCCAGAAATGAGCCCTTCTTCACTGGCCTCCTAATTTACCACAGGCCCTTCCCTCCTACAGGAGAAAGCCTGCCTTGGCCCTGACCTTGCTTTGGTGTTCAGCCTGTGCCAGGTTTCCTCTCCTCTCCCTGCCTGGACCTTCATCTATCACATGGGAACCAATAGCTGAAAGCAATGATGTAAATAAAGACAGAAGGGGGCCCCAGAGAAGGGGGCTGCTGAAACCACCCGTGTCAAGGCAGTATCCAGCCTGTAAATGGGAGAGATGAGGGGAAAGGAAAGATAGGAGGAGGAAAGAAATGCCAAACAGCAGAGGGCTGTAGTACGGAAGGACCAGGCACCAAACACGTCCTCACACCCCTTTGCATTAATCAAACTGCAACCAAACAAAAAGAAACTACATGAATCAAGGATGAGAAGGGATTCTGAAGTAGACCCAGACTGTAGCTATCACAGGCCTACAAAACCCCTCGCTCTGGTCCTTCAGCTCACAGAGGACCAGCAGGGGTTGGGAGGGCTGGTGTGGTGCTGGCAGCGTGAAGTGGGATGGAGGAGAGCAGGGCAAAAGCAGCCCAGACCCAGGGCTCACCTGAGCCCGGCAGGTACCATGTGGTTGGGCAGGAGGATCCACAACTAGAGGCAGAGCCTCCAGCTTGCCAATCACTCTTCCCCTGTCCTGGCTCCCATCACCCCCTTTAAAGCCATCACCATGTGAGTGTTAATCCTGATTTTTCAACTTCATTAGATGTAGCAGACTGCAAAGCACGCCCCTAGGTGTGTCTGGGTGGGTCACACAGGCATGACTTTGGGTATTGGATATTCCATAGCTTCTTCCTCTGCAGCACTATTCCCCTGTTCTGCTCGCAGCCACCAAACACTGAGCATCTCTGTTCTGCCACATCATTTCACCGTGATGTTCCTGATGTGGAGCCTGTCAGCCCTGGACTGAATCCCCTGAACTGTGAGCCAAATAAACCTTTCTTCTTTAAATCATGAGGATTGGGTATTATGTTCAGCAAAGTGAAAGCTGATTTGTGCACACCGCCATACTTGAGGCCTCTCTATAAGCTGTTACTGTGCAATTACTATACACCAGATTCTGAAAACTTACTTTTTTCATTAATGCTCCATCTGCCTTACAAAGATAGCTTTACTGTGCCTACTGGGGATGAGGAAACCACACTTTGAACTTTCAAGACTGTAGAGCTTTTACACGGAGTAACTAGAGTGAAGGCCAGGCGTCTTGCTCTAACATTCTGCTAACTTCTAAGGATCAGCCCATCTGAAAAGGATGTTAACCACAGACAGTGCAAGCCCCTAACACCAGGGAGATAATCACCCTTTTCTCAAAATCAAATTAAATGTATATTGGCATGGTGGCTAGGTCTTATGACACATGAGTAGGACATTTTACAGGGAGAGGTTGACCTACAAGAAATACTGGTTAAAATTCTTGATTATCTGTTATAAGAATGGTTTTGCCCTAATGCACACTTAGGCACTGTGAATTCTTTTCCTTGCTTTTTCTTTGAGAAATCCGTGATACTACACGGTATTCTGGGGCACCCTCATTCACAAGAAATTACCATGCAAAGCTACCTCAGCTCACATGTCCATGTGAAGGAAATGGGTATAGCAATTTGATAATTTATGTTTTTCCTATTTGTACAAAAAGATAGACATGAAGATGAGTTTCAATGGCTGGCTTTTAGATTCAGAAAAGAAGCAGGGAGACTGAAGATGTCCACTGCTGCAGTGTGGATCTTCAGCGATCCCCAAAGTCCATGTGGTCAAGAGTTGGTCCTTGGCAGGTGCTCCTGGGAGGCGGAACCTTTAAGAGATAAGGTCTACTGGGAGGCCTTTGGGTTGCTAGGGGTGGGGGCCCTTGATGGGGCTGGGATAACTGTAGCCCTGAGGTGAAAGCTTTGATCCACCACACACTCCCACCTTGATGTGTTGCTTCATCACAGACCCAAGTGCAATGTAGCCAACTGCTAATGGCCTGAACCCTCCAAGACTCTGAGCCAAAATAAACCTTTTCTCTTTATAGTTTGACTGCATGAAGTATCTGTGATAGTGCTGGAAAGATGACTGACGCCCCTTCCTTTTCTGCCTTTGCCTCTGTGGCACTTCTTCCTGTCTGCCTCTCTTACATGCGACCCTGAGAGTCTCCTGTCTGCTTCAAGCTTCCCCACTCTGCTCAGGTACTCTTCCCTTCCTTTTAGCAGATCTCTGGGGCTCTGGGTTCCATCTGTCCCATCTTAGTCACCCATTTTCTTCTAGGACTATTTTGTGACAGGCTGCTAATGCCTGGCTCCTTGGTCACTGTCTCCGCACAAGTGCTTATTCATCTGCTCTATAATACACACCAGGCTTTGTGGTAGGTGCTGTGGACAGAACAAAAATGCATTCAACACAGCTGGGCTCCCACTCTAACAGGAGAGATAAACCACAGGCCCAAATCCCTGTGGCTTAGGCTCCCCGGTGGCCAGAGTGTCTTGCGGGTACTGTGTTAGTCTGGCACTTCCTGCCATGCACTGGAACTTTCCCTCCACCCAAGCTCAGCCCTTCCTTTGCTACTTGAATATCCTAGCTTCCCTTTGGCCCACCTGCATCCTTCCTGCTCCCTCTGCTCCCAGAAGGTCAGGATGGCTCAGGCATCTCTGAATGGCACTTCCCAGCTCGGGTTACCATTCCCACCCTGTCTCTAAGCCCTTCTGCAGTGACTCAGGAGGCCAGAGGTTCCAGGGGTGTGTGCTTCCAGACTCCTATCACTAGTGCTATAATACTTTAAGTAAACATCAGAACAACACAGACAAAGTTCTCATGGAGAGACGTGGCAGGAGGTCTGATGCCCAGAGCTGGGCAGCTGCAGAAGGAAGTGAGACCTCCTAGGGAGGGAAAGCTTTACTGGAGGGGCCAGGTGTGTGTGTCATCTTTCTGTGTACCTGTGAGGGAGGCTCAGGGAAAGGAGCTCCCCTAGCTTATCCTCAAGCCAGACCTTCCTTGTTCATCACCCAGAGGTTAGGCCCCTCACAGCCGCTTGCTTACAAGGGACCTGTGCACCCCACATTTACCCTCACGGCGCTGGTCTCACCACCTTCCTGGAAGAACCAAAGCACAGCTTGCAATGGACCCCATTATCCTGCTGTTTTTCAGCTTTGGAGTTTCCTGGACAAAGCCCTTTCTGTCCACCGATGGTCAAGTTAGCAGCATCTTTCCCTGCACAGGGCAGTAAAAAGGAACAGCCCACCCACAGTGCAGGGGTGGACACTGCCTCCCACAGTTCACAGAAGGTCTCCTCCAGGCTATCCTGGGCCCCCCTGAATCTGCAGGCAGGACTCAGGTGTTGCCATCACCCTTGGCTTTACGTGCCCACTGAGTGCTGTGCCAGGTGGCTGTGCTAGGTGACTGCCAACCCTGTCGCTTCTTTTTTCATCCAGGATCAGGCAGAATTGTTGCTGGTGAACACACTGGGAAATAACAGGGTATGTGAGAGTTGTGTGTTGGGAGGGGCCACCTATAATCTCCAATGGCCAAGGTCCTCAGCCCAGATAGCATTTCTGTCTACAGCCAAAATATAGATGCTGGCAGGCTTCGACCGCTCAGTTCACTTGATACTGGACACCCATTTGCCCCGACCTTCCCATGAGAAGGGGTGAACACCTCTTTCATCTGTGGATAAATGGATAAGCACAATGCAGTATACCCATTGCCGTGATTCAAATATGGGCAGTGTCATTCAGAGGTCTGTGTTTAAGGGTTGGTCCCTCAAGTGATGCTGTTGGGAGGTGCTGTGGTCTTTAGGAGATGGCACCTTGACGGAGGTGCTTACGTCACTGGGGATGTACTCTCGAAAGGAGTTGCAGGGTCCTTCCCATCCCGGTCTATCTTTCTTTGCTTCCAGGCTTAAGGTGTAAAGACTTACTCTGACATGCTGTCCTACAAGGCAGCAACTCGGTCTTGAAACTCCAGAACTGAGAGCCAAAATAAACATCTCTTTACTTCATGTCTTGGTTACTTTTCTCTCGTTGCTGAGACAAAATACCCAATGCCCAAGATGAAGGAAGGAAAGGTTTATTTAGCTTACAGTTTGTAGGGGTTTCAGTCCATACTTGGCTGGCTCAGAGGCAGAGTGGCACATGGCAGAGGGCAAACTGTTCATGGCAGCAGAGCACAGCAAAAACAACCAGCAAAAGGGAAGAATGGCTGCAAGCAGCCTCTTTCCTTCTCTTGCACTGTAAACAGGCTAACCTCACCCCGGGGGCAGGTAACTCTCACACAATCTCCATGCCCTCCTCTTCCATAGGCTCAGGATGTATACAAAGTAAGCACCCTGGCTTCCTGCTGAGTCCAGTTAGCCAAACCTCTAGACTCCCCAAGTTGACACAATGTATCAACCATAACACTTCCTAAGCAGCCTATGTGTTGTAATTAGCTGCTATAATGTGACACTGACTAAAATATCCATATAATCTTGTATTTGTTAGCCATAGAGTGGAAGGACATGATACACGGTACAACAGGTGAACCTTGAAAAGATTATGCTGATTGAAAGAAGTCCTATGCAAAATGTCACAGGTACTATGACTTCATTTAGATGAGATGTCCACTAGTGACACAAAGTGGATTAGTCAGGGCAGGCCGAGGAGGAGAGGGAGGGGGACACAGGGAATTTTACTTCTCCGCCATCTGCCCCGTGCCACCCCAGCTCCGCAGCCGCTGCCCGAAGGGACACAGGGAATTTTAATGGCCATGGAGCTTCATTCTTAGGATGATAACAATGTTCTGGAAATAGATAGTGGTGACACTGTGAATACATTAAAGGTCACTGAATTTTACAGCTTAAAATGTTGGAAACGGTACATTTTATTGTACATATTTTACCATAATTTTAAAAACAAACAAGAAAAATAAACTTTCTAGGCCTTGAGGATGTCCTTCTCCACTTTTTTGGGTTTTTTTGTCTTTTTGAGACAGGGACTCATTATGCAGTTCAGGCTCCTGCCTCAGCCTCTCGAATGCTGGGATTACAGGCGTGCACCACCGTGTCCAGCCATCCTTCTCCACCTTCAGTCTTCCAATCCCTGCTCGCTTAGGAGGAAGAGTTCTAGAGCTCAGCTGACTGTAAAAGAAAATGTTCTTTCTATGGTGTTGCTGTTGCCAGTTGGCCACAGCTCATTAAGGAAAACCACAGGAACCTTAGGTCAGGTAGGGTCACCCTCAGCCTGAAAGTCCCTGGTAGAGAGTGAAAAGAGAAAGACCTGACTGGTCCCAGGTCTTCATCCCAGTTGGCCTCCCGCCCAGAGCTCTCTGTCTGCCAGCATTAAGCTCGCAGTTGGCCCCAGCAGAGGCTTATGCCAGGTCTCGAGATGCTCTGGCTCCCACTCACAGAGGGACAGACGGTCGGAGCCCCTGCCCACGGACTCTGAGGACCATTTGGAAGTTTTGCTGTCAGATAACACTCATGGGCCTGGCAGCTCAGTGTGGCCCCACCCCTCCCTGCTGACCGAGGAGCCACCCGCAGCTGGAGATAGAAGTCGCTGGCCACAGAGAGCCCAGGCAACTTTCCCTGGATTATCTCCCTCCTTGGAGACCACCTTGACCTTCACCTGAGATGCCACTCACACACCCTGAGTTTGTGACGGGCTAAACTTGGAGGGGGTGGGGCTCAGCTTACCTGGCAAGGTCCAATAGAAAGCTACCCTGGGCTTGGATGTGTCAGGGGCAAGGAAAAGGTATCTGAAGGCAGGGGCTGGGGCAAGTCCCCTAACTATTAGGATGGTGGGAAGACATCCAGAAAGATAAAATTTTCCAGAGGGTGATGGCTCCTTCTTCCATTCCTGATGCCAGGAGCCAAAAGTTATCTGCCTTCTCCAACTGGTGTAGAAATCAAGATCCCAGGCCCTGAGGCCCTCCAAAATGCTATCAGCTTTTCTGGGCTGGCTCCGTGACCTGGTCCTACAGCCCACTTGACCTATTTTTGCTGTGGACTTTGCTTTTTATGGGTCATCCACTCACAGCTCTTCAATTCCAACTCTGCCAGTTACCTCTCCCACCATGAGCCTCTACCCTCAAGTAATGCAGCCTCAATCCAATATACTACAATCCCTTTCCCCAAACCTTTGGGAACTCAGAAGTTTGGAGATTTCAGAAAGGTACATTGGGCTGGGGCGGGGCTAGCTCAATGGGAGACCCTTTGCCTAGCACCTGTAGTCAAATGCACTAATATCTCTGAAGTGAAACATGTAATATCCAGGGCAAGTGGGTAAACGGGCTTTTTAAATAACTTCCTACAGTTTAGGTCAGGTTTGCCGCCAGATCATTTTGGCAGCAAAGACATCAAACAAACAAATAAAACTAAAACCTTTTGAATTTTGGGTGCGTAGAGAGGAGATTGAGCATGTGTGCTGCATAAGACACAGCCAGGCACAAAAAACTAGTTGGGAACAGGAAGAGCATCTGTGGCGCCCACCCCCGGCCCACCTGGCATCGGTCTCCTTTGGGCACCGTTTTGGACTCTACAGTGTTAACTAGTCTTAAAGACAGAGTTTCCCTGCGAATTCAGACGGGGGAATGAAGAACTCCAAAGTTCCTTTACCTCCATTTGTGAGCCAAAGCTGGTTAGACTGTCCCAGGGGAAGCAATGGCTTTGGTGTCAGACGGTGGAGCGTCTCAAAGAAACATCAGTCCCTTTCAACCCCCAGCATCCTTTGCATATAGATCGTCCTTCCGTCCTCACCAGCCTAGAAAACTCATACTTACGCAACAGGATCTGCTTCTGGGCTGAAAATGTAGCCTGGTGGTATAGTGTTGGCTCAGCTTGAGTGAGGTCCTGGGTTTGATCTCCAGCACCACAAAAGAAAAAGAGGCGTACGGAGAGAGGAGAGAGATCCACCTCAACGGCCCCTTCTGGGGTCCCTCTTTGTCAGTCCTTTGATGGGAGTATAGATGTTAGGGTTTGTCTGTTGCATTTCTGTGCTTCCAGGAACCCATCGCAGGGGCGGGGTCTGGGTTGGCGCTCGCTGTCCCTGTGTGTCCCACAGTGCCTGACACAGAACAGGCGCTCAGCGAGCCGCGTGGCTGCCCGCCAGACCTTCATCACGGAAGAGGTCCGCGTTCCATCAAGTTCCCTGAGGCCTGAGCAGGAGAGGAAGTTAGTAACTCGGGAGGAAAGAAGGCTTAGCATGAGATCAGTGTTGTAAGTCTGGGTGGCGGTTATAGAATCAAAGAGTAAAGCGAAAGGGAGGAGCTACAGGGGCAGACCCGAATCGCACAGGGCTACAGACACAAAACTGTGAACAGGGTTTGGCCCATCGCAGACGCCTTTAAGGGTACAAAGCAGCTGCGCGGGTTAAGAGATACTGCCAAAGAGGATGGGACTGCAGGGCGAGGCCCCCACGCCACCGCCTGCGCCTAGGGCCAAAGCCTGGGGCCCAGAAGGTTGAGAAGCTGCGCACCATTGCCGCGAGGTGGCAGCAAAAACCCGCCAATGCTCAGGGCGCGCGCGGCTTCCCGCCTGTGACCTGCTTTTTTCTTGTCTCTCGAGTGAGCACAGCCAGGAAAGAGGGTCCTGCAGGCCCGGACAAGGGCCGAGTGCCCTGGCGGGGCGTCGGGGTCTGTAGACGCCTAAGTGTAGCTTCCTCTGGTCTCCACTTTATAAAAGTCCCACTCGTATCAGGCCCTGCCCCGCCGCGCTCCCCGGCTCCGCCTCCCTCTTCCTCTGCGCCCATTCTCCCGCCTCAACTGGCCCTGCCGCCGGTCACGTCCCGGTGTCTGGGGCGGGCGCGGAGCGGTGGCCTGGCTCCGTTCCTCGGCCCTTTCCTCGTTCCTGTCCTTACATCAGGACCTAAATTCTGCTCGGGAAGCCGAGGCCTGCCTCTCCTGCTCCCTGATCACCGCCACACTCGCGCACACCCCTCCACGCGCAGTACATCCACGCGGGCGCGGATCACGCGAAGGTCACGCGCGCAGACACCCACTGGCTCGACCCGCCCCGGGCACTCAGTGTCAGAGGACACCAGAGGCTGAGGGATGCGGTGGAAGCATCTCAGGACCAGGGGCCCACAAATTAATTTGATTTCCACTCCGTTTCTCTCGGTTTAGAGACGGTAGTTTATCCAATAACGAGACGCTCAAGTGGTTTGACGCCTCCTCCGACGGAAGCGCCACGGCTGCCTGGAGAAAGCCTTTCCGGGGGTCCTAATGGAAGGGTCCTGCGCTGCGCTGTTGCCACACCTAGAGGCTTTGGCGAAGAGGCCTCTGGAAACAACGGTTTCCAAGAGTCTGGGCTCTCAAAGGTTGCGCAAAGCTGAAGCGCTCAGACGGAACCTCTCCCAGGGGGCCTGAAGGCGTGCGTGTTCTAGGTTCCCTGCTCCATGTCCAACTCTGCAGACTCAGGGCGCGCCACTCGCGGTCACCTATGGTCTTGGTCTCCTCCGGCCTCCCCAGCTATTCCAGAGGATGTGCCTCTGGGGACCTGGGACTCAAACTTTGGTAGGCCTCCTTTGCCTTAGCGCGGGCTCAGAGAGGACATCGCTGTGCCGTGGAACCAAGGCAGAGTGAGTGGGCCTGAGAGATGTGGCCGTGCAGGGCTTCCACTCTGGGCAGGAGACGCTTTGGGAACAAGGCACAAGGAGTTTAGGTGGCTCAGGGGCCTTCTGACAGACTCCTCCAAGGCGCGGTGAGCGTGTGAAAGTTAATGTCTCCATACTTCTGGGAGAACTGGGGTCAGAGAGGTGTCTGGGGCCAAGTCACAGATTCACGAAAAGGGACAAACACTGGGATCGCGTTATCAGATCTCCAACTGGTCCTGGAAGAGTTATGCACACCTACAAAGTATGTGTTTGTTTTCAACCAGTGGCCTCAGTTGTCCTTCCCATTGGACTGTGCACACTCACGGGCGGGCTGGAATTGTGCTTTCACTGCTTAGAGAACCTCTCTGACACTTCCACACTCCGCGTGGCCACAGGAATGCACAGTTCTGAGAGCCCCGCAGGCAGCTGTGTCACCGGGGCGAGGTAAATACACCTTGCACTTCATGACAATCCGAACAACAGACTCACTGCACCGTCACAAACTTCACACACAGCTGCACACTTCCACACTGCTGCGTCCCAGCCTTCTGGAAGCGCTGGCGGTTCCAAACAAGGCCCACCCACGCTGGGAGGGGAAGCTTCGTAGGAGCGCCTGTGCTCAGCTCCTGGCCAGGTATGTTTCCCTCTGTTTCCAGGAGGTGACACATATGAGGCGTGTTCTGGCAAGGCCGATGCCTGCAAGATCCACGTAAAGTTAAGTGGGAGCGCCCAGCGGCTCTGCCGCACGTACCCTCTGCCTCCACATTTGCCTTGTCTTGCGGACCAGACCAGGGATCGAGGGGTCCCAGAGAAGTATTTACCCAGTTACGGAACACGCTGGAGGGGAGGTGTCGCAGGTGAAGACAGAGGCTGGCTCTGTGACAGTATCCTCCCTGATGTCCCCTGCCACCGCAGCTGCTTCGGCTTAGACTCAGAGTTAGGCAGAGGCAGCGCGGGCAGCGGCCTGGATCGCACACGCCCGCCCGCGGACGTGCGTCTGCCGGGCCCGGGTCCTTCCTCCCGCGGGGCCTGGCCCGGCTGCGCCAGTGCGTCCGGAAAGACCAGGTGCGGGCAGGCGAAGTGGCGCGCGCCCGGGGCTATGAGCCAGACGCGTGCACGTCCGTAATTACCGGCGGGCTCGGTCATCAAGGGGCCTGGCTAAGAATTTCTGTTAAATAATGGTCGCAAATGAATTGTGATGGTAAATACTCATCTCCAAATCCAACAAAGGAAAGCCAGCGCCCGCCTGGAAGGGCTCCAGACCGGCCCCAGCCACAGGCCTGGCCTTCCTGTGGCGCGGCCCAGCCCCGCGGACCCGGAGCGGAGACCACAGCTTTAGGCAGGGGCTGTGACCGCATCGCCTCCTAGCGGTCGGAAAGAAGAAATAACAATGTCCGAGCCCCAGAAGAGGGGACAAAGAGGAGAGCGAAGGGGTGCGAGAGCCTCGCTGCCCCTCGCTGTCCCCCACCTGGGCGCGGCCTCCCACGCGCTCTGCACAGCCGCCTTCCCTTCGGACCTCGGCCCCGGGCGCTGCGCGTACATTCCCGGAGGGCGCACACTCCCACGGCACCTCTGGGGGCTGAATCAGCGTCGGGCTCATCCCTGCTTCCAGTCTCATGGCTTCCTCTTCTTTGTTGCTGAGGGCCTGGGAAGAGTGGGAGTTCAAGCCCTCCCGGACACAGTCTGGGTCTCCTAGGTCGGTGTCTGCGTGGTCTCAGGCACTTCCAACCGCCAAGGAGAGAAGGACAGTGTCTCCGCTGAGTGTGCCCGAGTCCCTCCCGCCAGGCGGTGGGGCCCTGTAGGCGGCAGCCTGAGGAGGAGGCGCAGGTGCAGATGTCAGAGCAACACTTGCCTGGGCTGCCCTTGCTTACCCGTACCTGGGTAAAGACCTCACGTTCTGAGTTAGTCTCCTTTGGGTTTAGGCCTTTTCTTTTTTTCAAAATTATTTTCAAAACGTGAGCGAGAGTCATGGGCTTATTTGCAGAGTGAGGTTCCATTGCTAGGACTGGAAACACGCTTCGCTCCCGCACTGTACGGGAGTTCATCCCAGTGCAGAAGGAGGGGCCCGGCAAGGCCCACCGCAGGAGGTGGACCTGTGAGGACCTCTCGAAAAGGGGGTGGCTGTGTGCGTCAGAATGGAGCCGCGAGCTGGGCTGGGCATTGCTGGGAATCTGCAGTGTGAAGGGAGGCTACTGTCGAATGCAGGGCAGGGCGGCAAAAAGAGGGTGGGTCCCGCCACAGGTGAGGTTCTTCTGGGCAGAGGGAGCCGCCTGCACTCCTGGCTTCAGGCCTGTCTGGCACATGCGCAGTACTGGGTTCATGGCCTAGGCTAAAGCCCAGTACTCTGAGCCCCCCGCCCCGTGCTTTCACGCAGACCCCGTGCTGCCTGGCTCCCTTTCCCCAGCCAAGCAGGACCAGCCCCATGCCTAGGTCTGAGAATCAGCTGCTTCCTATTTTCTTCGATTCTGCCTGCTCCTGTCCCAACCTCAAGCTCCTCCTTTTCCTCCTCTGCAGTCTCACTTTTTGTGTCAGTTCATCTGTTTTCTCCGTCTTTTGCCTTTTCCCCTGCACTATAACTCTCTTCCCCTCTGCTCTCCTTCCCTTCCTGCTCTGCAAAGGGGCAAACGCCGGGCATTTGGGGGTGGGTTATCAAATGGAGGCCTTTGTTTACCTGCCCACTCCCAAGAGGATATGTGTTTCTCTGAAGGTGTTCATCTAGGTGTTCATCTAGTTTCGACTAATCTTGAGCCCTGGCCTGGGGTGTGTGTGCATGTGCACATGTCTGCACTTTAGGCGTGGGTGAGGCTGGGCAAATGGTGGCCTCTGTGTCACCTAAACCATGGTTCAGGTTGAGTGCCTTGGTTCCTCCATGCATCTGAGTGTTCCCTCTGTGTATCTCGGTGACTGGGTAGTGGCTGTGCCCTCTGGATGAGGGTGTTTCGCTCCTTTTCTTGGGTGCAAACTTTTGGTGAGCAGCTCCAGCCCTCTGTGTACATTGGGCTCTGTGCTCCAAGTCCTCGGGGACTAGTGATGTTTTACCCAGAGGTGTATTTCTGTTGTGGCGCAAATCTGGATAGGCCTGTAGTGTGATTGTGAGCGTGGAAGGTGTACGTGCATCTCCGCAGGTTCTGAGTGTGCATGTCCTGGTGAGTGGACCTGCAGGGGAGAAAGAGGATAATGATGCTTGTATCTGAGGACCAGGACAGAATCTGCAAAGGGCACTGTGGGAAGACAGGCCTCGTGCGGTCTGGGGAAGGAGGGCTGTGGGTGTTGGGAAATTGCCCTAGGGGCAGGTGAGGGTGATGGGAAGTCAGTACTGTGTTCATGCTGAACTCGCTGGCAGTGAGGTGTGCGTAGAATATGTGAGTGTGGGGGGTACACTGAATGTGTGTGTATGTTTGTGTGTGTGCGATGCAGCCTCTGTCAGCCTCACTGTGTCTGCCCCCCTCCCGCGGAGCCCCGCCTGGCACAGCAGAACCCAATCAGCCACTGCATGAATACACTCGAATGGAAAGTTGTGCTCAGCTGACCAGAGAAATCGGAGCCCGGCTAGCACTGCTCCCCTCCTCCCTGGCTTCCCCTTGCCTTCCTTCCCCGCCTTTCCTGGGGCCAGAGGGCCACCCCTGCCCGTGCACCAGGGCAGGGAAGGCTCAGCTCGGATGGGGCCAGAAAGGGGTCTGGCGGTGAGAGGTCCAGGCAGCCTGACTGTGTGCACCCTCGTCTCAGTATCCTGGTGGCCAGGACTCTCAGCCCTAGCACTTGAGGACAGAGGAGACAGGGAGTGCACATGAAAACCCTAAGGCAGCAGCCAGTGCTCCAGGTGACAGCCACACAAAGGCCTAGGCAGGGTGAGAGGGCAACGGAGACAGAAGACTAGGAGAAGAAGAAACAGGGCTGTCTCCTGCTCAGGAGAGCTTGAGCACATCTAATGGCCTAGGCAGAGAGCTCCTGCCATCTGGCTGATGCCCTGGGTGCAAAATGTGCTGTTGTCCAGTTTTCCTTTCCAAGCAGGCAAGGTGGCTACTCTGCCTCCACAGCCCATGCTGTGGTTCACAGTGCAGCCTGCTCTGTGTGCCTCACCCGTGCCTCCTTAGAGCCGGCCCCAGGCCCAAAGTCCCACCACCCCTACCTACCAAAGTCCCAGCACTCCGACCCCAGCCCCAGCCTCCTCTGCCCCAGTGTGCTTCCAGACCCACTATTGATCAGCATCCGAGCCCTGCCCCGTGGCAGCTTCTGGGTCATTTCATTTTAATCAGCTGTGTGTCTTGCTGGGGATAACCAACCGCGTTGGCACTGGCAGTCGATTCTGTAGGGTCGGAGGAGGGCAAAAAGAGGACCAAGTGAGCCTACCAGGCTGGGTGTAGGGGTGGGAAGGTAACAGGGCAAAAGTGACCTGGCTGCAGGGGTAGATCTCTGGCTGGTGGTGGCTTCTAAGGGTCAGGCCTTTGATATAGATTTTCTGTTTCACATCTCATTCTGCTTTCCCAGGCAAATCCTGGATTGCCATTTTTATTCTTTGAGGGAGGCAAGGAAGGCCAAATTGGCTGTTGTTCCTCGAAGCTCTTACACCATGGACTAGGCAGCCCAGGTACACAGAGGCCTAGACATAGGGGGATGCGCTGAGCCAGAGCAGAGGGGCTGGGGCTGGGGTTGAAAGCAGTGTGCTGAGCACCAGGAAGTGGGTCCCAACCCTATGACAGCAGGAGAGGAGCCCAGCCCACTGGCTGCTGTATGCCAAGACAGTGGGGATTGATGGTTCACCCTTGGGCCCGCTTATCTGGCCGGACCCAGGCCTGGAGGCCCACGCCAGAGCACATGCTGCCACATGCGCTCCCCGGCCTAAACACAATTTGTGGCCTTCCCAGGGGGCAGGCTGAACGCAGTGGCTGAGATGGCTTTTTCACATGCAGGGCCTCGCCCTGGACTTGCTCTGGAGCTCTGCCCTCAAGGACCCCGGGACCTTGACAGCGTTGACCATGTCTTTGCAGGACCCAGAAAGAGAATGAGCAGGCAGCTAGTGAAATTAAAACATGGCCAGAAAGGGGCCTCTTTTTCTCATTCCCATGTTTAAAGGGGCAGAAGCCAATTCCACTGTAACATATAAGGGCAAGGGTTCAACCCCTTCTGCCTTCTGGAATGAATACCTATTGTGACCCCCTCCCTTCATAAAGGACTGGAAAGCCTGCTGGGAGTCTAGTCATATCTGTGCACTGACTGGAACAAGGAAGCTCTGCATGAGAAATGAGACTCACAAGACACATGTCCACTGGACAGAAAGTCCCTGTACGCACCTCACCATCATACAGGTATACTGGAGCCACCCTAATATTCCTTGGATAACTAGGAATATATGAACTTCTCGAGCCACATGCAAGTATTGTGCCTAAACTATGCAGTGTGCGTGAAAACATGTACTGGGCACATGCTAATGCTCTGCACATACATTTACAGGAAACATCATGAACACAGCAGAGGTGTGTGGTGGGAGCCCAGTACTCAGATTTGTGTATCTGTATGCCCCCTCCGATGAGAATACACGTTCCTCTTGCAGGGACTGGTAGGTGAGGTCAGAAAGTGCAGAGTAGAGTGATGGTATTTGTGGAGGCCTAGGCAGAAATATAGGTGGTGAGAGAGTGAAAGGGTAGATAATGAGCTAGGCAAACAGATGACAGGCTGGTGACATTCAACAGGGCTAAAGGCTGACGGCTACTGTGGACCCTGCTAGTGTGTTTTCTTCAGTTGAGAAAGAATGGGCACTGGAAATTCCAAGTCTGCTTTTTTCCTTCAGGTAGGTTGAGAGAAAGAAGAACAACTTCTAAGTTTGTCCCCTGCTCTCAGATAAAAAGCATTGCTCCCAGGTGTCATCGGCACAGGCCCTTCCCAATGTCATTCTCCAGCAGGGTCGCTCCTTCCATTCTATCCCTCAGTTCTGGTTTCACCCAGACTCTCCACACCAAGGCAACTACTACTTTGGGGTTTCCAGGCCCCAGCTCTGGGTCAGGTACATGACCGCCTATCTAAAACTGGGAGCAGGTAATGCAGTCCCTCAGCCTGGAATCGAGGCTCCCACCAGATGGGATTCAGACCGTGGCTTTCCCGAATTCCTACCACCTGAGTCAATACTGCCTGAAATGTGGCCGCAGGAGGAATGTGGTCACAGGCACTGAACACACAGACTCTGATCCTGCGTGCCAGGCCGCAGAACTTGGAACCTCCAGAAGTCGGCCAGATGCCCTAGCTCTAAGTAGGGACACCTGCATAGGAACCCCCCTTCCACCTCCAAGCACGCCAGCTCTTGTGCACCCACGGTACCTCCAAGCCAGGCAGCCTTTCTGCCTAGCTGGTCTGTGAAACTCCCCCTGGCACTGCCAGGGATGAGGACAAAAGAAAATCAGAAGTCAAAATTAGTTTGGAAATGCACGAAAAATTCCAGGCACATTTCTCCCTAATCCTTCTTGCTTTGGAAAGTGGACTTTCAAGTGAAGGCAAGTTCTTTGAAATTACCTCTTTGGCTCTTCCTCAGGTGCGGACTGTCCAGGCCCAGAGCGTCACCATCCCTGGGAACAAGTGTCCCCAGCCCCACCAGAATGCGCTGGGTAGGAAGGCTTGGGACCAGCAGGAACACAGCTAGTGAGAGGCAGCAACATTTTTCTGGTCTTCATTTTAGAGATAAGCCAGTTCTGAAGTGGCTTAGGGGCTGGAGGGACTACACTGATCCCGAAAGACAGGACAAATTTTTAGGGAGACAGAGACCCATCAGGCGAGTCACACGGTCACACAGAGACATGCACATGGGGGCCCATTCTGCTTCTAGCCCCTAAATTCCACAAACAACTTCCTCCCTTGCTCCTCTGCAGCCCCCCAAAAGACGAAGACAAAATCTGTCAGTTCTTCTGAGAATGAATGCCAGGGTTTGGCAACTGTGTGTGTTCCCTTTTTAAAAAGCAAAGCAACAACAACCAAAGATCCCACACACACCCCCCAAGACCCACAAGGGCTGAGTGGCAGGCTACGGTGCCTGGAAGAACTCTGGCCTGGGCGGGTCTGGGCCTGGCACCTTGTGAGGAAGAAACTGGCTATGGTGGTGGACTTCTGCATCCTTTCGCCTTTGCTCCGACCGGCTGGGGCTCTCATCCCAATGGGCCTCGTCCCTCTTTTTCCCCCCATCCAATTCCCTGGAAAAGCTCAGACCCAGCTCTGAAATCCTGCCCGAGTTCCAGCAGACCACTGAAAGGGAGAGGAAAGCAAAGGCCTGGCTGCTGCACTCTGGGGGCTTCAGGCCAGGGGACAAACACACCAGTCTCGGGGAATGATAAGAAAATGGAGAATACTGTATTTGCTTTAGAAAGTTTTTACATATAGATAAACACGCAGTTAAGATAACAGTAAAAGCGTCCTACGGGGAGTGAGAGATACCTCCAAAGCAGCTAAGAAATACTTGAAATAGCTTTTGCATAAGAATACTACAGTCTCACTCTCCGCTTTCGCCAGTGACGGGGTCCCTCTTCCTAACCCAGGCCGCCTCGCCAAGCCTTGACTGCCAAGCTGACGCCAGGACCGCCGCGTGGGAGGGGAAACCCCCAAAAGAAAGATACAGGTGACCGGGAAGAGAGGAGGAGGGAGGGAGAAAGGAGAAAGAAAGAGAAAGGGGGGGAGAAAAAGCAATATCATATACAGGCAATTTCTACACATATATTACAAACTGGGAAAATGACCGATCATTAAGATATACATAATTCATATAAAATTTTGAAATAAAAATAAAAATCTGTTACAGTCATAACTATTCTTTTTCCACATTTATAACCAGTACCCACACAGGCAGTGACAGCGAGGAAAAGGTGCTTACGAAGAAAATGATTGTCTGCTGAACAAAAAACAGGAGATCGCATCTTGTTTGACCAGTACTTGGACTTAAAAACAGAGAAGAGAAACAGAGCGAGAGAAGAGAAAAGGGAGAGAGAGCAACAAAAGGCGAGAAACATTTGCTACTTCTCTCTCGAAGAGTTCTTTTTTTCTTTTTTTTTTAAAACAAATTCAGAATGGAGATGGCAGATTTTTTTTTCCTTTTTGTCTGGTTCGCGTTCGTTGTCTCGTGGTGGTGGTTTTTCTATTGTCGACTCTTTTAAATCATTAAACTAGAGAGAATATTTTCCCAGATACAAATAAATCGTCATGCAGGTGGGGTGCTGGGTCCATGGGAACCGAAAGGAGAAGCCGTGCTTGTCCTAGAAAGTATACAATTGTCACCTCTCTTATGTTTTCTGCCCGCAGTACCAGCGCGTGTGACTGTCCGCGTCGCAGTCCTTTGGGGTGGCCGTGGTAGTAGATGGTGTTTGGGGGTTGTTGATGATTTGCGGTTAAATTCTTATTTTTCTTGGTTTTTAAATATTTTTGGCTGGAGTGACTGTGTGTGTGGAGTTGTGTGTGTGTGTGTGTGTGTGTGTGTGTGTGTGTGTGTATGGTTGTGTATCCTGATTTCGGTTTGTTCTGGGGCTGGAGGAGGAAGGGGAGGAAGAGAAGGGGGGGAAGGAGGGGGGAAGGGGGGCAAGAAGGGGAAGGAGGGGGCCTCGGCTATCATACATCACATTCCGAGTCGCTGGAGGTTACCGAGAGGATGGAGGTGCCGGTGTCCGCGCGCTCCGTCAGGCTGGACACGCTGGTGGTCGGGCTGGCCGCTGTGGAGGGTGACTCGGCCGAGCCGTGCGTGGGGCAGCCGGGCTCGGCCAGCGAGCGCATGCCGCTTGGTCCGATGGTCTGGTGCTGGAGCCTGCGGGAGAGAGAGAGCCGTGCGCGCCCTGACACAGTGCCCGCTACCAGGCGCCCCCGCGCCGCCAGAAACCCGGCCTGCGGCCCACCGCTCGCCCGGCCTCCCCCAGCCGGCGCCCCCGGCTGTGCCCTCTGCGCTACTCTCTCCTGGCACCTAGCCGCTCCTCGAACATCGCCGGAGAGCTTCCCCAGCCCCCTCTCCAGGGAAGCTCTCGGGCCTTGCCCGGTAGGGACTGGTCTTTGACCGGGAGAAGAAGAGGCGGAGGCCGGCCGCCTGGGGAGGCCTGGGCGCGCAAAGGACGCCACACTGAAGTCGGGACGAGCAGAGAGAGCACTTCCTTCTCCGCATCCCCTAGAGCTCCTCAGGCTGAGCACGCTGGCTGCAGACAGCAGGGGAAAAGTCTGGTTCCCCCCCACAGTCCTCCCCTGCTGTCCGACACCGGCCAAGGGTTTCCCACCCGCAACCTGGAGGGGTAGCACTGAGTAGCACTTGCAGGCTTCGCTCCTAGGATCCCTGCTCAGAGCGCAGGATCCGGGGAAGAGAAAACAGAGAAGCTGGAAGCAAAAAGTAGGGCGCCAGGAGGGAAAGAGAAAAGGGGATTGAGAAAGCAGGAGGGAAGCAGAGTCGTGTCTGGCCGCCTCGCTCCTGAGTTAGGAGCCGGCAGTCTGAACCTAGTGCCTCCGACTTCTCCCCTCAAGAAGGCATTCACTTAGCACTGGGTGCTCCCCCCATCGGGCGAAAACCGGGCTCCATAGGCAGAAGCAAGAGGGCCCTCGGCTCGACTGGGCTCATAAATCTAAACACCCCGCAGGAACTCACACTCAGCCCCCAGCCTGCAGCGGCTGTCAGCAGCTGGTGGGCCCGTTCCCCACTGTACAGTTAGGCCCGGCACCTTTCCAGCTGAGCAGGGACACAGGCTGCACACTTGGGCCTTCACCCAGCTTCCTCCATTCCTTCCCTGTCCCACTCCTCTTCCCCTTCCCGCGTTTCCCTCCAGTTCCTTTACGTCTTACTTCCTCCCCACCCAGCTCGGCTGATGGCCAAGCCCTCTCCCACTCTGTGACTTTCTGACCAACTTGCCCACCTCGGGGCTGTTCCTGCTTGTTTCCCAATGTCAGGGACCCAGGGGGACGTTCTTCAGCTGGGGAAGGAGGCCCACCCCAGGTACCCACACAGCGGACCGAACACATGCACTCCCAAACACTAGGCCTCGGCACTCCCAGCCCGGCTCTCCTCTTGGGGGTCCTGCATTGCAGGAAGGACCCGCTGCATGGTGGCCACAGGCATTTTCCCTTTGTGGCAGGGACCCAGGCTCACTTTATTCTGCCTGACGTTTGTGAATTCCTGTCAACTTTCTTTCTGCAATGCATGGGAGTATGAACAAGATGGCAAGGGGTACTTTCCTGCCTTCCTTCCTGTCTCTGGGCTCAGAGGAGCATCTAGCTGGGGGCAGGACAGGAGAGCTGCTCCCGAGGCTCCCAGGGGTCAGGACCATGGGCTGTAGGCACTCAGACTACATGAACTCTCTCTGTGCCCTGGCAAAAGCCCTTCTTGGGCAAAGCAGTCAATAAACCCTCAGCCCGCCCCTCTTCTGCGTGCCAGGGACAGCAGAAACTTTCTCCCACTGGCCAGCGATTCGAGGCTTCTCCCGCGTTCCTAGGACGTCCCTACCAAGTCCTACTAGCCCACATTCCAACCCCTCTCCCAGTCCCCGGCTGAGGAGGCTGCCGCCAGGCCTCAGACCCGCCACTGACCTGTTCTTGGCCGCTGCGGCGCGGTCGCGCTGCCGCCGGTTCTTAAACCAGTTGCCTACTTGTGTGGGAGTGAGGCCGGTGGCCTGCGCCAGTTCGCGTTTCTTGCTGGGGTTGGGGTAGGGGTCCTGCAGGTACCACTCCCGCAGCAGGCTCCGAGTCCGCTCCTTGAAGCAATGCGTCTTCTGCTCGCCGTCCCAGATGGTGCGCGGCAGCGGGAACTTCTTGCGCACGCGGTACTTGTCCACCGGGCCGAGGGGGCGACCGCGCAGCTTCTCGGCCTCCTGGTAGTGCGCCTCGAGCCACATGGCCTGCAGCTTGCCGTGCGATTCCTTGGTGAACTTGTGGTTCTCCAGGATGTGGTACAGGTCGCGGAAGTTGCCCGTGTGGAAAGCGACCACGGCGCGAGCACGCAGGATCGACTCGTGCTTGTTGATGGCCTCGCACGCCCCGGGGGCCACGGGCAGCGACCAGAGGAAGCGGCCCAGCCGCTCGATGTCGCCCGTCTCCTCCAGCGTCTCGCAGACGCTGGCCACCTGCTCCGGCGAGAAGTTGAGGGTGGGCAGCTGGAACATGGACAACTCTTCCGGGGGGGCCCTGGAGCCGCCGCCGCCGCCTCCCGCGCGGTTCCCGCCGCCGCCTCCCGCGCCGCCGCCGCCGCTCGCCAGAAGTAGGGAGCAGTGGTGAGAATCGGCGAAGTTTGGCAACAAGAGGTGGGAGGAATAGAGGTCTAGGGGGGAGCGGAATACCATGGACTGACCTGAGAGGAGAGGAGAAAATTCAGGGAGAGGAAGAGAGAGGGGAGGAAGAGGAGGAGAGGGGCGATGAGGACCGGGAGGAGGGAGAGGAGAGGGGGGAGGAGGAGAGGGGGAGGAGGGGGGAGCAGGAGGAGGGGGAGGAGGAAGGACGTAAGGGACACCCGCACCCCACACACATCCACACACGCACACACCCGCGCAGCCACATAGAGAGGGAGGAAGGAGAGCGGCCCGGCGCGCGCGCGCAGAGAGCGAGCCCGCGCCGCGGAGGGAGAGGGAGAGAGCAGAGCGAGAGCCAACCACCGCCGAGTCAAGATTCAGCGATTCCACAGCAATCGCCCTAATGACAACAGCCTCATCATATCTCCCCTAAATCCACAGTGAGTGCAGCATTGAAACATTTTGTTTCGCTTTTCTATTGGTCTGCGGCGTGTCGTTGTGGCGTTGCCACGGCAACCGCTGCCAATCACTGTCAGCCCTGCCAATCAATACCGAGAACGTAAGGACGGTTTTACCACTTAGCCAGACTGAGGGGGGAGAGGGGGAGGGAAGGGTAGGAGGAAGAAGGGGGAGAAAGAATTTTTTAAAAATCTTTGCAACTCTTAATCTCGGCACTTCCCCCTCTCCCCCATCTCGCTCACTTTCTCCTCTTTCCTCTTCTTTTCTCTGGCTCTCCTGCTTTCTCTCTCCATCTTCCTCTTCCCCAAAGAAGTTGACCCAGAAATTCTAAAAGCCAGGGTCACAGAGTAGTTGAATGAGCTGACCAATTACAGGGGGGATTTTGTTGGAAGGCAAGATGCTCCTCACGGCCTCAGGACAAGGTGTGGCCTGCTTGCAAAGAGAAGACGGGGCCAACCGAGCCGGCAAGGTTTACACATGGTGTGTACGTGGGGCAGCCTCTTTCTGCCTATGTGAGCATTAATAGTGGCAAAGAAGGAAGGGGATGAGATCATAGGGCCCACCAAACACCAACCCAGGCTCAGCAGGCCAAGGGACCTCAGATTTTTTTGGAGGGGTGCACTTGACACCTGGGAGTCTGAGCCCAAAATCAAGGATTGGTAGGCTCTTCTGGCCTCCTTGGCCTGTGCCCACGGGGCTACGTACATTCACCCCAACATCCTCTTTCTTGGTTAGAATTCTCTTTACTCTGCTCCCAACCACCAGCCAAGGAGCCTTGATGTTTTCCATCACGTTGTATTTTACAATTAGAGAAATAAGAGTACACTTCTTTTCATGTTAAAAAAGCAACCTGACTCTTTGTGTCCCCCACTCTTCCCCACCTTCAGCTGCCTCTGGGAGTTATGGAGGAGCTGCCCAGGCCCAGAAACTTGGGAGCCCGCTGGACCCTGGGGGAGTCAGGAAGACGCCAGCTCCCCTCACACACGAGAAGGACCTCCGGACCGGCCCATCAGCCCCAAAAGAGCACTGAAACTTTGGAGGCTACCTGAGAAAACAGATAAGGCCAGAAAATTGCTTTTTGCTTATATTGTAAACAACAATAACAATAATAAACTGCGTAATTTTTCTGTAGAAAAAGTACCCAGCAAGTCTAAAACAGACGCTGAAATGCCTACAGAACACAGAGGGCACACCCGCCTTCTGGCCACTGCAGCCTCCAGGCGAGGCCTGGGTGTTTATCCCTAGGTATGTTGCATTTGAGAAGATGTAATCAGCATTTTGGGCCGGTCTCCCTTTGTGAGGCTTCTGTAACTATGGAAGTGTGATTTACGCAGATTTGTCGGGGGTCAGAGATGTCTTTCTCCCCAGCACTGTGTATATTTAGACAGGGCTTGGTTTGGTGTTAAAAAGTGTATATGTTGAATGGATTCACACACAGTAGCCAACAATGCCCACATTGTCGGCCCGTGTACAACGCGTATTGAAACGCAGCGCTCAGACTTCAACTAATCTGCCCTCAATAAAGCTGAAATAATTATCCTAAGCTGCCTTTCCAGAAGAAAAAATCATTGAGGAATTCAAAACTTTTTTTTTCAAAAAAAAAAAAAAGATCTTTTCTGCATTCCGATGCAGATCTGGAGGCGCGGCGCCGGTCCACACCACTTTGGAGATCTCAATGAGGGAGGAGAGCAAAAAGATTGAGGGAGAATTTAAATAGGACTAATGTGACCGGGGCTGGCTGTGGCTGTCCTAGCCCCTAAACCTGGAGCTCAGGCCCAATTCAGGGCTTGTCTCCTGCCGCCTCTCTCCCTGGAGGCTGGAGGGAGACTGGGAGGCTCTGGGTAGGGCGAGGGGCCCGCACTGGCTCTCTCAGAAGCAGTTTGGGGTAGTGGATGCCAAGCCCTGGCTGGGCAGAGAAATATCCCCTGAAAGGAAAGACTCATCAAGCCCCACTTTGGGGATCTCTTCTCTCCATACAACTGTATCTTCCTCCGGGCCAAGGGTTCTTTTCCCGCTCAGCTGCGAAGCTCTGGGCGGTCCTTCATTGCAGGCCCAGAAAAAGCCCAAAGGTTGGGACACAAAAACAGACACTTCATCTTTTCTTCCCGATCCCTTTCTCTTGTAGGGGAAGGATTATAGACTGAAAGGTGGGAGGGGGAAGGGGCAGGAGGAGGAAGCAGGGGAGGCAGGAATGAGAAAGGGGAGGGGAGTGGGTATTGTGCCGCGTGTGGGGGGAGAATTCCTACGGGTGGGTTTCCGAATATTGTGTTCAACTTTTTGAAAGCAGCTCGTGACCCCGAAACTGCATCCCCCGGACCTGGGGACCCAGGCGCCGGGCGGGCGAATGAACCCATCCAGTCCCTCCCTATCCCTCACCCCCCCACCCCGCCTCCGGGTGGGGGCGACCTGGCCTCTCCCCGCCGCTCTGGTGCCAGTCCCGGAGGGAGTCTGGGCAGGTGCCGCGGGCTCTGCTGAAAGCCCTGAAATTGAAAATCCTCGCTCGCAGGGATAATTGAGGGAATTCGCGCAGAGACTCCGCTCCGCGAGGCCCCTGTCTCCCCGGCCTCTTCTGGGGCGTCTGCGGACGGACCCTGCACCCCGCCTGTTCGGTGGCGGCCGCGGTCCAGAAGCGCAAACCCGGGAGGAGGGCGGCGGCGAGCGCGCAGCTTTGTGCGCCCGGACACAACTCCGCGCGGCGGGCGGGCAGCAGCCCTGGCTGTCCGCGCCTCCCCGCAGAGCCCGCCTCGCGGCGCCCACTTCGCCCGCCTCGCGGCCCGCGGCCGCCAGCGCCGCTCTAGCCCGAAGCCCTACGCTCGGCGCCTGAGGTCAGTAAGTTGAGAGGACCCAGAGCTGCGAGGGGAGGTGGGGCGGCTGGTCCAGGGGTGCTGTGTGTGTTTGGGCGGGAAGGACCGCCGTGGGGTGTCAGGGCTTCTCCCACCTTGCTGGGCGCTGGGAACGGGGATAACACCAGAAAGAACTCGGGCTCCAGAACTCAGACCACCTGCCTCACTCGTAGGGGACCAAGCCATTGGGCAGTACCAGGGCCCGCAAGTGAGCCTCGGGGACTGCTGAGCAGGGGCTGAAGGCTGCGCGCACCCGCGCACCCCGAGTTAGTCACAGCTACCAGGTCCGAGGGGTAGGTCAGCCTGCGGGGTCTCTATGCCTGCCCTTTGCCCTCGGGCTGCTGAGACTCTGAGATCTGGGACTTGGGACAGGTACAGACCGAGGTCACCTGTGCAGAACAAAATTGTCGCCATCGTTCCTGCTTCAGTCGAGGCCTCGAGCATATTCAGGAGGTGCCAGGAAAAAAGTGGGCGTTTGGACTGGAGAATGTTCTGGTACCGGGATCTACTGGGCATTTCTTTACAAGTGTCAGTCTCAACTCCTGCACTGAGAAAGTCTCAAACAGGAGACTTGCCCGAGAGACTTGTTTGTTTCCGGTGGCACGGATCTGCAGGCCTCTGCAAGAGCAGGATACGGAGGGCTGGGGCAGTTGCACCCATTCGGCCTTGTCCAGCTTGTAACAGCACACTCAGAAGGCAGGGGAAGGTTCCTGGGGGGGATAGGGGACCGCCCCTTCCGGCCCCCAGGACGTCGGGAGGTGGGGGCTGGCCTGGTAGCCCAAGGTCTGGCCTCCTTGTAGGCCGTAAACTAAGGCGCTTGGCGCGGCCCGCCAGGGAGGGCGCAGGGGAGCGCAGCGCGCAGGCGGGGAGGCCTCGAAGCCCTTCAAGGACCCCGATTACTTTCCTTTGAAAAACAACAACAACAACAACAACAGCTCCCTGCCCGCGCCCCCGCCCCCGTCTTAGCCTCCGGGGACCCGCGCTCCAAGCAATTGTCGCCCAAGACCATAAACACAGCTCAGTTGCCTCAACTTTCTCCGTGCATAAAAGTTCCCGGAGTGCGAGGAAATTTGAATATTTGATCAGCCCCTTTGAGTGACCCTCATTAGCCTGGCGCCCTGCTAAGGCCCCGGCATTGCAAGAAAGCTGCTGGGCCCGGCATTTGTACGCCTTGTTAGCACCGCTTAATGAATCCGCCCGGTCGGCTCAAAGGCGGCCTCCGAGGCCGGCAGCGCGCACCTCTCGGCACCCCGCTCTGCCTAATGAGCCCCACCGCCCGCTAAAGGACCCTCCACCCCCTACATCCTTAAACAAGAGAAGCCTCGCCTCGCGCTGTCTTGGGCCACAGGCACCACCCACTGCCCAGGAGGGTGGGCATAAACCCAGCCTTTGGGTTTAGCTGGCTGTGGTGATCTAGCCCCAAGAGAAAGGAGCAGGTGACTGGGGAGGTGTGAGCCACACTGGCCAGGGCACAGCTTCAGGCTCTGGCCCTGGATCGGTCTCCCCCTCCCAAAAGGGAGGACAGCAAATCACTTAGTCACTCCAGTGCCTTAAGGATGCATCTGCACTAATGCCGGAGTGGCAGAGGGCAGATGCCCAGGCGAGGGTATCTCCTTCCTGCTCAAGTTCCTTTGGTCTCCAATGCCCAGGAGGCTCACATCTCTTCCCCCTAGTCCTTCTCTGACAACCAGAACTCAGCCCTGCACTTGAGAAGCGGGGGCAGGCTCAGCTCCCCAAACCACCGCTTCACCCCAGCCGCAGAGCCCCAAGAGTGCGCAGTCAAATGTTGTGACAGTTGGCCATCCGAAAGGCAAGGTCCGATACCGCAGCCTGAGCTAACCATGCATCCCACCCCCAGCCGCCCCTTCTCTGGTCTCCCTTGAATCATGTTTCTAGTCTTGGGCAGGCCTGAAGGCAGGGCCATAGAAAGGCCACCTTCCTTGGGTGCAGCTGGGCCTAATGTAGGCCCAGGAGAGAGGGAAAGAAGGGAACTCTGGAAGGAAGGGGCCCAAGACAAGCACCTACTCCTCCCTTTCCCCTTTTCTTGGGAGAGTAACATGGTTTACCAGTGCGTACAGGAAACTACTAGAAATCACACTCCAGGCTTCAGAAACGGTCCTGTTCTCCTCTACTGCCCTTTTCCCCGGACTCCAGGTTCCCTGTCACCCCCACTTTGCACTCTCAGCTCCTGGGCCCTAAAAGGCTCCTTTTGGAGGGCATGGGAAGCAGGGTGCTCCCACCCACAGTCAGCCTTCTGGAGGCCCTCCCCTCAGGTGCCCACAGTGCCCTGACACACTGAGCCTGGCCAGGCTGGCAGCTTGCAGATCCCATTCTGGGAGGCCCACTCTAGAAAGAGAGGGACAGGCCAGCTTTCACCCTCTGCCAGAAGGCCAGGTAGGCCTGACCAAGCGGAGCCCCCTGGTCCATCTGGCTTGCCCCTCTGTCCTTTCCTTTCTCTCTCCCTCCATTTCACTGGCATGCCCAGCCTGCTTCCCACTGTAAGAACCCTTAAATCAAGGCAGAGCTGACAATGTGTAGGGATCATCCTTGAGCTGAGTAAAGGCAGCGCCCACGCCGTGATCCATCCAAAGGGCAAAGTAGGCGCAGAGAAGCCAAGGGGTGGGCGCTGTTGGAGGGAAGGGGGACCTAAGGCGGAGGGCAGAGCTCCGTTCTGTGGCCCCAAGGCCAGGCCCACCGCTGCTCAGGGGAGGAGGCAGAGGGAGGGGGCTGGCGTCCACAGGCAACGGCCGGAGGGTCGGGGCAGCAGGGGCCTCGGGAGCCGGCGTGGGGGCTAGATCCGAAGGCGAGGGGCGGGAGGCGGGGGTCTGAGGAGCGCGCGGGGCGGAGGGGGGCGCAGCTCTTTAAGAGTCACACGGCTGGCAGGAGAGGCGCGCGGCCCGGTGCTGGTAGCTCACTGACCCCGAAGGGGATTTAGCGGGAAGGAAGCGGCCGGTCTCGGGGGCGCCCGGAGAGGCCGAAGCACAAGAATAAGGAGCGGCTGCGGTTTGAAAGGCCGCGCGGAGCGGCGGTGATGCTGCTCTTGACTTCTGAGCAGAGTTTAGAAAATCTGCCCCGACTTAAGCCGAGCCGCGGATGCTGGGCCCAGAGCGCCTAGTCTGCTGGCTCCGTCGCTGGCCTCCGAGCCAAGGGGGCATGGGACGCGGCGGGGGCAGGGGGCTGCAGTGGCGGGGCGCCTGGCAAAGGCTCCCTTGGCTCCCCAGCTTTGCAGTCCTCGCGCAGAGGGTCCCCGGGTCCGGCACGACATGGTCAGAATTTTCTTTTTCCAACTTGGCTTTGGGTTTGTGTGTCCCCCTCGTGCAGCCTGGAAGCCGGCCGAGCCCAAAAGGATTCTCAACAGGTGGCTAGGTGAGTCTGTTTAAAGGGTTCTGCTTCTGTCGTCAGCCCCTCTCTGACTTCCATTCATTCCCCCCTCCCTGTCTGCCCCAGGCTGGACAGAGTTCACAGGCTCCTCCTGCCCGCGCCCGAGAGAGCGCGCAGGGGTGGGGTGGGGGAGCCGGAGGCAGCACCCGCCCCCTGGGGTCTCGGGCTCAGGGTTCCAGCCCAGCAAAGCTGGCGGGCGGCCCCTGTGAGCTCTTCCTGCTACCTCGGGTCGGAGCAGCACTTTGGCTCCTAGGACCGGGCCCTGGCGCCCCAAGAGGGGGAAGGAGGGAGAGCGCGCCGCGGCACCTCCAGAGCGGAGCTGGCAGGAAGAGGACCCGGGGATCCCTTAGCCGGCGGCCTTTGTGTGGGCGTTTTCCGTGGAAACCGAACCACTCATTCTTTCTGAGAGGCGGGATCCGGCCCAGGGGATCCGGCTTAGGGAAGCCCGCGCCAGCGGTACAAAGGCGCGCGGAGGAGCTTCCCGGCGGCCAGGTCTCGGAGTGGGTTGGGGGTCGAGGCCAAAAGAGAGGGAGGGGAAGCAAAGAAAGGCTAGGCCAGAATGCTGGGCGTCCGAGTGGGAAGTCGGAAAATGTCCCCAGAGCGCGCCACACACAGATGCGCGCTCGCGGGCGCACAGCCTCTCTCTCCCCCTCCCGTCTCCTTTTCTCTTTCACTTACACGCGCGCACACACCCATTCCACACAGGTAGCCCAAGCGCTCGGCTCCCGGCAGTGCGGGATCGCACGCCCCGCGCCGAAGCCCAGGGCAGTTGAGCCGCTTTCCTCCCAACCCCCATCCCGCCCAGCCGAGAGCGCCCGCCCGGAGGGATTGGGAGGGCCCCCAGGTCTGGGGCTCAGGGAGGATCTTACCTGTGGAAAGGTAAGGGAAGCCGGGAGCAAGAAGCAGCGGCGGATAAATATTCATTAGGAAGTGTAAGTCTCTCCTTTTAAACCGCGCGGCGCGCTCTCTGGCTCCTGTCCCTCTTCCCCTCCCTCCCTCTGTCTCCAAGAACGATTCTCTCCTCCTCTGCCCCCCCTTCCTTCGAAATGCCAGGTGGATCCCAGTGCAGCTAACCTGTCCGGAAGCCTGAGCTGCGGGCAGCGCCTCCACAGCTAGCTGTTTGCTTTCGCTCTTGGGGCGCGCGGAGTTCTCCCCTCCCTCCTTTTACCCAGCCCCCACCTCCTCCTAAATTACTACATCATTAGCTTTATTTTCCCGGGGGTTGGGGGCGCGAGCAGCCGGGTGCACCTCTCCACAGCAGGGTGAAAAGTCGGCGCTCCACGAGGCAGCCCCAACTCCAGCCCCGGCACACCCTCATCCCACTCCACGTCCCTCCTCAGGCTCGGTTCTGTTTCTTCCCTCTTTCCATCCCCACCTCCACCTTGTCCCAACCCAGTCCCCTCAGCAGCCCTCCCACCCCGCCGCGCCGCCTCCAATCCGGATTCCAGGCTGGGTCAGCACTGAGATAGCTGGTTGGTAGGTCCAACGCGTCGAGGTTGGGATTTCACCCAGCAAGGGTGTGGGGTGGTTATCCTGGTCTGTTGTTCCCACGGAGATTTTCAAACTTGACCCTGCACGGGCACCAGAACAGCTTGGGCCTTAGGATCAGAACACTGGGGGTCACTTTAAGGGCCTCAATCCTCGTGCCTCAGGGTCCCTGGGCCTTGGCCCTTTGATCTGTGCTGCGTGAGGGAGGAGAGATGGCTTCGCTTTGCTCTAACAAGCAGGAGAGACGCACAGACCCGCCATCGGACTGGCATCTGTCCTCCAGGGACAGACTACCTGAAGTCAGCCGCAAGTCAGCAGCTTTCTCAATCACGAGAAAACACTTCTAGAGGATTGTAGGAACTCACGAGAAACCGCGTCCAGCTGCACACGAACGCGCGCGCACACATCCGGTACCCCGCAACCCGGAGGCCAGCGCCCCTGCGAACCCCTGAGAAGAGAAGGTGCACAGGCCGCCAGGCGATTCCCAGCGGAAGAATTCGTCCTACGACCGCCCTACTGAACCGTGGTCATTCTTTTTGATCCCCTTCCTCCCAGATCAAGCCCTCTAGGCCCCTTCCAGGGATCTTTGAGAAAATGTCGTGGCCCCAGGGTGCTTGGGGTGGCTGTGAAGCGCTGTGGTAGCCTTCGTTCGAAGTGCTGCTCTGGGTGAGGGCTGGAGGAGGGGCCGAGGAGGCAGGTGGAGGCTTGTTCCCAGGTACTAATAGAACTGTCCCCGGGAAGCCAAGGAGGAGAGCTTTGTCCCCCAAACCCTCCAATTACTCGCCCAAGGTTCTACCACGTCCACAATTGGATTTCCACCCTCCCTAGAGCACCGGCAGCATTCTGCAGTGAGGTGACCGTAAGGGGGCTGCAGCCCGGAGCTCTAGAAACCCTTTTCTTCCTGCATTAGACCTGGTGAGGCGACAATTCGTCAGGAGGGGTCCCAAAGGTTGGTCCCACCCTTCCAGAAAGGTTTTGTGGCGCAGGATCATCTCAGGGTTTCCTTCCTCCTGAAAAGTTAAGAAATGGGCAGACGAAGGTGTAAAAGAGGCCTAGGAGCCCTGGGGTCAGGAAGTCTTATCAACTTCACAACCCATCCAAGGCCCAAAGTTTGCACTTGCCCGCTTCGCCCCCCCCCCCAAGCAAACAGCCTGAGCTCCGGCTCAGAATGTGTCACCTGACTGCGTGCAGAACACACATGGGCAAATTAAAGGAACATTAACAGCCGAATGTGAAGAATAGAGAAGTGGCCACAGGCATAATTATTCGAATGCATGAGTGCACACTCGGTTGTCCAGATGCAGACAAAAGGCACAGTGCCCGCATGGACTGACCCCACACAGGCAGGCAGATGTACAGGAAGCTGCACACAGGAAGAATAAGGATGCAGGCAGCAAGGCTTCCTGCTAGAGGCAGGCACATTGGCCCCAAGGGAGAAACTTTGTTGACTGAGTGAGAGGTTTCAGGTCTACTAGTCCTGGAGACCAGTTAGAACAGAAAGAACCGAAACCAGTCTTTTTACCTTCCTCCGTGCTCTGTTGGAGACACCCAGAAGAGGGCAATACAGGAAAGATTCATTTTGAAAGGGATTATCCATATTTATTTGTCATTTTTAACCCAGGAGGTTGCACTCTGGACGGGGGTAGCACACAGGGCATAGACAGTCTCACTGAACCAGAGGTGTCTACTCCCCTCCAGCCAGGGTTCTAGAGACGAACCTAGAGTGTCTAGGGTCTAGCAACTCCTTGTTTTGCCCTCTTCGCTTCTCTTATCCTAAATCTAGCCCTTAGAGGAAGTACTAGCTCAGCTGCCTCCTCCTGCCCAGGCTTCTCTCCCAATCCCCTGTACATCAAATTGTTCTCCGCAAAAGGACACTCAAGCAAACTGAATTATTTAGTTTGTAAAACTTATTTTCTTTGTGAGGTAATGGGACCTTCTCAGCCCCCACTGCCCGATCTCAGATAGAGTTCAATGTCCCTGCCCAGTGGAGGGGCTACCAGCGGGGATTCCCAGTGTGGCTCTCCCACCAGGCTTGAGTAACCACACGAGCTTGTTTTTGGTGCCTGCTCCACTTGCCTATGTGTAGTCCGGGCGAGCAGTCCTGGATAGCGGCTGGTTTTGTGCGTGTTGGGAGCAATGTGCCCTTCCCCCCTCCATCTTCTTTCCCAACTTTCTCTCTTTTGAGCTCATTTTTCTAGCCTCTTTCTCATCTGAACTTAGAGACTAAGTTTGGAAAGCTTTGTCTCGATTTTTGTTTAAGAAGAAGGATAAAGAGGAGTTTCTGGGCCAGCAAGTTAGATGACCACCCTTGAAGGGGCAAAGGAGGGCCCATTTTGTGAAGAAGAAGTGAACCACCCAAAAACACCGCAGGGGGACTTGCCTCAGCAGTTGTAGTTGCCCTAGAAACGGAAGGGATATGAGGTGTGAGCAGGAAAGATTTTCTCTCCTTTTGGGGGCAGATCTGTATCATTTTCTTTTTTAGGATATACTTAATTCCTGAGCATCATAGCAAGAGTTTATTCTTGTAGATATTTGGGGCAATAATGAATGAAATTCACTTTAGACTCATGAAATCTCGATTTTCATTAGAAAGGCAGTTTCTTCTAAGGCTATTTTTCTTTACCCAAGTTTACATTTCCTCATTCCCAAATGAGGGTCCACCAGCTGATTCACCCCCAAAAGAGACTTCTACACAGAGAAATACTAAGGACTCATCACCCTCAGATCTAAAGTATAATTTTCATTCCCTGGAGCTGAGGTTCAGAGAGGAAAGAAACAAACTTGTTTACTTTCAGGTATTCTTTCCTTCATTGGGTAGTTTACCTAAAGGCTTCCTCAAATAAATGATGGCATTTTACAGTTGGGAATATGTCTTACTTTTGAATCTTCAAGATTCTTCCAAATCTGCTTGACTGATTTTAAAAACTGTATGTTTATAGTGGTACCAGTTGCAACATGTATTACTGAGGCAGAAAAGCTACTGGTGTCCTCGTAGCCCCAAATGTTCCATGTACAGCGACTGCTGCAAACTTATTTTTCTATTTCCCGAATGCCCTTGTCACCTCTGCCAGAGAAACAGGGCTCAGAGCAAAACTGAAGAGATTTGTGACCTCTTGAATAGAGCTCACTGTATTGTTAGTTTTTTTGTTGTGAGAAATTCTCACTGATTGTGTGCTTCTCTTGCTTCCAAAATTAGCTGGTTAGGATGGCCCCAACTTCCGCCTAGAAAGAAGCTCACCATTTGTTTGCCATGCCCAGGGCAAAGGGCTGGGCACCACTTAGGGTCCAGGGTTGGGTGGGAAAACGCAGAGGGTATGCGGGTGATTTTGGTGACATCATCTCCAACAATAAGTTAAAATAACCAGATACCCTCTAATCCTTCCATAACAGTGTCAACGCGCTGGAGAGGCCGACTCACCTCCAAAGGTGTCTTCAATCCCCAGGGCTGAGACTCCGCGCCGCAGCCCAACACTGGGCCCGCGCGCCGAGAGGAGGTACTCCGACGGCAAAAATCCCATACATTTTTAACTACAGTGATTACTAAATTAATAGCAGGCACTAAGACAGATGTCAAAACGTCTTGAAAATGTTTATCTGTGAATAATTGAGAAGGTGGTGGGACGCATTATCTGATTGTGTAATGAAATATGTATGAGGAACAGCTGTTTGCAACAGTCCCCTCCTGCGTCGCCTCAGCCAGGGCCCTCCGCTTGCTAGCAGGAGTCAGCAAAGTTGGTCGCCCACTTCCGTCCACTTGGGAGCTCGCACGGCCCCTCCCCGGCTGCTGGCACAGCTGTGGCTCCTGCGCACCCAGAGTCTCCCAGTCTCCTGAAGGAGGGCATCACCACGGAGCTGTCGCTCGACCCCAGCCTCGCGCGCTGGGCTCGGTGGCGGGAAAAGGTTTGGCCCGCTGCCGCGCTGTCCCTCGCGCCTTCCGGGCGGGCCCGGCCAGGCCTGCGAGACGAGGAGGAGCCCGCGCCCGGAGCCCTCTGCGCTCCTGGCTGCGCCTCAAGAGCGCAGCGCTCTGAGACGAGTCCGGAGCCCGCGGCTCTGCTGAGCGGCCGGGTCACCGCGGGGTGACGCCGGGGCTCCTGAGAAGGCTTTGTCCGGCACTCCTGACACGCTGTCCACTTCCTTCTGGCCCCCACCCCAGCCTCCGCGTCCGGCCGTGTTTGTTTTTCCAGCCCCGCGCCCTCCACCCTGACACGCAAACAGCCCGCAGGGCTGCGTTGCGGAGGCCCAGGGCCAGCTGGGGCCAGCGTGGCGGGTTCTGGCCTCGTAGGCAGCAGCGCCAGGGGGAGGCGGCTCTGGGGGCTTCCTGGAGCGAGAGGGGGAAGGTACAGCCAGCAAGGGTGGCCTCGTGGGACGCAGGGCCTCGCCGGCCCAGTGAGAAGACCCAAGTCCCGGGTTTGGAAGCGCACAGACGCCTGCGCTGGGGGTCCTGACTCTCCAACCCCAGACTTGGGGTGCGAGGACAGTGGTGCAGCAAGGGGTAGGAGGGCTCCTTGCGGGACCCCACCATCAGGTCTGGGCCTTGAACGAGGTGTCAGCCACACAGACAAACCCAGTGACTCTGTGGACGTGCTGTCTCCCTCGCAGAATCTGGGGCACTTCGGGTGGCTGCGGAACCCTGTCCCGGTGTGGCGCTTCCTGCGGTCCCCAGAGCAGACCCTGGCCTGTCTGCACGGCCCCGAGACCCTCATCCTCCCCGGGCCCAGGTCTAGTCCCTAATTTCTGGAGCCCAAGAAGCCTCGCCCCTGAAGCTCGGCTGCACTGGCCCTTGCTGCGCCGCAGCCTTTTGAGCGCTCAGGGCCTAGGCCGGGCAGAGGGACAGAGTTCAGCTCTGCGGCGGCGGCGCCGCGACCCAACGCCCATCGTCTTCGTGCGGTCCCTCCCCGCTGACTTGCAGTGGAGATGCGCTGGGGCGTTATTTCTGGATTGTCACCCCTTTTGCCTTAATCCCTTATGCTTTTATTCTAATACCACACATTACCGTTAATCTGTAATGATACCACTTCGGAGGAACCTGTTGCATATGAGGCACGGTAATTTGTAACCTTGGAAACAGTTTCAAATAAAGAGCATAACAAGATGTCAACTGTGTTTATTCTCTGCGCAGGGGATAGGTAGAGGGGCCGCATTAGTCCCTCGTTGGAGAGGATGAAGTTTCCAAAAGGGAGAAGTGCTCGGGGCAGAGCAGAGCGGCCAGGGGTCCAGAAGGCAGAGGAACAGCCCCAGATCGTTTCAGCTGCTGCAACCGCACGCCTGGAATTTTTCTTTTTCTTTTCTTTTGGGACACTGTGAGGCCTGGGGAGAGGCGACTGCTTTGCAAAATTGCGGGGATCTCAGAGGATTTAATCTTCGCGTGTCCCGTATCAGCATTCTCCCTGGTCCTGTGTGCCCTGGGATGCTGAAGCCCGAGAGAGCAGAGAAAGGGCGGCTTGCAGCGCTCTTCAACTGCAAGAAGGCAGAGCTGCCTGCCTCTGTGGCGATGACTCTGCGCTCTGGGCTTCCTTGCTAAACACAGGCGACAGCAGCAACGACCAAAAAATTGCCGGCACTCAGAAAGAAAAATCAAACATAATTGCTTTTATTTATCTATTGGTTTTATACCATTAAAATATTTTTAGTTACATTGTATAAAATAGCGTCTCCTCTGCTTATTACCTGCCGTATCTGTTGATCTATTTCTTGTGTGTTCGGCACAGCAATATTAACAATTAAGAAAAAAAAGTGCATCATATATACCGTATCTGTCAAGATATGTTACCATTTCCATTAACAAAAAAAATTATTCTTGTTGAAGAAGCTATGAAGCATATCTTTCACGAGCACTTTATTAATACTCAGAGTTGTCAAAAAGAATTAGATATGCATAGATTGTAGATGCACAGGAAATATTAGGTGCACAGAATCAAATATACCATGGGTTGAGGCGTAACTATTTTTCTTTTTAAAATAAAATTTTACCGAGTTGAAAAAAATCCAAGCTTAATAGCTTACTTAAAAGATGGCTTTGTTGGTTTAATTATACTGTAGTTATTTTATAAATATGTTTCAAAGGAAGCTTGCCATATTGCATGTCAATGAGGACTGTAAAGAAAAGCTCACAAAAGCTAATGCATACCAACTACCAAATTTTAGTCATTAGCATTCCTATTTATTACAAACTAAAGGAACCTATTAACAGACAAGAATTTCTATTTAGCTACCATTACAATGTTTGGCTATTAAAATAAAAAGGGCAAAGTATATACATATTCCCCCCCCCCCCTTGGAACTATATGTTCTGTTTGCCTAGAAGCTCATGGAGAGATCGGGAGATGTTTGATCGGGAAACACACTTCTGCAGAGGGAAAAAGCTGTGGGGCTCAGAACCCCTGTTTTTAGTTATGGAGCTTAACGCTATTCATGTGGAAGCTGGAATAGGGCAGCGCGGCAACGGTGACACTGGCCAAGGGCTGCATAGTAACCGAGGCCTAGGACGGGGCCCTTTGTCTTTATTTTGTGTCATGAGCATATGCAAATTATTAGTTGTTTCTCTTATGGGTGAGAGAATGGGCAGTGGTGGTTATACTGCTTTTGTTTGGATATTAAAATTTCTTTAAGTGCTTCATAGACAAAAGGTGCTTCTCCCAGTACAAATTCCCTATGAAGGACACAGTAAATACACGCCTATTCTAGCAATACCCATTTCTTATTTCCAAAACTTTTTCCTTCGAGCAAAAGCAGAAATTCTCACTCCAGAAGTAAGTGGAAATACATATCTTACCCCTTCTATAAGAGGATAAAAAAATCATTTCCAATCATTCTTAACTTTTAGAAGCTTTAAGAATCCTTTTCTTCTTAAAATCAGGCAGCACCTCCACTGGCCATGGAAATAATGTCTTACAGAACCTGAAATGAAACATTCGGAATGGTAAGGGAGGGTTATTGTGAATTGTTAAGTGAGGCTTTAAAATAAACAACGTAATTGTTATCCAAGTTGTTCAAACTGTGCGCTTAGCATTTATCAAGTGACTTGAATCACTGTTTTGGACTATGGGGCTGGGATATGATGCATTCTGGCTATTTAAGGGATTGTATGCATTCAAGGATCAAAAGTTTCTAAGAAAGATGCTTCCCTAAAAGATACTTAAGAAAATATCAGGCATCTAAAGAAGGAAAGGAATTCTTGAATCCCTGATTTAAGAAAGAAAATCTGTCCATCAAAAGTCATTATTAACATTTAAAAACCTCTTGAAAAATCTGTTTTAATTTAGTAAAATTAGTGGTATGGGTTTGGCGGGGTAGGTATTCTGTTTCCAGTGACCACTTGGGCAGAGATAAAAAAGGGCAAATGCAATGATTCCTACCTAAACTTTTCTTGTGGGAAGTAGCAAAAGTTACTGTATTAAGAAAGAAGCTTGAATGCCTTGAGCCTAGCAGATCTAAACCAAAACATAAACTTTCCCCATTTCTAACTATTATACCTGGATGGGGTTTCAACTCCAAAGTCTCTAAAGCATACTTTTTATAAAAGCTTGGAGAGAGTGAAGTTAAGGGTGACACTTGCCAGCAAAGGACAGATCTGTGCAATTACTTGGCTGATTCAGCTCCTGCTGCCCCAACTCAGCCAGTTTGATTTTGCCTCCACTGCCCAGCTCATCCAAATAGACCATCCACTTGCCTCTCAGCTGCCTCTTCCCCTTTTACTGTATGCTGAATTTAGACATTACCAAAAGCCAAGGAAGAGAAAGCTGTTTCCCATCTATCTAAACCAAAATGGTTTAAATCTCAGCGTCTGGGAGTAGCATTAAATCCCATTTTAAAGAACAGATTAGGAGAGATCACCTCAGTCATGCAGAGATAAGATGGAGATTCTTTTTGGGGAGCTGACAGTCATTGAGGAGAGGACGTATATGGATGAGAAATCTCAAAAGTGTTCGTGGAAGAGGTGGCACTCGAGGCGGGCAGTAAAGGTTAAGCAGGAGTGGAGAGGGTGAGGAGGGTGCTGTGCAAGCAAAACTGGTATTCAGTTAAGATAGTGTCAGGTCTGATATAAGGTAGACAAGGAAAAATATTTATGCACGTAAGTGAATAAATAAAGGAATTGAAATTTTTAGAAGGCTGATAGATTCCTCTAAACATTTTTCCCTAAGATAGCCTGCCTACATTAACCTGAAATTCACTTTTTTCTCTCCCTTGAGGCTGATGGCAGAGGTCAGTTTGAGGCTGCTGCTGGCATCCACAGCTCAGAAAACGATGTCCACTGGTATCATATAGTAGAAGATTCTCACTCAGAGAGGCTTTTTTTGGGGTACTGGGACTCAGACTCAGGACCTCACACTTGCCAGGCAGGCACTGCCCTACTGAGCTAAATTCCCAGCCCTCAGAGAGACTTCCATGCACTAATGTTCCCTCTACTGCCATTCTCAGGAGTTTTGTTTTTAATATCCTTCCCTTACGCTGCCGACTTAGTATTTTGTTTGAAGCATCTTGGAATATAAAATGGTTAATATGTACAGAACAGAGAGGAGTCTACTTTCCTGCCAGTAGCAGGTAAAGTAACTCATCCAACTCAGCTCTACTTTTTCTCACCTTAGAGGCAGAGACAACTTTCACTACCCTTGTCTATGTAGCAAAGCTTTTGTTTTTGTTCCTTAAAGACAAAAATAAGAGGAAAGTTGGGTTTTATGTAGCTCTGCCCTCTAGCAATTGTTGGACTCAGATGACATTAATCAGTTATGAACAGGGTTTTTTATTTGTATTTTTTCCTCTCTTGGAAACACCTATTTATTAGTTCAAAGCTTTAAGACACAAATTTAAAAATTACAGGCAGAAAAGTAAGTGATACTAGCAGGTGAGAAATCTTAACCTCTCATTTTTTTCTTCGGGACATACTTTTATGCTATTGTAGATCTTTAGGTCTGGGTTGTGCCACCCACTTTGGGACACAGCTGACTTTGGAAAGTGCCTCAGCCTAGTAAGGGGTCCCAGGCCACCCCCTGGACCCTGTCCCATGTAGGAAGTCTCCTGTCTCCATCCTTCCTTAGGGATCCCTCCACCTCTGATGCAGAGATCTGGCTTTCATCATCTTTCTCTAAATAAGCCACTGTTTCTTCCTAAACTAAGCATGAAAGTCAACAAGTTGAGGGCAATTCAATTTCAATAATAAACACATGTCTTCTGAGCTCCTAAGACCCAAGCAAAGGCCTTTCCACAGGAAGTACCTAATTCAAAAGGAGGAAACACCAAGGATTATGAGGGAGGACTCCGCCAGAGTGTGTGGAAGAAGGGCCTGCCTCCAACCCTTTCTGCATGTGCCGTTCCTCTGAGTTCATCCGAGGGGAGCTCACTTTCCCAAGAGCCCATCTTTTCCTGGTTGTAAAATGTGTTCCGTTCCAACATACACAGGCTGAACATACGGTGCAACAGTGTGAAGAGGGAAGTGTATCCATTAGCACATTCAGGGTTCAAGTCAGGGCTATACATTCAACAAAGGGCTTCTTGTGTGGGAGGCCCTATACCACAGCACTGCTCCAATGTGTGCTGAGCTGACCTCAGTTTGTGTGGGCGATGTACATATGTGCGTGCGTGCGTGCATGTGTGTGTGTGTGTGTGTGTAGAGTATTTGCAAGTCCAAAGGACTTCAAGCTGCTCTGTATGTTTCTTGGTATAAAGGAGGAAAAAAGTATTGGATGACTTTATGTGTTATGTGTTGAGTCGGGGGAGGAGCCTGTAGAGATTAGAAAATGAAGAAGGCCTGGAATTTTATTTTAAAGAGTTTCATATTTCCCTGGAGACCTTTTCTGAGAATGTGATCTGCTTTCTCATTTACTTCCCTACAGCAAAGTTTGGAGATTCACCAAGCTGAGGAGCAGAGGAACATCCTGGTTCAAGATGAAATCTGAAGAAAACTTGGACCCAGCTTCCAGAAATCCTAAATTACACAGATGCAAAGTTTTGGCTGGGTCACCAAGAATGAAATAGAAATAGAGTCCATAACCAGAAGACGCACCAAGAGCCCTGTGTTGAATGAGATTAAAACCTCAGTCAAGGATGAGGCCCAGGAGGACTGCATTCTCCAGGCGTGGTGCACAGGCCACAATCCCAACAGTGCCAAATCATACTGGAAAGGAGGCTAGGTTAGGCACAGCTGGGGAGTCCAGGAGTCCATAGGATGAGCACAGGCAACAAGCAGGGCAGGAGGAACTCAGAACACATTCGTCAGAGACAACCAGTCTCTCCATAAGCAAAGGGAAGGCACCCACCTGGGTTAGGAGAGTTTACTAAGTTCTGCCCTGAGTGGCGGCAGTGATGTCCTCGGAAGGTCTCCAGTTCTCTGTAGCAGTCTATAGTACGTGTCAGTATGGTTGAAAAAAGCTTTCTCTATCAAGTTTAACAACTTTGTGGTGTAACTTCTGAGAGGGCTCATTGCTTATTCATGCGGAAGCTAGACGCCTAGTTCATTTTGCCTGTTTTTGCCACTCTTTGTTGGGTTGGGGAGTGTTATGGTAGCTGCAAATGGCTTCTCAAGTGACATTTGCTGACATTCAGTGAAGTACATTTATCAGTATTCGCAGCTCACCTCTACACATGCAATCCATTTTGTTTTGTTCTTCATAGCAACCTCCTTTCCGACACCCGTGCCCTGAAAATGATAAATGGCAAGGTGGCATATTTCTCAAGCTGCACTCAAATGTCACTGTGAAAAATCTTTAATGGACTAAGTGTAGCTTTTCACGTTACAACTTGTCAGGTACTGAGAAATTCTAGAGTTTCTCCTTAATCCACCAGTCTTTGGAACTATATATCTGCAAGCAGAGACTAATTATAAGCTCTACCAGTCAGACTCGGGCAAGCAGAAACCCAGGAGAAAACATCTGATATCAACTAATTCCTTATTATTATTATTCTCATTCCATTTTGCTACTTCCTTTTCTATTCCAAGAATATGCCAGGTATGAGCAATCTGTTACTCTAATTAAGTGGGTAACAGCCCCCCCATGCAGGCTTATAATCCACTCATCCACCCAGCCTTTGACATAATAGCTTTACTCTTTTCTTCCAAAGGTCAGAATTACCAAGATTTTTCCTCCTCCAAAAATCTAGTTCTGAGTCACAAATCCTGGTCTCTCAATGTTGGCCTTAATGAACTAGTTGAGAGGTACCAGCGATGTCTGGCTAAAAGAGTCCTTCCTCCTGTCTTCCTGTTTATCCATCTTCAGAATGCATGGCCAGCCTTCCAGGGACAGTAGTTGCATGTGACCATCTAAAAGGCTTGCTATGTCCTCCCCTACGGGCACACACTAACCCTTGAATGTGATGTGTATACTCAGTTTCTACCTTGTCAAGTAGTCTTACTTCCCTGGAGTGTGCCCCAAGAGGGAATGAGCTCTTGAACATTGGTGTGGTCTAAATATTTGTGTCCCTACAAAGTGTACATGTTGAAACCTAACAACCAGTGTGGTAGAGCTAGGAGACAGGGCCTTGGGAACATTGTTAGATCATGCAGGTCGAGCCTTAGAAAAGAGGTCCCAGATAACTGTCTTGCCCCTTCTCACCTGACAGGCATCATCTGTGAACTAGGAAATGGACTGTCTCACCAACAGTGAATCTGTTGCTGCTGTGATCATGGACTTCTTGTCTCTAGAAGAGTGATAAATAAAAAAAAAATTCTATTGTTTATAAGCCACCTGGTTTATAGTGTTTTGTCATAGCTGCCTGAACAGATTAAGGCATTGGCATGGTCATGTGATATGTTCCAATGCAAGTGCTGTGATACATTGGCACAGTTTCTACCATCAAGGTTTGAAGATTAGAGAAATTGGGAAAGAGATACTCTGAAGCCAAGGAAAAGAATAGTTCTATCAAAAACTGGGCTGGTTAGGTTCGTGCTCAGGCTGGTGCTAAAGGTTGGGGTGTTTTGGTTCTACTTCTGGTCCTTCAAGTCCTGCCCAAGCTCTAATTTTAATGTGCTTCTAAACTCCTGGGCTTGGGCCCTGCCCACTGTTTTGTTTTGTTTTGTTTTGCTTAACATCATCCTTGGCTTTTCTTCTCACTTGGATTTAGACTCCTGTCTTTCAACTTGAGTAATCGGCCTTCAGATTGTTATAACCAAACACTATAAACTGAGTGCTCCCAGCCCTCTGAGACCCCACTAACAAGTATAGGTCTTTGGTTACAAAAAACTCAACAATCTGAAATCTGTAGGACCATGTCATTGCTGTTGAGCTTGCACAAAAGCACAAAAGCTTTGCTTGTGTTTAGTGTCTCAGTTCTGAGTACTTTTTGAAATTTTTGATTAGCCACAATAGGGATAAACATTTTTTACCTTTGCTCACATTCTAATTTGGGTAAAGAAAGGAAATCGGTTGTATCCCTGGTGGCCAGGCCTGGTAGGGCAGCACAAGTGTCAACACCTGCTAAATGCCTGTCTGGCAAGTGTGGAATGTAGGGGGCCCTGGGTTAACTTCCTGAGAAAGGATGCATAGCAGACTACCTTGGGCCCTTGTATATCTGGACCACTTGCCTTTTGCAGCCAAAGACATCGCAGAAGAAGAGATACTGTGTTCACTGTCCATGTCATTTGGCAGGGTAGACAATGAAACCAGGTAACAAACAGTGGGGGAAGCTATGTCACAGTCTGGAGTCCACTAAAAACCCAAGTAAGGTCGGGGTGACTTTTGCCTGGTTGTTCTGTGCATGCCTATATGTTGTTTTGGACACAAAAGGTAAAAGATAGTAAACAGATGCATCTCATTTTCATTATTAGCTGTTCAATTTTTTCATCATCCTAAGCAACAACAAAAGAAAATGGAAAAAAGCCTTGAGTTTTTCTTTCTCAAATCAGAGATTCCTACTGTCTCTCACCTGATGAGCATCTGCCCAAGCCAGGGATGCTACACCACAGGAGGACTCTGAGCTAAAGCCTGGTGTGTGCAGGTCTGTGTGTGTGTGTGTGTGTGTGTGTGTGTGTGTGTGCGCGCGCGAGCATGCATGTGCGCATACAGGGATGGAGTTTCTGTGGGAAGATGAGCTGAGAGCAGAGGTAAAGGAAGCACTTTTCAGAACCGAGAAACTCTAAGGAGGCCTGGCATCCCATTCTCTCACCTGACAAACAAAACAGCTTGCGTCTTAACCTATAATTACAGACAGTGTGTAGTAATTAATGCAGGTTGCTTTTTAAAAATTCTCATGCATCCTAGATGTTCTTCCTTGTAGTTAACCATTTCAGAGCACAGGTGAGGAAAAGCTCTGCTGAAGCCTTGTGGGCGGGTGTGAGGCTGTGACTGGCAAGTTAGAATCTGCATTGCTGCCTCAAGTTACCCTCTGTGGCATCTCCAGGCCTAAAGCACCATTGCAGAGAGGGACTCTAAAACACCTTCTCTGGGCATCCATGCAGCTCCACGCCTTGTCTTGTGCAGATCTCTGTGTCTCAGTGTCCCAGACATTTCCTTCTGACCCCTCCTTCTGTACCTTTGTCATTTGGGATCCCTGGGGCATTGCGTCCTCCAGGAATCCCTTCCTTATCCTTTGTTCAGCACCATCCCCCTCCATCAAGTCCTGAGCCTGTGTTCTGCAGCCTCAGGTTCCTCGTGGTTGGGGCCAGGTGTGGGCTGTGGTCATACAGGAAGCTCAGCATAGCACCCTGAGCAACCTTGCCTCACGTCCCGCAGGAAGGGACGGGAAAGGTGTGGAGCAATTGCTTGTGAGCGACAGGGACAGAGCACAGGGGAGCTCCGCTGTGTTCAGTGCTAATGACATATAGTTTAGCCTGAAGCTATTTACTTCTCTTGTCTGCCCCTTTCGGCCATTACGGCTCTGCCTCAGATCAGAAGTTCCATCACAATTTTATTGCCAGAGCAGACTGAGGCTACACACTGTTGTTGATTGGGCAAACTATGGCTCATGGTTCAAATCTGTAGACTTCTTGGCGTTGTGAGCAAAGTCTCCCTGGGACAGAGCCAGGCCTGTGAATTTATACACGGTCTGTGGCTGATTTGTGCTACCAGGATGGGACTGTCTTTAACCACATGGCCTATTAACCCTAACATATTTATTTACCATCTGGCCTTTCAGAGAAAGGCTTTGCTGTTTATAGCTGCACAATTCACAATTGTTAAATTGTAGAAGCAGCCTATATATCCGTAAGCAGATGAATGGATGAAGGCAACGTGGTATACAATGGAATACTACTCAGCCATAAAGAAGAATAAATTTGAGTCATTTGTAAGAAAATGGAAGGATCTTGAAACCGTAACGCTAAATGAATTAAATAGGTACAGGTTGACTATCACAGAGCTGCTTTATATGAAACACCCAAACTATAATAACTTAATAACAAACTAAAAGAGAGGTGATAGGAAAGAAGATGGAAGGCTTTACAGAGATAGGAAGAGGAAGGCGGAGTGAAGGGGAGTAAAGTGATGAAGACGCTGCATGTGTCTGCGCCAGTTCCGCAATGAATGTCATTATTACGTATATCACAGATACTACTGGTAACCTTTTCTGAAAAAAGAAAGATTGTGCTGACCTCGGTTTTAAGACAAAAGAGGGTGTGTGGATGCTGAAGGAATGATCCAATCAACGTGAGGACCTCAGGGTACTGCACCCAGTGGGCCAGGGCGGGGACTGTAGGAGGGAGACAGGAGGCAGACTCCCGGGCCCAAAGGAAGAGGGGGCTTTGTTTTGTTTGTGGTGATGGGGATGAGCCCAGGTCCTAGTGCATGCTTGGCAAGCCCTCCAGCCCTGAGCCCCAGCCCCAGGAGTGGATTTGGTAAGAATGAAGACACTGTGTGCTTTGTAGCGGGGAGGATGGCAGAGCCTGAACACAAGTCCTGACAGTGTCCTGGGGCTGGAGCCGGGGCTGGGAGGGCATAGCAACAGGAGCGGGAAGTACTGTGTGGGTCCTTATCTGTTCCCTGGCTCCCCAGGGTGAGGTCGGGGTGAGTGTCCCCAAAGCTGTAGATCAGTGATGGTGAACCTTTTAGAGACCAAGCACCACACTGCAACCCACAACCCGTATGTATTTCTTTATTTGTTATTTTTTGTGATAGGGTCTTGCTATGTAGTTCAGGCTGGTCCTAAACTCACTATGTAACCAGGCTGACCTCAAACTCGCAATGATCCTCCTGCCTCAGCCTCCCTTCCCCCGCCCCCACTACTGGGATTACAGGCGTGCACCGCCACGCCCAGCTTCAAACTCACTTATGTATCATAAAGTGCCAACACTGTAGTTAAACCTAAATACATCCCCTGAGGAACTCACCCACCTTGTCCTCTAAACTCACTGTCACATCACTCTGATGTCTTCCTCTCTCCATAGCACTTCTTGTCCTCCGAAATGATTTCCCCAGTTATCTGTTGCCTTGTATGTTTCCATTTCCTTGGTCTGAAATAGAAGCCCACGAGGCGGGGACCTCACATCCAGAACATTGCCGTGCTTCTAGCAGGTACCTGATAAGTGTTTATTGGTAGAATTAGCCTTTACAGCACAACCCTTTAACTCGAGAATGTATTAGGGCAAAGTCTGTCTGCAGGGATAGATAGGAACCTTCTCAGGCCTTCACAAGAAGCAGCATAGAAGTACCCATCTGCAGGGCCGATGCAGCTAAGTCAGAGTTGGGATATCTGTACTCTTCTGAGCAAGTGCCCCGCTGCCCCACTGTAGCCAGCAGGTGCTGGTGAAGGGACTGGCACTGTGGAACCACCAGGCTGAACATCACTCATTGATCCCACGGAGTCACTACGGCACATTCCACGGTATTTAGCTCTGGAAAAGACTCAGGAGAACATCCTGGTTTCAAGAAAGAGAAACCCAGTCAATTTAACATTAACACAAAAGTGAGACTTTAGGGTAAGGATACCAGGGCACATCAGGGAACCCAGCGCCAAAAGTAGCACCTGGGGACAATGACTAATTTTCCCTGTTTCTTTGTACACATGGAGTCGGGGCTCAGTTTTAGGTCTAGGATCTCCCCACTTCAGGAGAACAGCAGGCAGCCGCTTGCTTCCTCATGGGCCCACTTCCTCTGGGCCCACTCCAGACTCCCTGGCGTCTGGCCTATCAGGCCAGAGCAGGCCCCAGAGGACCGATGCTTTCTTTGGGAGGAGACCTGTTCTCAGAGGTGCCTGTAAAACCTAAAACCTTCCACCCCAAATTAGGAGTTGCAAGCTGGCACCAGGGCATGAAATCTTCAGCTCAAATCTACAGAGTGGAAGTGTCGGCTCTTAATTGCTACCATCTGTAAGCAAATGAATTTACCAGGCTCTTTCCTGAGGACAGGTCAGAGGGAAGTGAGAAGATAACCGTGCAGGCAGGGAGTGCCCAAGGGAGGCCAGCACTAAGCATCAGGAAGATGGCCAGCTGTGTGTTACGAGACAGCTATGAATGTGAGGTGAGGTAGTTCACAGAGGAATTTAACAGGATGGGAGGTGTTTGGAAGGAACCTTCTCTGGAAGCCTGTTCCTCATGTCTTGGCAGAATCTCTTGTCTGTTTGAAAACTCATGAGTGTTTTCCTGCTTCTTACTCCCCAGAGGGTCAGCAGGTCAGGCCGGGGGAACCAAGGGAGCTGAGGGGACTACATGGGCTCCACAGGTGTGCAACTGGAAGCTGGAGGACCCGTGTGCTCTCTGTCTCCTCTGGGCCGCAGGACACACTGTTTCAAGCCGCATCGTTGGGGGGGGGGGGCTCTCACAAAGCAGAAACTGCGAGGCAATTCTTCCTCCATTTTCCACTCCCCTCCAGGGGGAGAGTGAGCTCTGACAGAGCACAACAGACTCATGTGACTTCATGTCCAGCTCTGGGGCATTCCTCACATCATTTCCTCCCTCAGCAGAGATGTACCGAGTACCTACCGTAAGGCAGGCCCTGTGCCTCCTCGGAGAATGCACAGTGAGGAAGTGCTGGCTCCTGGCAACCTCAGTTTCCTCAGCTGTGAATTGGGGTGCTCAGACTAAATCCGTGGAAAATCTAGCACGCATCACAGCCTTGTTAAAGCAGCTTGCTGGGCTCCACTTCCAGAGTGCAATGCAGGAGGCCTGTGGAATTGCTTTTCTGACAAGGTCCTAAGGTACCTGCTGAGAACTACCGGACTAGTACTTTCTCAGGCCCCTGCCAGGCCTAACAATCTACTATGCAGACTGCTTGCTGGTTGCTGGAGGAGTCCAAGCAGAAAGATTGTAGGGAGCTGGCCTGGAAATGGAAAAGTCCTGTGAGTTTCATGAGCTTGGGGGTAAATGGATCAAAGATAAACCCCAACAGAGACAGCAAAGCATTTGCTTCATTATTTTTTTAAAAAATGATTAAAAAATAATTCTGTAACATGAAAGTTCAATCAGATGCTGCAAAAAATTATTTCAACTTTCCTTAGGGGAAAAGGGGCTCCACTAAAAACCTACTGGGGTATTGATGTCTATTAAATATTTGCTTTTCTCTCTAGCCCACACTAGACTGAGTAATTTGTATTTGGCAGAAACCAGCTGCAATTACATTAGTCAATCCAAAAGCCCAACTTGCTCATACAAAATGCAAACAAATTAGTTAAAATGGCCTAATTAGTGGACTGTAAAAATACAAACTGAGGCTGACAGCCTGATGTGTGTTCGTCAGGAGTACTGTCTCCCTCCACAGGAGGCCTGGCGCTGCGCAGGCCGTGGGAGTCAGCTCCCACTGGCTAAGGATCTTCACTTGGGACCGCCTATGACCTGTGGTTCTGCTGTAGGAAGCCCTCTCTTCTGTTGGCCCAAGGTCTGGTGGAGTGGGTACACTGGAAAGAAAGTAGGGCTTGGAACCAGAACTTGAGTTTGAATCTCAGCTGCACTGACTTGCTGGCCACTGCAGTCAAGCTGTTTATCCTTCCTGAGCCTCTTGTGTCTATTTTTAAATGGGAATGATCTGTCCTGCCTTGAAAGGTGGTTGTGAGGATTAGCAATTATGTAAGCATGTGACTGGTGCCTCATAGTTGCTTGGTTATTAGTTTGGGTCTAGGATTCCTCTGCCTTAAGATACCAGATGGGGGCTGGGGATATAGCTCAGTGGAATAAGCGCCTGCCTAGCAAGCGCAGGGTCCTGAGTTCGATCCCCAGTACCGCAAAAAAAAAAGATACCAGATGGTCCCTACAGGCCAGGGTTCTGACTCTTACATGGGGCATCAGAGGATACCTCTAGAGAAACAAGGAACGCAGGTAAGGATTCTCACAGAAGGTTGGCTGAGGTCTGGTATTCATGGTGTGACTCACACAACTCAAAGTCTATTGAGCAGCCTTATCAATCCATGGGTCCAGGATCCGAGACCTGGAAAGGGAATTCAAACCCTCACTGTACATCAGCACCCCTTGGGAAGTTATAAAATGCTACAGCTGGGACCCCACCCCAGATTTCAATCCAACTGGTCTTGGAAAGACCCAGGCAACCATGCCGGTGTCTTTGGGTGACTCTAAATGAAATGAAATCATTCCTCCAATACAGACCCTCCCTTTACTTTGTAAAGAAAGAAAAAAAGCAAACACACACATTTTTAAAAAAATGAACAAAGAAATCAGCAACAATAACAACTCATGGACTCCAAGAGATGCACATTATTTCACTTCACACAGAATTAAATTTCCCCATATTTGCTCCTTACGCACATGGTTGGATCAGACCATTGGTTCTGCCCAAAAGAACAACTGTGGGATGCCAGTGGAGAATGGAGGCTTTCTGCCAGGCCCCCAGGGTTGGCTGGCCTTTGGCGACAATCAACTTCTCATCTCCATAACCCCTTCCCACCAAAGCAAATTTTCAATCAGTGATATTCATATCATCAGGCAGAGGGAGACTAGGAGTCCTAGGAAACTGCAGCAATTCGTTTCAAGGTCATACAGCGTCAAGACTAAGGCACCCATGGGATGGATGTTAAACAAGTAGCAAGCTGGTTGTGCTTCTGCCTCTACCCTCCAGTCTCAGTCCTTCTGATGGCCATCCCTGCCGCCCTGGTCCCCAGGACCAAAACCTCAGGAAATGTGGAAATACAGTGTCGTGTCTTACTGCGTGGTATACAGTGATTTCTTTGCTATTTGTGTTTCAGCCTTACCAAGTGCTCTCACACATAATTCACTCAGACAGTGAGCTGGGGTTGTGGCAGGAGGTCAGGCTGCGGTTAAGTCCCTGGCTTTGCTAACTTCTCAAATCAGGTGCTTAGCACACTGGTGTTAGTCTTCACTTCCTCATTGTTAACATGATCCTTTAAAGTTTAAAGTTTCCTGCTAAGAACTGCTTTGGCTGCATCTCAGACTTTTTGAAATGTAGAACTGTACCTTTTCTGATCTCCAAGCTTTCCTTAGTGAGAGTCAGCTAGAGAAGTCATTTGGCCTGAAAATGCATCGAAATGTGTTTTTCTTAGACCTTCAGGTTGCTAACCTTGTCCAGCACACCGAGGATATTTTTATCCATGGTTACTACTAGGAAACCGGGCACTGCTCTAATGATAATTCCTTTGAAAATAATGCTTTTTCCTCTCTGTTTTCAAGATTTTTCTTTGTCTTTCGTATCCTGCAATTGCACTGTAAGGTGTGTGGTTTGTACATGTGACTGCCACGCTGAAAAACATCAGGTTCAGACTGCAGGTTCAGACTGACAGACAACCCCAGAAATGGGCAATATCTGAACAATTCAGATAACGTTGGCTGCCCAAGGTTTCCCCAGTGCTAGGGACTGAACGAACACCAGGACCTTGTGCGTGCGAGACAAGCTCTATACCAGCTAGCTACACCCCTAGTCCCAGGTTTGTTCATTTAAATAATACAGACGGAAGTCAATGGAGTTCGAACACACAGCAGAGCAAGCTGGGGTTATGTCCCAATAAACCGGAAAATCTTAAGTTGCATGTATCATAAGTTGAAAATGCATTTAATACACCGAACCTGCTGAGCAGGGCTCTTAGGCACGCAGTGTACAGCAGAGTACAGGCCCTTTCTCTTTGTTGTCCTGTGGCTGACTGGCAGCTGTCACTCGTTGCCACAGCCTAGCACTGAAAGGATGGACCGTGTTTGACCAGCCTGGGAAAATGGCAACATTCAAAATTCAAATGGTGGTTTCTGCTGAATGTGTATTGCTGCTGCGCTAGCGGAAGATGAAAAATTGTAAGTTGAACCATGATAAGTTAGGGATCATCTGTACGTTGCTGAAGACCGCAATTTCTAGGTGAGCAAAGGTCACATCCGGCTTTGTTGGAAACCTTCCCCAATCTGAGATGAGGTCTTGTACGGTCTGAGAATATATATCCTATAAGTCTGAAAATTGTGAACTAAATATAAGTTGAAAATACATTTAATACTATATATTATATACATAGATATGCAACTACCACAAAAGTTGAGATTCCAATGTAAGTCATACTAGCTATAAGGCTTACCCAGCCATCTAATTTTATCTTTTATTTATCTTTCTTGAAGATGAGGGACTTTCAGAATCTGCAGAAAATTCTTATTTTTCAACTATTGCATCTGCCCTGTTCCTCCTTGTCTCCTCTGTAACTCTCTGGAGATGCGTGCAGAACGTGCACATTCTGTCTTGCACATCTCTTAGCATTTCTTTCACATTTGTCTGCATTTCGTCTGAACTGCATTGTGGAGAACATTTTCAGAACTATATATTCTAATGCATTGTCCTTTTCATTGTGTCTACTCTGTGCAAGCTACTTCTTGAGTTTTTAATTTCAACAATTACACATTTTTCATATACAAGTGTGAAGCATTTCACAGTCTGCTTGGGTATTTCTGCATGTTCTTCGTAGCCATACTTGTAATCATTTATGAGCGTGCATGTGTTTGTGTGTGTATGTATGTGCGTGCATGCGTGTGTGTGTGTGTGTATTTATGTGTTTGGTACTGGAGTTTGAAGCCAGCGTCTTTGCACTGAGCAACATCCCCACATCATTTTATTGTTTGTTTGAGACAGGTTCTTACTAAATCACTAAGTTGCCTGAGCCGGGCTCAAACTTGCAATCCTCCTGTCTCAGCCTCCCAGAGTGCTGGGATTGTGGGTGTGTGCCAGCATGCCTGGCTCCCGGCTTCTTTTTCATTAAGATGAATGAAGAAGGCTGTCATACGCTATTCACAATCCAGGCCAGTATTCATCTATTCATTGAAGAAGCATTTTGCCAAATGCCTTGTGTGTGTCTGACCCTGGGAGTCACCTGATCCATTTATCACCTTCAGAGTTAAACCCAAGACATAATTATGGTTTATTTTAAAATGAAAAATGCCCTGTGCACTTTGCTTTCATACCCCTTTCCTTTCAAATGACATACAACTGATACACATTGTCTAGCACATCTCCATTTTTTTCTGTCAAACTTTTTTTTGATCCCTTAAGAGCATTTTTTCCCCAGTGCTGGAGATTGTACCCAGGGCCTCTCACATACTGAGTAAGGTCTGAACTACTGAATACACCCCAGCCATAAGAGTACCTTAAAAATCCTGTTATCTTTTGGGAATTTCTCCTGAAGACTTTTTAACTCAGATTGCACATCTATAACCAGGGCAGGCTCTGAGAGGAGTGTGCTGTCTCTCTAGTCTATCTGTCTGGGTAGGAAACCTCGGTTCAAATTCCTTGCTCACCATGTTGAGGTCTGAACTTGGACAAGTCACATCTCACACCCTAGTTCTACTAAAAAGGAAATTTTGGCTTGAGAGGGTCACATGAGGTCATGCAGATGAAAATACCCTGGAAAACGTTGAAACTTTACAATTTAAAGGAAAAGAATAATTCTTAGCGCCCAATATTAGAAATTATTTATTCTTAACCCCCCCCCACTCCACCCCAGTAATATGCCAGACCACAGAACATTTGCCAGGATTATTCTCTTGGGAGCCCTGGTCTGAAAATGCCCGAATCCATGGATCTTTGCAGGACAAATGCCTCTCTGGCTGCAGGGCATGATGGCGTTGCGGCAGCCTTTAGCCCAGCAGCACCTGGACCCTGTCTTCCTCCAGTGAGGCTGGGGCTGCAGTGCTCCAGGAGAAGAGCAGCCTTGCCTGCCCCGGGGGACCTGCCCCTCCGTCCTGAGTGCAGAGTGCCAGAGCCGGCCGCTCTGTGAAGAACGGTGGCATCCGGGGTCAGTGTCAGGACGTGCTGACGGCAGAGGACACAGTGACAGGCTGAGCTGGGCAGTAATTAGACAGTGAGAGCTTCCTCTAGCCACAATCAATAGGTCCGCTCACCGAGGAAAAAGATTAGAGTCAAGCAGATGGCGGAAGAAAATAACATCTCCCACTTAACTCACATTTTCACTTGTCAAAGTACTTTCGTCACCATTTTCTCATTTAGTCCTCAGCATCTCTTTGCTCAGATCCTCTTGTGGGTGTAGCCGTCCAATTTCATGGGCAAGAAAGCTGAGGCCCCAGGGCCTTGCCGCGAGAGCCAGGACACAGGTTCCCATTCTGTGAGCAGGTTTTCCCATCATCAGTATCTTGGGAAGAGTGCAGGTACATTCACCAGTCCGGCAAATTTTTATTGAACACCTACTAGGTACCAGTCACCGTCTCAGGCACGGTAGATATAGCAGTGAATGAGACAAAGTCTTATTCTCAAAGAGGTTCTATTTTAATAGAAGCAGACAACACACAATTAAACGAACAAGGTAATGTCAAATAGTAGTATTGCTAAGAGACTGTAAATTAGAATGATTTAATTGAGCGGAACCAGGGAAGCTAACTGAGGCTGAGAAGGGCTTTCTGAGCAGGTGATGGCTGGGCCTGAGTATCACGTTCCCAGGGATTGAGAAAGAGGCTGCTTTATTGTCAAGCACAAAGATGCTCCCGGGGAAGTTAGAATACCTTCCTGGCACCCTCTTTCTGGGCTCTTTACTCCTGGCCTCAGGTTGCCTACCAGTGCATAATAATGTCACTGTTATAGACACTTCTAGGTATAGGCCCAGTGAAGATTCATGCAGATTTATTTATTTATTTATTTATTTATTTATTTTTGTGGTACCGGGGATCGAACTCAGGACCCTGCGCTTGCTAGGCAAGCGCTTATTCCACTGAGCTATATCCCCAGCCCCGATTCATGCAGATTTAGAGTTGTGCTATTCAACCACATCACCCAGGCATTAGAGATTCTGTACCTTTAGTGTATACTAAAATGTTCTTATTTTAGACAGGAGTGGTGGCACATACGTGTAATCCCAGCACTGCGGGAGGCTGAGACAGAAGAATCACAAGTTCAAGTCCAGCCTGGGTGATGTAGTGACTTAGTGAAATCCTTTGCGCTGAACTGCATTCCCGGCCCTTTTTTCATTTGACACAGGATTTCTTTCTTTCACAGCCCCTCTCTCCATGTGGGCAGAATCGTATTCAGCCTCCTAATATATTAGCGTGGCTGATATCAGGTAAGGCAACTGAGGCACAGAGAATTTAAGAGACATCAGAGCTGTACCCAGATTCACTTAATCTGATCGGAAACTTTGTTTCTATACACACAGCAGCAGTGTTGCCCCTGGTCTCAGACATATGCAGAGTTACACATTTCTCTGCTGGAAAAGTCCAAATCAGAGACCTCGGATCCTAGGATCTTAGTGGGGTTTCCTGAACAGAGCTGACAGACCAGAACTCAGAAGCTCTATGCAGGAAGGCAGTAGCAAGGTAATTTAGCTTTGGTTTGCAGCAAGTTACCTGGGCTTGTCAAGGTCATCTGGGCAGCTCAGTTAAGGGCAACCATCACGTCCCTCTTCAAAAGGTCCCTGTGGCTGAGCCTTAGGGTGTGTGTCATTTGCATTTGGATTGTCTAAAGTGTCATTCAGTTCTAGTCACCCGCCAAGAAAGTTGCAAGCCTGTGCCTTTGCTCTTTTTTTTTTTTTTTCTTTCTAAATTTTATTGGCACCGAAACAGAACATAGGTTGAGCATAAACCTCTCCAAAAACAAGTTTTTAAAAACGCAAGAATATGCCAAAAGACATGAATATAAAGTCTAACCTTTCTCCCCAGCCTCCCTGGAAGAGGCTTACTGCCTTACTTAAAGCAGCTTAAATTGCCCCACAATTTCGGGTTTTCATTTAGCCAATATAGGGCATAAATGAGTGTCAAAATAATTCACAGCAATGCACATAACACTCCCCAAGTCTGGGGGTATCCAGAGAGGCACTGGGCCAGGGGCTCTGTACAGAGGCACAGGGCACCCCCCGTTGGGGAATGACTCTTGGGGAGAAGGCGAATAGAAACCATAAAACCAAATGCCAATTACTTTAAAAATGGACTGTATGACCAATAGTGACAGTTAACAACAGTAATACTGAAAGCTTCTTACATTAAATTTCTGGCAAAATATCCTTTTATAATATAGTATATGCTTCCCAGGTATGGGGAGGAGTAACAGACATAAGGCCAGAATGATCTTGCCCCAAGACTAATATCTTCTAATTGTGTATTAGCAAGAAAGGTAGAAATCAATATTGAGTTAGATATCACTAGAATATTTAATACTGGTAGAAAAAAAAGAGCATACATGAGGTGGAGAGGAGGAGGAAGAGGTTACTCCTGGATTAAGGGCAAAGCATGGGGGTGC
>PVLD010001469.1:0-119667 GCA_004027595.1 Dinomys branickii
CACCCATCCACCCACCCACCCATCCACCCATTCACCCATCCACCCACCCACCCATCCACCCATTTACCCATCCATCCACTCATCCCTCCATCCACCCAGCCATCCATCCATCCACCTAGCCATCCTTCTTGCCTCTTTCTGAAGCAGTTCTGGAAGTCCTCTTTTGAGTCTTTAGTTGTACCTCAATGTCCTGACTCAATTTAAAAGGTTCACCTTTCACAATCCTGTTGACTTTGGAGAAAAGCAAGAAGTCCCATTGTGCCAGATCTGGGGAGAAAGGTGGATGAGGACACATTGTAAGGTTCCTACAAACTGCTTTCCCTTGGATGGCACTCGGCAGCAGCATTCACCATAGTTTTGATCATACCTTGTAAAGACATTCATGAAAGAGGACTCCTAGAACTGCTTCATAAAGTCATAACAAGGATAGGATCAGTGTATTTGAATCAAGGGGGTAGTATTTTGAGCGGAGTTAACAGCAATGTGTCTTTTTTTAAAATCAGCAGTGTATCTTTTACTGTAATGAATATTTAAAAATAAATATGTGCTATATATTTTGGTCACTGCTTAGACTGTGCTACCCTAGTGCGTCAAACCAGTGAAGCACATGGAGTAGATTTGCCCAGCACAACCTTGGAGTTGGGATCAGGAGAGCTGGAGCTGCTGTTGCCTCCTGTGTGATGTCAAGAGCCCCTTCCCTTCTCTGGCCTCAGTTTCCCCACTTTTAAAATGAGGAGGCGCTTGGATAGCCCTTGAACTGTAGCAGATGGAAGGGGAGGAGAACCCAAGGTGGCAGAACCAACCTGCAGGGGTGGGGTGAGGCAGGCTTGCCTGAGGTACCTGGCACATCACAGAAGCGTTCTCTGCCAGGGGAAGCACAGGCTGGTTGGAGAGAGAAGGAAACGAGCAGACCGAGGGGGTGGGAGATGGGATGTGAGGGTGGGGTGGTGGTCGGGTGGCAAGACTGGCTTGACCCAAGCTTATTGGATACAGGCAGATGGGCAGCGACCTGCAGATTAGAACAACTCCATCCACCACTGCGGCTTCTTATTGCCTTGCAATCAATTAATTAGTTAACCTTACCCTTGGATCCTTTTTGGCTAAACTGACCACTAGCATTAGGTGGCTGGCCTGGGGGTTAACTAAGCCTGTTGCATCACCTCCACCAGTTGACCTGACTAGTTAATTTCATGAGACAACTGATCTGCCAATTATTTCCAGGACATGGGCAATTAACCAGATTAACCAAAGCCAGTAGTTGTTTTGGCTTCTTGGAGAATAGTCTTCAGCCTTGACATCTTGGGTCCTGAGACATTCAAGCCAACTGCCATTTACCAATGGCTGCCAGATTCCTAAGGAGGCCAGGAGAAACTCTACAAAGATTGGGCCCCGTGCCTCAGTCTCCCCATCAATAAAATGGGAGGGTTGGACTGTACTAGGAGTGGCAAACTCTTGGTGTGAGTACTGCCACTCCTCCCCTGTCCTCCACGGCAGACGCTGGCTAATCAATTACAGCATTCATCCCCAAGGGATCCAGATACAGCCTCAGAATCCTTTTCAACTGAGGGCGTCAGGCAGCTCCCACCAATCAATTCGATTTGGCACGCATGATAAAAGCGTTTGTCCTCAGGACACTCGATGATCGCCCAGACTCCTTCCAGCTGTGCTGATCTAGGATTGCAACTGATTAGGCGTCAGGAGGACTCAGCCTGGAGACCACCAGATCTACGGCTGTCCCTGGGGGTCCCCAGGTCTGTGGAGCTGCCTCTGAGCTGGTGCCTTATTAATTTTCCTCACTGCTAATAAATGTGCATTGCGTCACCCTGTCCTGCCCCCTCATGTTCTCTGACTGCTGCCATGAGCCGGGACTTTTTCAGAGAGCTATAAAAATAGGGTTGTTTTTTTTTTTTTTTAAAGACGTCTGTACTGAAGAAACAGCCAAGGTTTTTGTTTCCTTTCTTTTCTGAGAGACCGAGGGAGATGCACAGAGAAGACTTCACAGTGAAGTCACACGCTCCTTCCTTGGGGGGCTGGATGTTTTTCTGCCTTTACAAAGAAGGTGAAAAAGAGGTTATTGCCCTCTGATTTTGCATCTAGCCACAGAGCGCATCTGTGGGGACTGGTAATAGCTCCTGGGAGATGGTGGCCTGAGCCTAGTCTTGTTAGACTGTGGACAACTGGGTCCCGGTAAGCCCAGCCCTGATGAGCTCTGCTGGCTCACAGCCCAGGCCGATTGCCTTGGCGTCCCAGGAGCTTTCCCTGGAAGGTGGCTGGCTGGGGTGGCCGAGGTGAGCCTGCAGGCAGGCTGCTTCTTTCCATTTTTCCCGGAGCTCTGTGAGGGGTCGGCAGAGCTGTAAGACACATCCTAATTTTTCCAAGGCTGGAGAGGGCTTGGTGCCTGTGGGTCCCCACTCCTCACTCTTCTATATTTGCTGATGCAGAGCTGAGGTTGGAAGGGGGTTGGGAACAGGGTCTTGGCAGAGAGCGGGGTGGAGGCTGGTACCCAGGGCTACAAAGCTGGTTCTGCAGAAAGAGTGTGTATGTGACTCCCTGACCACAAACTCAGAGCTGCAGAGCACTTGGTATCCAGCCCAGCGGTCCTTGGACTTGGGGAGTAAGTGTGAATATCCTGAAAGGGAGCACACAGGTAGCCGCAGGGGTTAGTAACATGCTTAGGCTTTGCGCTCTTCCTTCTTGTATAACCACAAACCCTAAAAACACGAACAAAGGATACAAACAGAGGTGATCAAAATTCCTACTGACAGCGTCCAATTGACGGTCTCCCTCACTGAGGCAGAGTCCCTCAGGCATGGAAGAGGACCACTGTCTGCAGAGACCCCGGGCCGTCCTGCCTGTGCCAGTCTTGCATCTTTCCCTGCCTGTTAGAAAGGAAAACCTGAGGCAGAGTGACGTCAGGGGAGGGAAGAGGACCGGGGCCAGTTCAGACAGAAGCCACAGGAAACCTTAGACTTACCTGCTTCTCGGCAGCCTGCATGGTCCCTTGGGGTGCGCTGGCCCCCAGCACAGGCTGGCAGACAGCATTTCCTTCGTTGGCTGGGCTCCCCAAGCTCCTCAGCAGACTTCTGACGTCGGGGCAGCCCGCGCCACCAGCCGATGGGAACCTGACTGGGTCTGCCCACCCCTGAACACAGCTGGACCTGTCTGTCTTCCCGTCTCCTTTGAGCGTGGAGCAGACTATGAAGGTGATGCACGGGTCAAGCATACACTACAGGGGTCCCAAGCAGAACAGGGCTGGCAGCTCCAGTTGCAAACAGGGGTGAGGGGAGGCCTCAGTGATGAGGTGACAAAACATGTGGGAGCAAGCCATAAGCAGTGTTCAGCCTGGGTAATCCCACCTCCTTCCAGCCTGGTCCGAGCACCCCTTCTTTTGAGAAGTTCCCCTCGCTGCTCTGCCGCATCCTGGTTCCCACACTTTTCTTGGGGTGTCCATCACCCTGCACAAGGTCAGGCTTGTGTTTTCTTTCCTGCGGGACTGGGCTGTCCTTCAGGCAGACCCCATATCTCCTTCGACTACAGTGCCAGCCCCCCAGTGGCAGGCTTCCCTTCTGTTTACTGTGTCCCCCAGCCTCAGTGGGTGTCCTACAGGTGGTACTGGAGCACTATAGGTGCGCAGTGGGTGGAGGAAGGGATGGGAATGGCCTGTCCTTAATAGGAGGACTCCTGATGGCAGGAACCGCACAAGCTCAGCTTTCTAACCAGCCCTGTCTTGTGCCTGGCTCCAGGTTGTCCAACATATGAATGACCACCGATTCCAACCCCCGTCTCCTGCTCAGTTTCCCGGACTACGAGGAGGCACTGGAGGTACAGATGGTACCACAGCGCTCTCCGAGAGGCCTCGCTCCAGCAGAGTCACCTGGACTTATCACACAAAGACTGCGGGCTGCAGTGGCGAGTCCGGAAAAGCAGAGCACCACGCCTGCACGGGTCCACTAGCCAGAGCAGTCGCAGGTGAGCCCAGGCCCACCAACCTCTCCTTGCATGCAGGGAGGGAAGCCAACAGCTCTGAGAAAGGGAAGACGTCACTGCAAGGGTTTGAGCAGGGGAAACAACACATCATGGCCTCTGGTTTAACAAGCGCCTGAGACCACCTCTTGCTTGTTCCTTGCTCCCCTCACCCTTCCTCTGACCAAAAGGGCCAGGACTGGTCCCCGCCTATGGATGCTGCCATGTGCCCTGACTCTGCTCCATGGCATGAAGAGCCTGTGCTTACAACAGACCTGCACTGCACCAGTAATCAGCTCTTCCCTCTTGCAGAGCCTCTGTCCCAGCCTGCAGGCTCTCTCAGCTCTGCACAGCTGAGATGGTCTCTTGGGTGAGGAAGGTGGATGTCTCCTCACTGGATGCAAAGTCCTGCTCATTCACGCTGGTGGTGCTGGCACTGTGGCTGGAGGCAGGGAGGGGCTTTAGGGGCTGCCAGGTTGACCACGTTCTTCAAATTCACTGGCTAGTTCTGCCCAGGATGCCACTTCTATTTGTGTTGCTCCCACCGGGTCTCCTGCCAGGTTTATTCCCACCCTTCCTGTCATGCACACCCATTTGGGACAATCAGAGAGGCCACAGGTAAGCATGCAGAGCTTAACATACAAACACTCCAGGTTCCATATCGTCTGGCCAGGAGAATGGCGCTCATGCGATGTGGCCCTGCAGGGTGTGCATGTGTACCAACTGACCGACAGGCAGAGAAAGGGCACCAGTGCCTGGTGCCAAGTGCACACACCTGGGACTCTAGACTGTCACCGAGTGTGCTGCTGTCTGTCACCGTATACCGAACTGGAAGGAGCCAGAGGACATCAGGCCGAACAAGGGGGCTAAGCCTGTGAGAGCTGGAGGGCAAGAGGCCCACTCAGGCCAGCAGCACGAGCAAGGTGAGCTGGCGGCCAGAGAGCCCAGTCCTATAGGCGCCTCCTGTTGCTGACTGTGTGGCTCTCAGAAGGCAGGGAAGCATAATGTTCAGTGCTTCTATTTTTCTTTCTTTGTTTTTTTTTTTGTAGTGAGTTGGCTTATGTTCAAATCTCACTTCTGTTACTTCCTTTTTGTTGACCACTTTTTTCTTACTGAATCTAGGTTTTCTTATCTGTAGAATGGGGTTCCCTCCCCGGATTGTTGGAGGAAGAGTGAAATGGGTAGGAGTGGTGGAAATTACCATTGCCTGGCTGTCTAGCATGGTCTCCAGTGGCGTGGGAGCTGGGTCTTTGTCTTCCCTTTCCTTTCCACCTTCCTTCCTGCTCTCCGGCCAGCTGTCCAGGGGACATGGAAGCTTGCTGTGGCACCATTATGTTCTTCCAGAAAACCATGGGGGATCGTTTTAATGAAACGTAAGTGTTCTTGGGGGATATCTGCATTGTCCCATCCAAGGACATCTGGAGCCTTGAGGGTTTTTATACTGACATCTCTAAGAATTTGTGAAATCCACATTCCTGTCATTACAGGGCCAAAATCAGCAAAAGCTCCTTGTGCAGGAAACTGTGGCATCTTGTGCCGTCCCGGCAGCATTTTACCACCAGGGGGCGCTGCTCAGCCGGTCTCTGCCCAACTTCTCAAGGTGGCTGAGAGAAGGCTGAATTCCCTGAGAGAGGCAAGTTTGGCCCCTAGGCAAGGGGGTGTGGACCTTAAAGGCCAGCAACCGGGCGGGCTGGGAACGGCAACAACAGGGACCCGTCCCATCTGGGCTGTTTACAGTTTTCTGCTTGTTCGCACACCCTACTGACCAATGAACCTCAGAGAGGGTGTGTATGTGGGGGGCGGGCTGCACAGGACCCCCCAGCTGGTAAGCGGTAAAGTGGTCTCTTTTAGGGTTGCCATATTTGTCCAGTGAGAGAGGTAGTAAGGTGAGGGAGGGAGCCCTGCTCGACCTGCACCTGTCACAGCTGAGGTCCCTACCAGCACCCTTTCTTCCCACCCCGCGGGAAGTCACTGCCTTCTCACTGCCCTCTCTTCTTCAGGGAGGGTTAGGGCAGGGCTTGGGATCCGCTTGGGTGGAGCCCTTGGCATTCAACCAAGATGTGATCTTCCTGAGTGCAGCTTGGATCCTTTAGGAACAGTATTCAGTCCTAGGAAACCTTCTCACCAGCCCCAAATAGCCACGGGAGCTCCAGTCTACAACTGCTCCCCGAGTCTGGTACAGATCCCAGGACACAGGTAGCCTGGCACTGGCACTGACCCAGGATGCCTTGGGCCACTGTGCAGGGCCATTAGATACCTTTATGAGCCCTGTATGCACAGCCTCAGGTAGACCTCACCAGACCCCAGAATGCATTGCTATTGTCTGCGTCTTACAGAGAACACTGAGGCTCACAGTGCTTAACAGGTCTGGAGAGAAGGGCTTGACTTTCTTCTCTGTGTCTGCCACTGACCAGCTGGATGAGCAAGGACTGGGGCAGCCGGGGTCTTGTCCTTTGTTTAAGATGGAGTCTCCAGACGGAGGTATGCAAAGGACATGATGGTCTTTTTCAAAGGTTTGCTGGGCACCAACTTGGGGACAAGGAAGGGGGAAAGAGCCAGCATTTCCAGAGCTCACCCTGGGAGTCCAGCAGGTGTGCAGGGCAGGCGAGCTGCAGCTCCAGCGGCAAGCAAAGGCTTACAGGAGGCGGCCACAGAGGAGCCTCTCATCAATGTGCAGGGAGCACATGTGCTGCTGAGGGGAGGTAGCCGGCCTGGGAGCACGGCCAGGACACTGGGGTCCTGGACTGGGGAAGCAGCGGGAGACTGAGGGCTCCTCCCTAGGACAATGGTCTTCGGGACAGAGATGGGGTGCAGGGAGATATGGTTATCCAGGGAAGAGGTTCCCCAAGGAGCACATGGTGACACTTTCTGCATTTATGTCAAGAGCACACGAATCAGGGTATGTGTGTTTGAAGCCTCATGATAAAGTGCTGTTATATTTGTGATTTCCTTTTTCTTTTCCAATTACTGTGAGAAGTTGGTGGGGCAGGATTGTCATCCTCAGAGAGAGAAAGCTGCTCCCACAAGATGAACTGCTTTGCTTAGTCATGGGGCTTGATAGTTCAAAGACCAAGGCCAGGGCTGGAGGTACAGCTCAGTGGGCTAAGTGCTTGCCGCTGAGCACTAGGGCCCTGAGTTCGATCCCCGGTCCCGGAAAAAAAAAAAAAAAAGGGGAACCATCGGATGGTTCCTTCTTTAAAAAAAAAAAAAAAAAAAAAAAAAAAACAAAGACCAAGACCAATCTAGGACTCTGGCCTACCTCCACGTTCCTGCCTTGGGACCTTCTGCCAGACCCTCAGCAGACCTCTTAGGACCTGTGTGCTGCAGTGGCACATCTGCCCCCTCCTGAGCCCTGGGTGCTCCTTTCTGAGTGTGAGCCCCTGCATTTTCCACCAGAGCTTAAGACCAGGGTCAAGGGTTCCAGCCTTAGGGCTTTTAGTGCCCATGTAGGCAGAAGTACCCAGGAGAAAGGACCAGGAGAGAGGCCCTGTGCTGGTATGTGGCTTCTCTGCGGCACCTCCCAGGAGGTGGCAGAGGACTGGGATTCTGGGGATTGGCCTGTACCCCTTGCCAGCCACAGGACCTTTGCAAGGGCCGAGTCCTACACACACAGGCGCTCAATGAAACTTCCCCACACTTTAGGAGGAGGTGTGATGGCCACCCTTGCTGTACAGGGGGAGAGAGGATGGCACAGAGAGACTGAGTGACATCCCCAAGGTCACTCAGTAAGTGGCAGAGCTGGGGCTTGAACCCAGAAAATCTGCCTGGGGGAGCTGTTCTGTCTCAGCAATAGTGATCAGCACAGCTATCGTTGAACTGGCACCTTTCCTGTGTCTGGTGCTTTCAGTCAGCAAGGCTGTGACAGGAGGATTAGTTCTCTAAATTTCTCATCTCACAGGTAAGTAAATGCGGTCTGGCAGGGCGCCCGGGGTGAGAGGACTTCAGATTGTCACAGAAGCTATCTGTGTAGCAGCTCTGACTCCAGTGTCACCTTGGGAAAGTATATTGCGTTGGAGCCTCAGTTTCCCCCTCCTGCAAGCAGGATGAGGGTCGCTGGCAACTCTGGAGCCCTTCCTGCCCCCTTCCTGTCCTCCTGGCCGCCCGCACCCCCCCCTCCCCGATCTCTGTCTGCCTTGGCGAGTCTGGGCAGGAGGCAGCTAAGGGCTGGGTGGGAACAGCCAGCGTTGCTTCTTGTCGCCTAGTAGGGACCGCTCCGGGCTTTGGGAAAGGGCAGAGGACCCAGCAGCCACGTGCTCGGGGCGGTTGTGCAGGGAGCCGACTGTCCTCCTGGGAGACCGAAGCCCCCGGCTTGAGTAGGGGGCGGGGAGGGAGCGCGGGAGGAGGCAGGGGGTGGGGGCAGGGGGAGGCCGGGAGCGCGCGGACAAAGGAGGCGGCCGGCAGCCCAGCTGTTTTGAAAAATGCTTCCTGTTTCTTTAAAGGCGCTCGCAGCGGCTTGGGCCGCCGGGCTTGGGAGGCGGTGGCGGCGGGAGCTGCCTCCTCTCCGGGCGGCGGCACTGACTGATCTCGCCAACCGGGCTTCTGTGTAAACTGAGGCTAAACAAACACAGATGGAGCGCAGCGGGCGTGCTGCAGAAATGCTGGCGAGGCGGCCGCGACTTCAGATGACACTCTGAGCGCCGGGGACGCACAGCCCGCGGCTTCGCGCGGAGCCCGGGGCGCAGCTGCCCGGGGCGAGGGGAGCGGTGGGGAGGGCGAGCCGGGGACGCCATGAAGCCCCTTCCGGCGCTCGAGGACCGCTCGTGGAAGCCCGTGTGCGTGCAGGAGCTGCACGGCCTCAAGAAGCTCAGGCGGAAAGGCAAGGAGCCGGCGCGGCGCGCAAACGGCTATAAAACTTTCCGATTGGACTTGGAAGCTCCCGAGCCTGGCGCCACCGCCACGGCCACCGCCACCAACGGGCTTCGGGACAGGACCCAGCGGCTGCAGCCGGCCCCGGCCCCAGTGCCAGCTCCAGTGGCACGGGCAGCTCCTCCAGCCGGGGGCGCGGGCGCGGACCCGGCCGGGGAGCGCAGGGGCGCCCGGGCACCCGAGGTCCCGGACGCCCGGCGACGCAGCTTTGCCCTGGGCGCAGTGGGACCCGGACTCCCCACGCCCCCACCGCCCCCACCAGCGCCCCCGGGCCTGGCTCCCGGGCGTCCAGAGACACAGCCTTTTCGGGAGCCGGGCGTGCGTCCCCGCATCTTGCTGTGCGCACCGCCCGCGCGCCCCACACTGTCCGCGCCGCCCGCACCCGCTGCGTCCGCTGAGTCCTCCGTGCGCCCCTCGCCCCCCACGCGCCCCGGGGAAAGTTCCTACTCGTCAATTTCACACATAATTTACAATAACCACCCGGATTCTTCGGCGTCGCCTAGGAGACGGCAAGGCGAAGCGGCAGCCGCTTCCTCGGAGATCAAAGCCCTGCAGCAGACCCGGAGGCTCCTGGCGAATGCCCGGGAGCGGACGCGCGTACACACCATCAGCGCGGCCTTCGAGGCGCTCAGAAAGCAGGTACCTCTGGAGTTTCCGCACGTTGGCAAAGTGGGTGGGTGGGTGTGGGGACAGGGACCGTAGGCTGGGTAAGGGGAAGTTTAAGCGGCTAGCTGTGCGCCCCCGGCCCAACACGGGGCCCGGAGGAGTATGGGCAATCAGCGCTGCTGCGCATCTTGGTTTGCTAAGTGTGGTCAGGGTTGGAGATCTCTGGCTCCGGCTCACCCCAGCAGCCTGCCCCCGGGGAACCCGGTGTGCGCGCCTGACTTCAGCCCTGTCTTTCACTTTTAGGGCAGCGAGGATTTGTCTCCCGGAATTCCTTGGACGCGGTGGGGAACAGGAACGGGAGGGGGAACGTGGGAATCTGTCTCGGGTAGGGGACAGGGGGAGGACGACCCTTCTCTTCTGGGCATTTAGAATGATTGGGGTCTTGGCCCTCTGTTGGTGGCGGCGAGGAGAGCACTGTGGAGGTGCGGACCTGGGGTTGCTGGAGTTTAAGGGACAGTCAGGAGCCACTCAGCGTGCCTCTGGGCTCTGGACTCATAGCTTGGCCGCCTTGACCTGGTCAAGCCTGCGCCCCCTCCCCAAGGGTAGATTCTGGAGTTGGCTGGTGGGAACTCTGCTGCCCTCCTCCCTGGTGAAGCAGGAGCTCTGCAGGGACCTGGCTGCTGCAGATAAGGGTTTCTTTCCCGGGATCTTCAGAGCTAGTTTGGAATGAGTTGGGGGCTTCTCATTCTGGGGCTAGTGGGGCTGCCTTGCCCCAAATAGTGGCCTGCTGGGTGGTGGACCAATACCTAACTCAGGAATTACTGCTGGTGAAGTGGACAGTTTACAATTTCACTTTAGACAAGCTGGGCACTGCCCTGGGGTTCTAAGCTTCTCATTTGCTTAGAAAGAGTAGAAATTGAGAAGGGAGATAGTAAGCCCTCCAACCAAATTGTGGAGAGGGCTGGGATGGGTGTGATGGTTGATGGGTGAAGCTTTTTGCTTGCTGTGCAGCTGACTTATTGTGGAAAGTTACTCAACCTCTCTGGGCTTTAGCCAACCACAACACATTTCAGAAAACAGAATCTTCTTTTTAGAATGCACTCTCTTTTTCCACCTGGGAGCAAGGAGGGGCAGCAGTGCTTGCGGGCATCTGGGCAAAGGACTTTGAATATCTGGGGGAAAAGGGACCTACAGCTCCTGAGCCAAAGTGCTTTCCTTGAGTTTGAGAGAACTCTGTAGTCAGTGAGATGGAGTGGGAGTCAGGTGGCTGTCATGGATGAGGGTAGGCCACACCAGCTGGGACCATGGGCAGGGGGCCCATTAGAGCCACCAGTCCCACCCTGGATTGGCAGCTCTGTGCCTGAATGCCTGGGTGGGGGCAGCAGCTTGTGAGGCGCCCTGCAGTCTGGTCCACAGGACTGGGATGACAGAAGGGCACCTGCTCACCTGGCCCCTGGGAAAGCCCCCTCAAGTAGGAGGCCCCATGCCCACAGTCTCCCAGCTGGTGAGAAGTGGGCAGGGCTGGCGGCTGGGTCCTTGAATGGCCAGAGCAGCGCCCTTTCTGCACTCCAGCTAACTGGCTCTTTCAGGGCTGCGAGAGAGAGCACTGATGCTTTCCAAGTGTCTGCCACATGTCATTGTTTTTCCCATGGCTTTTGCTTCTCTCAACAGTAAATTCTTCTGGATCTCAGCAACATCCGGTTAGGACTGGATGAACCTATTTTGTAGAATGGGAAGCTGGGGCCCAAAGAAGGAAGGGACTTGTCCAAAATGATCCAGCGGCTTAGGGACATTGACAGTCTTTTCTGGAAAGTGCCCTCTAACCAGATGCTTCCCATAGTGGCCTCCCGGTCAGTGTCCTGGGTGCTCTCCCGCCCTGACCTGTGGTGTTCCAAGTACCCCAGGTTGGGTGCTGCCCTCTGTGGACTCCAAGATGAGACTGTGAGTCTTGTCGTCTTTCCCTTCTGTGGAGAGTTGTCTGTAAAGGGGTCAAATTCAGTGTGTGAGCAGGAGCAAGCCCAGGCCCTCTCAGGGAGAGTGTGTGTGCACCTACGTGCACACACCTCAGTGCCCGCAGAGATCTCGCAGCCTTGTGTCTCCACCTGTGGCCTCCTGGGCTCTGTGCTGCGCACCACGTCATCCTCCAGGTTCCGGTGTGGTGGTGCCTCAGTGGGCTGCTGGCTGCGTGCCGCTGTCCCCACAGAGCTGGGTTGGATCAGGGTTAGTGAGTCGCTCCAGTGCCCTGGCTCTCAGCAGCTGTGCTCTTCAAGTGGTCTGGAGCATGGGTGCTGCCCCCTTGCAGTACATGGGGGCCCGCCAGGCTCCTGTTGTGTCAAATCCACTATGCAAGGACCAGGAGGGAGCAGCGGCTGGCTGTATGGCTGCAGGTGGGGGAGAGGCATCTGGGCTGGGGCAGAGTGTGTGGGGCAGATGGTCAGGCCGCAGCACATGCCACTGGCCCAGCTGCACCAGAGCCCTCCCTGCTGCCATTGTCCCTAAGCCGCTGGATCACACCTGTGAAGGCCAGGTGTGCACAGCTGGGCTGGCCATGTGGGGCTCCCCCCAGCTAGGTGGAGGCATGTCCAGGGAAAGTCTCGCCTTCCTGGGAGGCAGGGAGAGCCCAACCTGGGGGCTTTGGGCTCCTGGCAGGACCTTGTGGCCCCTCAGCTGTGCCCAGCCTTGGGCATCTGATCTAGCATGGATTTCCCATGGCCCCAGGTCCCCTCGGTGGCAATGGAGGTGGGCAGTAGACAAGGCATGGAAGACCTCAGGAGCTGTCTCACCCATAAAGTTGGCCCAAGTCATTTCCTCTGACATCCCTGGACTGCCCCAGAGGGTCCATGCCCAGAAGGCTCGGTGCTTCCAGAGGGGACAGGGATGGTGGCCCCAGCTCAGGACCTTCTTCACTTCCACACCCCTGGGGTAAAAGACGAACATAGGGAACCCCCAGCAGTCTGTGCACGCCCCCTTAGGCCATAGGACAGACCTGCTTGCCCTGAGGACTCCACACAGGTAGTAGAGGAGAGGGTGACAGAGGGCTGTCCCCTGCCTCCATGTCACAGTCAGCAGGGTGGCTGCCTGGTAAGCCTCACTGCAGGGTCACTTCCTGAGGCCTGATTTGTGTATCTGTATGGTTGCCTTTCCATTTTACAGTAGAGGGCACTTAGAGAGAGGGTCTACAAATTGCTCAAGGTTACAGAGTGAGCAGGATCTGTTTACAGGCCTGTCTAGCCCTGGGGCCCTGGGTCTTAACCATGGAGACCCAGGCTAGTGTCTGGGTCTTGTGGCTTTGTGGCAGTATCAGAGGTTGGGGTTTTAAATAGACCTTAACAAGGACCCTGAACAGCTCCAGTAGACTGGTTTTGCCCTGGGAATCCTGTACCCAGGGACATTTACAAGATGATCAGAGAACAGTGTCAGACAGAATCTAATGCTTTTGGAGCCTTGTGGGCCCAGCAATCTTGGTGGGCTTCCAGGAGGGCATGGGGCGGGGCACTGAAAAGCAGGCCAGGGTTGGCATGGAAAGGAGAGGTCTTTGAGGCTTCTCACATTCTCTGGTAGGTTCTGGACTTCGTTTCTTGATGGCACTTTCCCCTATTGCCCACTGCAATGCTCTTTGGAGGCAGGAGATGTTCTGTTGCCCATTTTATTGGTGAGGAAACTGAGGTCTTGTATGGTTAGGGTCCTGCCTAGGGTCAGGAGAATGGCCAGTGATAGGGCCAGACCTTCACGCTGCCGGGGCCAGCATGCTTTCTGGTTTTTCTTGCTTGCTGGAGCCAGGAGAGGGCTCAGGTTAGTGGGTAATGTGGGATGGAGTCTTTGGAGGGCACATGGGACCTTCTGAAAAGGCCCGGATCTGCTCCTCTCAGTTTAAACATCCTGTGGGATGAGCTCAAGCATATCCTGCAGGTTGTGGGTTGGCCATGAAAGCCAGGTGGTCCTGCCTCCTCCTTGGGCCAGTGTCCTCTGACTGGGGTAGGGTGACAGCCGTGGGGTCCTCTGCAGAGCCAGAGCACTGCAGCCCTAGCTCCAATGGTGGGCTGCCTGCTGCCCCGCTGTAGCCTACCGTGGAGTCCCCAGGCAGTTTCTGCTGCTGAATGGAAAGAGCCCTGCTAAGCCACAAGGTCAAAAACAGCTGAGACCAGGGAGTTCCCACCTGCATGGGGGTCAACAGGTCCTTCATAAAGCGGAAGTGATCATTTCTACCTCAGCTGGGGCGCTTACAGGATGAATATCAACAGAGTATTTGAGACAACACCCTCTGCTTGGGCTTCGTACAAAGGCACCTGGACTCACAGTCGGGGTTCATCTCTGCTGCGTGGACTCTGGCTGCTCGGCACAGTCCCTGCGGCTCGGTGAGGTACACAGACATTGTCGTTCCCACTCCTCCAATGGAGGAGACCAAGGCTCAGAGAGGTGAAGGTGCTCTTCTCAAACCCCAGCCCTGGGAAGTGCCTGGGATTCAGAGCAGCCCTTTCTGCCTCCCCTCACCTTCTAGAAGCAGAATGAGTCACTGACTCTCACATTGCAGGGCAGCCCTGGTGGGAGGAACTCTGAGCTGGGCTGTCTGGAGCTGGGGGGCTGCATTCGGGGCCACAGGCACCAGGAAGATCTGGAGGCCCAGCTGAGCTGAGGAGCAAGCTGCTGGGGACAGGGAAGGAGAGATGAGCTGCCCAAAGCTGCCCTTGTTGTCCCCACATGCGGGAGTGGGAACCAGAGACCCTGTGGCATGTACCTTCCCGAGCCGGTCAGAGGAGCTTCTGGCTCCAGCCAGGTCTCCGTGGATGGATCCAGGGCCCAGTGTGTCACCTGTTCCCTCCTGTGCAGGTGGGACATTCATCTTTATCTGAGGGAGGTTTTAAGTGGGATAACACCACCTGTGAGTAGATGCCACAGTGCCAGAGAGACAGGAGCTCAAGCGACACGTTTTTCTAGTTAGATCTGGAGCTTGGCAGAAGCATCAGGACAGAGTGGCAAATCTGGAACAGGGCTGGCCTGGGACTTGGCCTGAGGTTCCTGGGTCAGCCTTGGCCTCTCTTGTTGCTCCATATTTGGGCAGTGACCCGGGGTCACACACATACAGCTCCCGAGATCCCTGCTCCCTCCCGGAGCCCAGCTGTTCTGATCCGGGTGCACAGGACTAGCTGTTTAAGGGAGACCCCCAAAGTGACCTCTGGGTGACAGCAGCGCGGTGTGATGTCCAGTCTTCACCCCCACCCCAAAGGCAGACATTACCTCCCCTGGGTGAGGCGCTGGCAGAAGTGCTGGGCGGGCCCCGGAGACCCCCTTCCCTGCCCAAGCACTGCCAGATCTTGTTTATTTATTCAGGCTGATAAAGCAGAGTTTTCTGGACTCTGGCTAGGAACAGGCAAAGCTCACTGTTCTGCCAGATATTCTTGGATGGTTTTGGAGCTGCAGCCAGGCCTGGGATGGGGGGCTGCAGGGACCTCGGCTCTCTTCTGTCGCTTCCCTGTGTTTCCTAGTCTCGGAGCCCCCACCTGGTGAGGGGTGGTGGGCACCATGCCTGACTGCAGCCCCGACCTGGTCTCTGGAGCCTCTCTTTGGGGACCTTCTGCCACATCCACTGTCACAGTTTTGCTGACTTCTACGGCCATGCTCTTCTATGCAACAGGACGAGGAAACGGAGGCTCAGCGAGGTTTGGTCACTTGCCAGGGGTCTTACAGTTCGGCTGAGCTCGAGCCAGGGCTTGGATGTGGGTGACAGGAAGGCACGTGTGCTTTGGCCCTGCGTCCTCAGAGAATGAGAGATTTTTGAACCTGGTTCAAAACATCCCGGAGTCACCTGGTGACTGTTGAGATGATCCATGTGTTCACTGGTTTCTGCATCCAACCCGTCCTCTCCAGGGCCTGATGTGCTGGGCTTCCCCCCAGCTTACAGGGACACTGACCACCAAGGGAGTCCCAGGAGCAGGGAGTTAAGGACAGAGGGTGCCTTTAGAGTTCCGTGAAGGGCAGGCTGGCCTCTTGGTATAGGGCAGGCGTGGGCAGGTCAGCAAAAACTGCAGAGCAAGGCGGAAAGTGGGATCAGCGTGGGTGATGCAGTTAGGTCTCCAGTCTGAGGTGACAGCCTTGCTCTTGCATAATCCACAGGATGCAGAAAGAGATGTTCATCCTTGGTGTCAGTGGGATTCTGGGTCAGGAATTCTTCAAAGACCTAAACTTTGATTCCTACGGGCTATTGTGGGACCCTATACACTGTAGGGTGTTGAAAAGCCACCTCTCCAGTCACCGTGCTCTCCTGTGGTGACCACCAAGAATGTCTGTAGACATCAAGCATTGTCCCTTGGAGAGAAACTCTTCCCTGGTTGGGACCCACTGGCTTTGAAGAGAGGCTGGAGTATGCAGTGCTCCCCAAACCTCGTGCGGATGTGCTGTGTGGTCCTTACTCAGGGGATACGGTTTAGTCATCGATGTGGGTGTTGCATATAGATCCCAAGAGCCTCAGAAAGGGGGAAACCGGCGTCAGGTGCTGTGGAGCGGGGAGCATGTCGGCCAGTGAGGAGAACAGTGTGTCGTAGGGACAGGAAATCTGTGGGTTAGCGCTGGTTGGAGGAGTCTGGCAATGTTTTGGTGGTCCAGCCCCACGCCGTGTTCAAGTGTGCTGCAGTCTTCCCAGCTCTCCGTACTGCAGCACCTGTGTTGGTGGAGAATTCAGAAGTGAGAGGCTCCATCTCTCCCCCATGTAAATCCTTGGTAGTGAGTAGCTAGGTGGTGCCGAATGCCGGACAAGTGGGTCGAGTCTGGCTGGGTCTGTTGGTATTTATTACGCACCTGCATAGGCCGTACCTGGCAGCATGCTCCATCCAGGGTGTGTATAGAAAAAGAGAAGAAGTCACCACCTCCTTTTTGTTTTTCTGGCTGAGTAGAACCCTACTCCTCTGGCTGTCCCCAGGGACCTATCTCTGTTATGACTTTATGATTTCATGCTTAAGTTAAAGTTCTTTGAAGGCAGGAGTCAGCTTTTTAATTTTGGATCCACAAATGCTCAGCCATATAAATGCCACTGGAACAATGAATGGAACATTAGAACTAAAAAATAATCCATTCCCTCAGAGAGATGCCTTCTTAGGGAGGGAAGCAGACAGAGCTTTGTCAGAGCAGAAACTGACAGGGCTTCGCTTCAGGTTGACTCTCAGGTGGAGCTGAGCCTCTCTGTCTTCCCCTGCACGGTGGGTATGCGGATACCTCCCCCAGTGGAGGATGAGCTGAGACCTGTGTGTGAGCAACAGGTGCTTAGCACAGATCATAAAATCAGGGCCCAGGGCCCAGACACACCGCAGGCCGGGGTAGATGGGTGGGGTGCATGCTCAGCACAGAGATCCCCGCAGCCCCTCTGACTCTGTCTCCCTACCACCCCCAGGTGCCCTGCTACTCATATGGGCAGAAGCTGTCCAAACTGGCCATCCTCAGGATTGCCTGTAACTACATCCTGTCCCTGGCGCGGCTGGCTGACCTTGACTACAGTGCCGACCACAGCAACCTCAGCTTCTCCGAATGTGTCCAGCGCTGCACCCGCACCCTGCAGGCCGAGGGACGTGCCAAGAAGCGCAAGGTACAGGCCAGCACTTGGACAGCCGTTTCTGGAGTACATGGGAGGCAGGAACGGAAATTTAGGGACATACCACATGTGCCCAGAACTTCACAGAGGCACAGAGATCAGTGTCTTGGAATTTCCTGGAGGTCCCCAGCTTCAGGGATCCTCGAAGCCCTGGGATGCTGGGTGGGCTGCTGCCCCAGTAATGGGGTTGCTGGGTGACTGGATGGTGACCGGTGTCTCTGGGGCTCCTCATCACTTAGGAGGGTTTTGTTTTTAATCCCAGAAGCACTTTCTGGCCATATGTGCTCTGGTGCTGAGTTCCCTACATGGGCCCTGACAGGTGTTGTATCAGGATGAGAGTTCCCCGAGTAGTGTGATAGCCCAGGAGGAGCTTCTGCAGAGTCTGAGGACTGGATTAGGCCCGCGGGTTATATGAGTGCATTAATTTGTGCTAGTCATCGATTCATTCGTTCATTCTAGAGAGACTTACTAAGCCTGACTGTCAGCTGAGCAACCTGGGGAGGGGTATAAACATAGCAGCTGTGTGGTCCTGGCCCCCACACAGCTCACCGGATGGTCAGAAAGATCTTCCGACAAAGGAGTAAGGGGCTGCCCATGTGATTTGTCCAGGAGGTGGGGGAAGGCCAGCTAGAGGAGGTAGAGAGTAACTCTCCTGCCCAAGGGAGTTCCAGATGACATAGCGGAGGAAAGTGGTGTTTGAGCTGGGACAAGCAGAACTACTCGGAGGCCACCAGACAGACACAGCAGGGAACAGCTTCTGAGGCAGAGGGAAGGACCTGTATGAAGCCTGATGTGTTTGGGGAAATTGTTGCAGGAGAACAGGGATGGCACATAGCCATCATTTGTTGGATGACAACCCTTTGGGCATTTCCAGTCAGGGGTCAGTGCCCAGCAGAGATTATGGCTGCTCTCTGGTCCCAGGTGACTAGAGGGAGAAAGGCAGAGAACAGGACTGGTCTGTGTCTGTGTGGAGATGCCCTGCAGCGCTGGGCACCCAGCTGTGGGACACTCTGCCCTCCTGCACCCAACCCTTTCGGCCTGCCCCTCCCCCAGGTCCCTCTGTGGATCTGCAGGCTTCTGGGCCCGCAGTCGGCTCGGCCCTGCGTGGACTCACAGGCCATTGCCTCTGCAGTAATTGCATGCTGCATTCCTGGGGGTGATTTCACATGGACTAATTAGAAGAAATCCTCATCAAGTGGGTGAGAGAGGAAGCACAGGGCCACTTTCCTCCTGCTTTCCTCTTGGAGAGCAACCCGCTAAACGAAGGGCAAGATTGATGGCTCCCTGCTGCGCTCCATGACAAAGGAGGTTTGTAAACTCTCCATGAACTCCTTGGCATCCAGCTGGCTGGGGCAGTAGGGGCAGGCGCACTTCGTCCTCTCCCTGCCCCCCCTCCCCACCAAAGGTTGCAGGTGCCGCCCCTCCCGCCACTGGTGCTTGATTGGAGCTGACAGCCTCCTAGACAGAGGAGAGGCGGGATGCCAGGCCTGCCAGCCTGGATGTGAGGGAGGGAACGAGGATGCCCTGCAGAGCTAGGCTTTGGCTTCCTCTGAAATCACCTGGGGAAACCTTAGAGCTGCTATGTTGTACAGAAGGGGAGGTGGTGGTAAAGGTACTCATGGAAGTGGGTGGGGAGGTGTCTGGCAGGAAGGGGGCACCCAGGGTGCTTTTGCCTCCTGCTGCCTCCTGCCCTGAGGGGAGTGAGCCGCTAATGCTTCTCCTGCTGAACTTGAACTGCCTTCCAGGGGGCTTTGGGGTGGAGATGGGAATCCCGCAGAAATGTCTCTTCCCCTCCCCCCTTCCCCTTCTCCTCGCCCTCCCATCCCTCCCCTGCCCACCACAGCCTGGTGTGGGGACCGGGGATGGACCAGGTCTGAGGATCTTTCCTGTCTCCGGGCCTGTCTTCTAGCGTAGGCTGTGAGGTCATCGACCAGGGACTATGGGAAGCGGGGTCCCTATGCCTTTGCGCTAAGGACCCCCCTCCTCTCATAGACTTAAGTCATACCCACAGTGACACATTTCTCCTGTGAAAAAGCTCAGGATACCCGCATAGCCCTGGGTCTCCCCTAAGTGAGGGAGCATGTCCTTTCCTTCCTCCTGGTTGTTGAGTCGCAGCTCAAACCTCGCTGGTTCTTTTGGCCTCCCATTCGGCTTCTCATCCGGGGCCCCTGAGACCCACCTCTGTTTACCAAAGTTCTGTGGGAGGGGTCCACATGTATTTCTGCAGGACAGTAGATGGCACCTGTCCTGGTGGTGACAGGTAGAAGCAACCAGGGTCATGCTCCACCTGTGGGACTCAGCTCTGCCACCCACAGCCTGGCCCAGGCGGGGTCCAGGCTAGAGCCGGGGGTCTGAAGGTCTCCTGAGCACAGTCCTTCCCTCCTACCCCACTCCTGCTTGCTTCTCCTCTCCTCTCTGTTTCTCCCTCCTGTGCCAGCTACAAAGTACCTATTTGTGCCAGAAACAGGGTAAACAGCATATACACAGCCGTTTACCCTATAACTGCTGCCGCCCAGCGGCAACTACACACTGTGGTCTAGACCAGAGCCTTTGGAACCAGGAGCACCAGGGTGAGGAACAGCAGGGGCGAACTTCAGACAGGCTGCTCCTCCCCCAGGAAGTCCTGCACGGTGGTCTGGGTGGGTGGAGCGGGGGGGGGGGGGGGGGGGGGGGGGGGGGGGGGGGGGGGGGGGGGGGGGGGGGGGGGGGGGGGGGGGGGCGGTTTCTGTGCTCACCTGGGATGGCGGAGTGCTGGCAGAGGCTGAACCTCTGAACCTTCCCCTCCAGGATCTGCTCTGCCCTTGCTGGCTCTGGAGGAGAACAGGTCTCCACGCTGCCCTTCCCCTGCTGCTGGCATCCCCTTCCTGAAGGCCCAGGGACAGGGTGCTTGGGCCCAGCTTGGCTCTCAGATGCGCCCACCCAGGTCTCTTCCTTTTACAAAGCTCTTCCTGCTAGCGCGGGGACCTGTCCGAGGACCTCACTGATCCTTACCTCTGGAAGGCCTCACCTCCAAACACCATTCACGTGTTTACTGGGGGATTAAGTTTCCAACCCTTGAACTGGGGGCACCTTCAAAGCATGGTGTCCTCCATAGCCCAGCTGCGTTTCACTGCCCACCCCAGGCCTTCACTGAGGAAGTAGCTCTGGTGACAGGGACAGGCCACCAGGCAGGGCTGCAGAAGGCTGGAGCAAAGGTCGGGGCTGTCAGGCTGTGGACAGATGGCTGCTCTGACCACTGTGCTGCCAGTGGCCGTCCCCAGTGTGACTAATGGCAGACAGAGTGTCCCGCTCAGGACTGTTGCCTTCGAGAGGCTGGGCCACCCTCCTGGAGCGGCTGAGCTGTGTCTGAGGAGCTGCCCTGTCCCTCCAGGTCTGTGTTAAGCACAGGACTGTACGGGACTTGGTTCCTCCTGGGCCCCAGCTGCACCCTTCTGCCAATCTCAGCCTTCACGGCTGTGTGGGAGACCCACTGCCGCGACCAGGAAGTCCTCCCTTCTGTGCCCACGGGACAGTGAGTCTGGAAGTCCCGACGGTGCAGAGGCCTGTGTCCCAGGCTGCCCGGCAGGGAGACCAGGTGGGGAGCACAAGGCTCTGGAGACAAGCAGCTGAGCACCTGGTGCTGGGTTTCTGCTGCTCCTGTTTTAAAGCAGCAACTCCTGGGAGCTTTGAGGACGGCCCCTGAGGACTAGGGAGGCGGAAGGTAGAGGAGGAGAGGGAGAAAGAGGTGGGGAAGAGAGAAGGATGCGGGAGGAGAAGGCCAGGGTGTACTTCCATGCCTGGGCTCCAAGAGCCCTGCCAGACCCAGTCTAGGGGACCCTCTTCCAGTGACCTCTAGCCGTGGGATAACAACGGCTGCTGCCGGAGTTGGTGCTATCCCGAGAGCCTTGCTTGTTAATGGGATGCCCTTGAGTGTGCCCAGGTCCCAGGGTTGGGGACCAGACCAATAGTGAGGCACTGAGGCGCGGGCTGTACCTGGGGCCTGGACAGCAAGCGGGGCCCCGGCCAGGTGATATGGAGCAGGTGCAGGTCAGTGGGCTCTGTGTCTTCCCTCTGTTCCCTGCTGCTTTCTGGAGAGGGGCTGCTTTGTGTGGTGATGGCAGGTCTGAGGTGCTTGGATTCTCTGTGAGAATGCCTTGGGTATAGGCTCTTGTAGCTTCAGGGCTGGCACAGGTTGAGGTGGCAAATTGGTTCCGGGTGGGTGGTTTTGGGTCAGTGCGGGCTGGGGGTGCCTGAGGGACCCTAGCTGTATATCAGGAGCGCCTGCCCCTTCTCTTGTCCCAGAGCCCCTGGTGAGGCAGAGCCCTGCCCTGGCTGTGTGGCCCCTGTGGCATCCACCAAAGGTACCAGGGGTCTCCCCGTGGCCTTTCTACCTCAGCGACTGGCCTGTGTTGTGTCTCTTCTGTCTACTGAGGTCATTTCATGTGGATGTGAAGGTCGTTCAGAGGCCACTGGGAATTCACCTGATGTGTCCAGAGCCTGGATCACATGCCAGGCGCTGGCCAGGCATTTCCCAACGTGTCACTGCTCTGGCCCCTGCCACCACCCCTCCCTGAATGTAGGTGATGAACCAAGACTGCAAGCTGAGGAACTTGCCCTGGGTCACTGCGCCAGCCAGGTGCCTGGTCCTGCCGCTCTGCTGCCTCCCACATGGAAGCAGAGAGGGCGGGAGGTGGCTTTCACTTCCAGTCCGGCAGGCCCCATGATTGCGTTAAACACCATTTGCTGTCAAAGCCCTGGTCGTTGGCTGTGCTGGGAAAAGGAGGGGTGGGTGGGAAACCACCATCAAATTCCCTTCTAGTCATAAAAATGGATGCAATTTATTTTTTCTGGCATTCCAATTACACAGACGTTTGTCGCCAGCTGTTTGTTCTAATGCGGAGTGTTCTCAGCTGCCGTCCGTCCTCTCACATTCGACACGTTAGGCTGTAAGTCTGGCAGGGCCCGGGCTGGGGGAATTGTTAGCTGGGGAGCCTCCCAGGTGAACTGAACATGCCTTGCTGGTCCCTGGGTGGTCCGCGGTGTGTGGGGTGCTGCTGCCCTGGTTCCCTACAGATTCCCTCTTGACCCTTTTTGTAACATGCTGGGTTCAAATGAAAACTTTGGGTCTTGGACACAGTGAGAAAGATCCAAGTTTTTGTGCTGAGGACAGGGGAGCCCCTCTGCTGTCCCACCGACCGCTTTGGGGACACAGAGTCCCCCACACCGCTTCCTTGAGGCAGGATTCCCCTCTGGAAGCCCCTGCAGGGGCTGAGTGGCATTGGATCAAGGAGACTAGAGGAGGGTTCTGTGCAGGGGGAGGGTTAACTTTAGAGACCCCTATAGTTCCTTTCATCTACCTGGAGTGTGGCCATTTAGGACACATGAAGTGATGCTAGGGAGGCCTGCTGCAAAACTGGGAAGTGGACAAGATGTAGAGTTTTGGGGTTAAAGGCCTGCATGTGAGTCCCGGCTCTGGTACTTCTTGCTGTGTGACCCTGGGTATGTGACTAAACTTCTCTGACCCCTAGTCCTCACGTCTGTAAAGTGAGGGTACACATACTCACCTTACCCCCTTGCCAAAGCATTAAGCAAGATCCCAGAAAGAAAGGGTTGGCGTTTTCTCAGCGAGAGCCAGAAAGGAAATCTCATGAATATATGGCTAATCAGTTTATGTGGCGCCCCTGGAAGGAAGATCTCAGATAAGGGTGGTTCCCTGGGGCAGGCGAGTGGCTGATCAGCAAAGGGCAAGTAAGGACCAGCAGCTGGAGGGGGGGGCTCTTCCATCTCTGGCCCTGCACCCTCAAAGTGGAATCAGCGAGCAGCAAGTCCCCAAACCCCCGATCCCAAAGGGCACGGATTCGGGCCAAGAAGAGGATGTAAAGTTTGGCTGTCCAGTAACTCGACCGAGCATACTGCCGGCAGCAGACACTGAGCCGTGTGCTGAGTGCCCCACCCCTCCCATACATTATCTCTGCCCCGTGTACTACCCCACAAGTTAGGAGCCCCCTCCCCACTGCACAGAAGGGAAACTGAGGCCACAAGAAGGGTGGCACTGACCCACAGCTGTGTGGCTGGGAAACAGCAGAGCTCAGTCTTGATCCTGTTTGCCTCTCTGTTTTCGAACTCTGAGCTCTCTGGCTTCTGAGCCCTGTCCCTGCCCAGAGCTTGCCTGCTGCCCAGCACGGTGGCCTGTGCCCACCCTGGAGGTCCCGGCCCATCCTCTGTCCCCTGCCCGTCCGCAGCAACAGCTCTTATGTAAGCAGCTATGCTGCAGCCCGGCGGCTCCATTTAGCTGCGGGGAGCCAATAGCCCGCTGGTGGTGGTGCTAGCGGTGGCCGGGGGTGGGGGGCGGGGTGTCATCAGGCCCAAGCACCCCCAAGGCCTGCACTGCCCGTGAGGCCTGACACCGGGTTAAGTCGCCTGGCGGCCTCAGGCTGCAGCTGGGAGCTCGCCTGGTTCCCATTCGGGCACTGTGGTTTTGATTAGCTGCTCTGCGATTCGGGCCTGCTGGCCCGGCCTTGGGAGCTCCGCGGGAACAGCGGGTCCCCGCCTGCCGCCGGCCCCCCCTCCTGGCAGCCCCAGACTCCAGATGTTCCGAGCGCTTGCTGGGAAGGCCTGCTGGCGCCACGGAGGGCAGAGGGCAGGGCAAGCACGCGAGCTGGAAGCCCGGGCGCTCCGTCTCCGCAGGCCTTGGCAGCCCGCCCGGCCCTCGCTGGCACATTCCCCAGCTCTCCCCTAGCCATCTGTTCCCAAAAAGCCCTTTCAGAGCCTCATCATCACTCAGGATACAACAGCGCGAGCAGCTGGCTTGGAGGCAGCAGGGAAAACCGTGCAAAAGGTTCTTTGTGAGGGAGGAAACTCGCTTATGAATAACAGAGCTGGACGCAGTAAAAGTTGGCGGCTGGAATTCTTGTTTCTCAGGCGCCGCTGTTTTCTCTCGACTTTTTATCTCTGGTTTTTATTTTTTCCCCTTGTTTGCCTTTAATGTTTCTTCCTCCTTTTGCACCAGGTGTGGCTTCTTGCCCCTCTGGGGTGCCCGAAGGCCACCTAATTAGCTCCCCCCTGGGATGCTGCTGATATATATATATTTTTCCTCAGAGCTGTTAACACTAGGGATGATTAGAAGTGACTGTTTTCCTCCATCCTGGGCTGGAGGGGACAGGGAGCAAGAAGATGCCTGGGAGGACTTGGGGTGGCCAGGGCCCTCATCCTCCAAGGCTGAGGTTCTAACCAAACCGTGTGGCTGTAGAAAGTCATCCCGCCCGTCACCCTGACTAACCCCGAGCTTGCTGAGGGACTGTTGTCCCTGTGGAGGGAGGGTGGATGGCAGAGACCCCCATCAGCTCATCAGAGAGCCACACAGGGGGGCTTTGGAACCGTCGCACCCATAAACACCCAGTGCCCGGGCTTGCAGCTGATTGCAGCATGACATGCATCCTTTTTTAAGAGCCGGCTGCCACCACTGCTGCCAGAGGCTTCTGGGAGAGACGTCTGCCTGGAATCTGGACACCTCCTGGGAGCAGTCACCCGGTGGCCTGTCCCAGCCATGGGGTCCTGGGGCAGGGCCGGCAGCTGGGAGGCCAGCCCTGGGGATGAAAGGCGAGAAGGGCAGGTCCTGGCTGCCTCCTGCTCTGCTCTGGAGGCGGGGAAGGGATGCTCTCGGTGTCACATGGTGGTGCTAGGGTGCGGTGGGGACACAGCGGGCATGGGGGGGCTGGGGCTTCTCTTGTTTGCGCAGTTCCCTGTCCCTCACTGCCACTGGTTTTCCTACTGTCCCGTCAGTCCCTCATCCCAGTAGGAGATTGGGTTGCTGTGGACGGCCAGCTCTTCCCAGTCCTGGGGCTTTGGAGGGCGTTTTGTATTCTCTGTACATCAGGGCCCCACCTCATTCCTCCTGCCCCCCAGTCTGTGTCCCTCCCAGGTCCTGCTGGAGAGACAGCAGCTCTGGTTGGGCCACATCTTATGTTTGTCAGGACTTAAGGACCGTCAGTCTTCATCTCGCTGCCTGAAGGGCTCAGCCTGGACTGTGGGATCTTCCTTCTCTCGGGGCTGCCACAGGCACTCTTGACTTTGGTTTAGTTGTGTCCAGTGGCTGTGAGGCTGAGTGGCCTTGGTCAAGCGTCCTGGGGCCTGTTTGCCTGCTCCCCGGAGATCACTCAAAGACTGTGAGGCTGTTTTGTGACCTTTGGCCTCTTCCATGTCCCTTCTTCCCTCTAAGGAGTTGGCCTTCCTGGAGCCGAAGGTGAGGAGCACCAGGGACAGCAGAGAAGCCACTGCCCCAGGGCCCCTGAAGTTTCCAAAGGACAGGTGGTGTGCACCGGGGAGGGAGGGGCCTGGAGCCCTGCTGCACCTAGACAGCGCAAGGCCTGGGCGGCGGGGGCGGCGGCGGTGGTGGTGGTGGGCCAGGCACTGTGCCCGCCTGTCGTAGCACAGGTCATCTATGTCTTCTGCAGCAGTCGCAGACCTAAAACCCTGCCTTCCTCGAGCTCTGCTAAGCAGAGAACCGTTCGCTCCTTTAGACCTTGCTGCTATCTGCCCAGAACTCGAGGCCACCTGGGGCCTGGCCCAGCTGTCCATCTGCTCCTGCCTCTGTCAGGCCACCAGCAGTCTCCCAGCAGCTGTGCTGAGAGCAGGTCTGACCCCTGCTCAGAACCCCTCAGGGGCTCCCCACAACCAGGGGATGGGGCCTGACCCCATGGGACACCTGACCATCCCTTAAGCGGCCTGGCCCCCCCATCCCCCTCACCCCCTGTGTCCCAGTTTAAACGCAGGCTGTACAGAGCTCTTTGCCTGATGGGGCTATTTTGGGCCCATGTGCTCATGCCAGCGCCTGCCTGGAATGCCCTCTGCCTGTCTGCCCCTTCTTCTGTCTTGGAAGGCCCTACTTCTCCTAGGAGCCCTCCCTGACCCTCGCGTGGCTCTCTCCTCCAGCACCAGGGTCCAGGCACCACCAGCTTCGATCACTGGGACATGTGTGGCCCAGTCCAGGAGAATGTCTCACAATGTCCCTCGAAGTGTGATGTTCCATGCCGTACCTCATGAGGTCCACGAGTTCATTTCTCCTTATTACATTGTCCCATTGTGTGAGATTTCCCAATGGCGGGTTATGTGGCACTGCATGATGGGAAATCCCTGCTGCACAGTGTGGGTTGGTGTCCATCCCTCTGGTCAGACTGAGCCCCTGCAAGCTCTTGTCCCATGTCCTAGGGCTTCCCATCTGGGCTAAAGGCAAGGACTGCAGGGAGCCATTAGCTCAAGGCTTCAGGACACAGCTAGAAAGATGTCCCTAGATCTCCCCAGCTCATACCCTTGAATTAGAAAGAAAGGCTTTGCATTTCAGATAACAGAAGCTGCTCAAGCAGCCTCTGAAACTAACAGGCCTGTGCCTCAGGGAGGCAGTTACTCCCTGAGCTCCAAGGTGCCAGGCTTCTTTTGCTGTCTGCCTCTTGACTCCATAATGGCTGCCACAGCACCAACATTTCATCCTCCTGCTGCATCCAAAGTCAGGGAAGGAGTCATGCCAGGAACAGCATTCTTCTAACCAGAGCAGTCAGTCCTACCCAGATAACGCTACCTTCCCTGAATAGGGAATGCTCCCCTTGAAACTGAGAAAAACATCAGGCATGTCATCTGAGAGGACCACGAGTAGGCAGCCTCATAGCTCATCCCTGGAGGGCTGACTCTGGTTTGTGACTGGTGGATTTCTTGCTAGGGACTATCCAGTGTCATAACCTTTACCTCAGTGTTAGAACCCACTTCCACGCACTCACTCAGTCCTCACTGTGGCCCCACCCAGTGAGTATGACAGACCTTATCTTCATTCAATGACCTTGAGGCTCACAGACCCAGTGCCCCAGTTGCTGGTGACCTTGTGGCTCTGCACATTGCTGTACAGCACTGTTTTCTTGAATCCTACAACTTCCTGGGGTCCCCATTCTTTGCTGTGGGCCTGAGGTATAGTCACCTGGGGTTACACAGCTGAGTAGGGCTGAGTGGGGCCTAGAGGGCTCATCTACCAGGCCACTGAAGCCCTCTGTCCTCTCCCTGCCACGGTGAGGCTGTGAGCTGCAGGGTCCGCCAGGGTGCAGGGCTGGGTTGGCCACTCTTCCTGCTGAGAGCCCCTCCCTAGGTGCAGACATGGCTCCCTACGGTGAGGGGCTCCAGAGACCACCGTGGCTGGCCCTGGGCAGGTTCTCTCAGCTGGGAGCCCTGCACAGTCAGGTTCCTGGGGAATGTGATTGGTCTGTGAGGAAGGTGGACAGAGGGACACAAGTGTCCCTCCCCACCTGGTGACTTAGAGAATCACTACCATAGATGGGGCTGCCCACAGAGGACTTGATTGCACCCTGCAGTGGCCTCCACTGCTGGCCTTGGTGCCAGCATGGCTATCTGCAGAGCGTGGCCTGCTGCCCCCCCACACCCACACACTGTGAGTTTTCACTTGTCCTATCTTAGGTGCATGAAGTCACCCCACAGGGCCCCCACGTTTATTTCAGAATGTCTCCTTTTAGGGTTCACGCTGTGTTGGCCACTGCCTGTCTTAGGTGCTGGGGTCACTTTGAAGAACAAAGGCAAGAGGCCCTACCCCTCAGGATTCAGGCCCAAGAATCCAGAGGAGGCAGTGGCGAGGGCTGCCACACTGCGCTGCTGTGGTCCCTCTAACATGCTTGGCTCTCAGGTGTCTGGGATGGGATCTCCCGGAGCGAGGCCAGCACAGCGGCAGGTACAAGGGTAGTACCCCAGTCATAGCCAGCGGCTTCCTCACAGGGGCCAAGGGCGATGCAGTAAAAAGCAAAGCCAGAGGCTCAGAAGAGCCAAGAGGCAGGGATATTCGGTGGCCAAGCAGAGTCTCTATCTGTGCAGCGACCTCAGAGTCCTGATGTTTATGGACTTGACTTGAGGGGTCAAGAGGAAGCTAAAGTCCATCCAGTAAGGGCTCCCCGAGAACGCAGGGAAGTGCACTGTAGCTACTGGGAAGGGCCGACTGGCTGTCCCAGCACAGAAGCCAGGGGCTTCCTCCTCGGGAAGTTTACTTTGGGCCGAGCTCCCTCTCCTAGGACATGTGCCCTGGCCGTGCTGCCTTCTCGCCTGCTGTGTCCCTGCAGGATCCCCAGAGCGGGTCATGGTCTCGCCAGTGGGCACTGTACGCCCAGGGGTGGAGGGATGGAAGCACAGGGCCTTGAGGGGTTCCAGTGTCTCCCACAAACATGGATTGGGCTGCTCCTCTGCCTCCTACGGAGGGAGGCCCTGGCGATGTGACGATGTGGCGTGGAGTCGCAGCTCTTGGAGGGTATGCAAAGGGGTCAGGCAGGTGCCCCCGGGTGCTAGGAAATGTAGCTTCCAAATGCGGGAGTGTGGCTTTGCAGCTGTCGTGTTCTCCCCTCTCCTGCAAAGGCTCCTTCTATAGCTAAACTGAGACGCAGAGAAATAACTTGCTCTTGGTCACACAGCTGGTAGAATGGAGACCCCAGAGGTCAGCGCGAGGTGGTCTGCTGCCATAGCTGGCTTGTTTAATCCCTGCCTGGGGTGTGCTATGTGCGTGTGTGCGAGTGTGTACATGTGTGTGCGTGTGTGTATGAGCGGGAAAGACCCTTCTATCTGTCTGGGCCTCTCCTTCATGTGTTTTTGTGGTGTCACTGATGGGACAGGGGGACTGGAGCCAGGGGCCAGTGAGGGGAGGGGCTTGGGATGATGGCAGAGACTAGGGGAGGGAGGTGTGCTCTTGAATTAAAACCACATTCACCTGGAACTCATGTTGTTTTGGCTGAAGTTGCTTGAGTATTTGTCAGCCTACGGGGACTCGTGGGCTCTCCGTGTTGCCCTGTTGGCACCTCCACTGGGACTGCAGGCCTTTTGCAAAGCCTCGCCGCCTGGTGCTGGCATGCACTGGCTTGCCTGGTGCCGCTTTTGACACCTGGGTTGGGGGTGTGTGTACTTGGGCGTGGAGAGGGGACTTCGAGGGCAGGAGTCAGGGCCCCTCCCATCCACTCAGCTCTGCTCCCCTCCAGCCTGGGTGCTGCCCCCCACTATGGGCCAAGCTCTCAAGCCCTCGGAGCGCCCGGAGTTTAGAATGATGTGCAGCCGCCTGGTCAGGCTGGGCAGCCTCACCGCATGGCAAGCGGATGGGAGGTCTGGCTCTGGCCGGCTGGACCCACACAGTGCTCCGGACCAGGAGAGATGGGAAGTCTGATGGTCATGGAGGGACAAACAAAGAAAGAGGCCAAGAAAGAGCTGGCACAGGGTCATACAGCAGAGCGCGGAGAGGGCAACCAATCGGTGGCCAGAGCGCTCGTGGCCTGCAGCCCGGGAAGGCCCTGGCATGGGTGGCGGCTCCTGAGGGGCCAGCGGGCTCCTTCCAGGCTGTGCTTCTGGCTCTGGGCAAGCCAGGCCCCCCACTGCCCATGACTACCCCTCAGATTCCAAGTGCCCAAGGCCGAGGTTTTCTGAGAACCAAGCAGGGAGCAGGTAGGCCAAGAGCTTGGGGTCTGGCAGGCCCTGCTCACCAGTGAGGAAACAGGTCCCTGGGGGCCAGGGGTCACCTTGCCACACAGCCTCAGCCAGCGAGCTGACCACTCAGCCCTCCATTTCCCCTCCTGAAAAGTGGGTGCTATGTCCAGCACCTGTGCGGGGTGACGAGCTGCCAGGCAGGTCGCTAGCCTTAGGAAATGAAGCGCTGAGCACCAATCCACTCACTTCTGTTTCAGGCACTGGGAGCTCTGGGAGCGTCTCCCTCTGGGGAGGGCGCAGCCTTGAGGAACAGAGAACAGGGCAGTGGTCAGCCTGGCCGGCCACGTGGGTCCCAGCTTTTCCCTCATGTTGAAGGTTGCACTGGCCTTGGGTGGGGCCTCGATCCCAATGCTGGTAACCCAGCCGCCTCCTAGCAGCACATCACTAAATCACAGCTGAGTGGATGAGCTGTCCCCAGGCGGACTCATGCTCACAAGGGCCCTGGCTGTGACACTGAAACTCTCAGGATCTCCGAGGACCCTCCTCGCCCAGACACAGTGCAATCCTTGATTCACACCACGTCCCCGCCCTTGGCCAACAGCAGCCAACTCCAGCTGCTCATAAATTCCCTGCCTGTCACCCTGGCGTCCAGGCCAGGATGGGCGGGGGGTCCTGGGGACTGGCGGGTCCATACCTGCTTTCAGGCGCCCTGGGAAGTGGCAAGGCAGAACAGCCTGCCAGGCCGGCCTTCAGAGGAGATGTGGGCGCAGGGGCCATGGATGGCTCAGAAGGAAGCAGAGGCCCACGGAGGATGTGGTATGCTCAGCTCAGTGGTGCCAGGCAGCGCAGTATGCGAATAGGAAGCGTAGAACCTGTGGCGGCCGTCACCCCCATGTCACTGGGTCTTCTCCCGGTTTCTGTATTTTCCATAATCACGATACTACCATATAATTAAAACACTTTAACAGCTCTGTTAAAACATGGCTTTTACTGTGTTCACAGATGGGTGCAGCCATCACCAGTTTTAAAGCATTTTCTCTCGGTTGGAACCTACACTGCCCTAGGGCCTGTGTGTGGCTTAGCTAGCACTCCTGCCTTCCAGCCTTAGGCCCCACTGATCTGTCTGTCCCTATAGATTTCCTGGTTCTGCACATTCACGTCAGTGGTACCCTATGCTGTGTGGTTTGTTGCCGCTGGTTGCTTTTGCGTGGTACATCGCTTATAAGGCTCAGCCACACTGTATTGTGAATAATCTATACTTCATTCTTTTTCATGCCCACATAATGTTCCACTGCATGGCTATACTGCAGTTTGTTTATCCATTCCTCAGCTGATGGACCTTATGTAGTTTTTAAAATTGTGTTTAAAAAGCCAGGCGTGGTGGCACAGGCCTGTAATCCCAGTGTTCAAGAGGCTGAGGCAAGAGGATCGCTGCAAGTTCAAGGCCAGCCTGGGCTACAAAGTGAGTTCAAGGCCAGCCTGAACCGCATGGTAAAACCCTGTCTCAAAAAGACAAAAAAAATTGTGTTCATTTTTTAAAAAGAGTTGATTGAAAGCAAACTGGTCAAGATGACAGCTGGTTCAAAGTGACTATTGGTGGTTACTTGTCTTGAGACTTTTCAGTATGTCACTGTGTTTTCAGACACCCCTCAAGTGGAACTCAGGACCCATCTCTGTGGACACTTGAGCCTGGTCCTGCCAGGGGTGCGGCTGGGTTGTCTTGTTGATTTTTACAACCAACCTAGAAGTTGCATACTTGTGTTGTGCCCATTTTAAAGATGAGGAAACTGAGGCTCAGTTGGAGCAGTTAACTAGTGTGCCCAAGGCCCCAAGCTGACTTGGCACCAAACACGAACCCTCTTTTCTATCCTATCTGTTGGTATACTTGGAAGTGAAAGGAAAATAATGCCTAGTAATGTGGTTCTTATAGATACTTCTCCTGTTTTGTTTGTTTCTTTTTTTTTTTTAAACTTCTCCTATTTCTTCCCCACTGTTTCTATCAGTTTTAGTTTTAAAACAACATATGAAATCTCACTACTCTTTTTAGGCCAAACCAATTAAAAAAAAAACCTGCCAGGATTTCAAACCCATTGGGTTTTTCCCCACCTGCATGTATCCAGGCTGGTTAAATATAGCATATAATTTGAAAATAGTAAAAATAAAATAGTTGAATAGGTAAAATAGGCATTATAGATTGACAATAAATTTTAAAGGTAAAATTATGTTTTACCTTTTAGTTTTGTTTTCTATTTTTGATTTTTTTGAGGCGAGTTCTCACTTTTTGTAGTGCAGGTGGACCTTGAACTCACTAAGTAGCTCAGACTGGCCTCGAACTCACAGGAATCCTCCTGCCTCAGCCTCCTGAGTGTTGGGATTACAGGTTTGCACCACCATGTTTGACAAAATAGTATTTTAAATGTCCCCTTAGTGGTAATAATTACCCTGCAGGACACAGAAGTAATTAAGAGAGAACAGAGCACTTAAGGCCAGAGACAAACAGCTTGCAGAGACAATTAGAAAGAAGCTGCAAGTGAACAAAAGCAAAGCCGTCAGGATTGTTCCAGCGTTCACAATTACCCCAAACTCCCCCAAGGGACAGATATATTTACAGAAATGCTCAGTGTTTCATTTGAAACAGGAAGACTCCCGTGGTCTATCAAAGCTACAGTAAATTAAATGGCTATTCCTGGAAAGACTTCTCGTGTTCAGCAAGTAGTGTTTCTTGGGGTGCAGCTGTGGGTCAGGAGCCATGCTGGGTGCTAAAGGGGTTGTGGCAGGGATCAGGGTGGACCACCTGCCCTGGCATTCTCATCCAAATGATGGGCAGATGAGAGAGGGGCTTCTGATCGTGGCAGCTGCCTCCACTTGGCCACACGGATGGAATCTCCTCTCCAGGACCCACGTGTCAGACCTGTTCATTGGTCTCATCTAAACTGTCTACTAAGTTTATTTCAGCAGCAACAGAACCTTCTGTTTAAAGAGCACCCTCCAAGGTGAGCCTGCACTGGAGCAGACCCAGGGCTGTGCACCAGGGAGTAGGCTGTCCCCAGAGGCTTGGCCGAGTACCCACCAGAGGCCTCTCCAGCCGTGCTCTGCCCAGCCATGGTGCAGGACATTGTCTTTCCATGAGGGGGGTCTGCAGTATGGCTGTCACCGTGAGGGGGTGCTTGCTCTCTGCCATATTTTAGCCACACATCCCGACCCACATAGGCACTGGCTGGGTGGTCAGCCACAGCTGAGCGGTCCAGGGGAGAAATCCCCCCGAGGCTGGACCAGGCTGCTTGCAGATGCTCTGAGAGGGACCAGTTGGTGGGGGGAAGAGCGGACTCCTTGCAAGTAGCCACGCAGTTGTTGGTGGGCTCCTAGGGCGGGTCCGAGTGAGTTTCCACTCACAGTGCAATTGCAGTGGCTTGGTCAATGATGTTGGGAAAACACCGGGCAAGTAAAGCCGTGTGACTTTCTCTCCTGCAGGACTTTGCAGAGCCTTTAATATTCTGTTCCACACAATGACTTTCCAAGCTGGGCCCACTGTCTGTGGTGTTAACCCAACTGCCAGGATACCTCAGCTGCCTGGGGTTCTGCAGAACACTCGGGAGCGCTGACTCACTGAGTCGCCCCTGAATGTACAAGCGAGGGAATGAATGCAGAGAGGATCGAGAGTTACCCAAGGCCACACAGCTGGCTAATGCAGAGAAGGTCCTGGTCACAGCATTCTCTGTGCTTCTGTTGTTGTGAGGCTTCCTCCAATCGATGACACATGTGCTGGATTCCTGGTGGGAACAAGGTCCAGTGTAGACATCCAAGGAAAGGGACCGAAGGTCGGCCTCAGTGGGCAGAGCCTGTCTCCTGACTCCCGGGTGGCAGCCGTGGCTTCAGAGGGTCTGAGAGCCCACAGTGGACTTGGGGCCCAGCTCGGACCTGGGCTGCCTGGCTGGGAAGGTGGCTCCAGGCCCAGAGCACGGCGGGGCCGCCTGGGGAGCCAGCGCCGGGAAGACGCGGGCAGTAAATCACCAGCGGACCACAGACCCAGTGCCATCCCCATGGGTTTCCTTTCCGCTTCTTAATCCTCCTCCTCAGACTCAGTAACAGAAAGCAGATTCCTGCTGGGGCCAGCCCTGCACAGTGGGCTGGGAGAGGGGAGCCTGGGAATTACCACATCAAGATCCCGCCGAGCCTCACTTTTCCTTTCTCCCCAGCATAGCTGCTGCTAGCTGGAGAGCTCGGCCAACCCCTGGCGCAGCGCCCTCACCCCCTGGGTCCCCACTTCCAGCCTGGCCCCAGCCTCTCCTCCTGCAGTTGAGTGCAGCTTGGCTGTGGCCCCAGCAGCCGCCCTGCCCCGCGAGACTACCGCGGCTGTGGTTAGTGGCCCTCCAGCCCCGTGGTTTGGCTGCCTCGCGCCTCTCCAGGGCTCGACTCAGCTAGGGCTGCTTCGGTGTGGGAGGATAATCACTGCGGATCTGGATTCAAATCCTGTTGCCAACTGCCTGCACTCCCTTCTCAGAGCGATGATTGCTCACTCCAGTGGAACACGAGAAAGCTCCCTGGCACAAGGAGGGGCTGACAGATGCTCTGCTTTGACAATGTGAACTTAGCTGTTTGTTGTAAGAATTGAGAGACACTGCGCCTGGTGGTGCCCTCTTGTAATGTCCAGATTTGGGAAACTGAGGCAGGAGGATTGCTCAAGGTTTGAGGCCAGCATAGGCTACATAGTGAATTCACAGCCAGCCTGAACTACAAAGTGAGAGACACCCTCAGGCCTTGAGAACAGCGCCAGATCAACTGCCAGAGGGAGAGTCCACAGGTCAGGGCTTCAGGGATGTGAAGTCAGTCTAACCCTGCAGTCTGAGGCAGAACCCGGGTGAGCCCTCCAAATTCTCAGGGTGCCCCAGGCTCCTTGGTGGAGGGAACAGAGTAGGACTTTGGGTACCCCCTCTGCCTGTGCCCCCCGATGCTTGAAGTAGACACAGTCATGCTTATCTGTTTTGGGGATCTACAGGGTGGACTTCATTTGTATTGCTGAAAAGAAAATTTGAAAAGTTTTGATCTGCTTCATCAATGCCATTTTACAGATGAGGAGACTGAGGCCCAGAGAAGTTAAGTGACTTGTGTTAGGTCACCCAGCTGGCAGGTGATGGCTTCAACCAGAATGAGCCTCATTTGTTTTGTTGATGAGACAGGGTCTCACTATTATAGTGCACGCTGGTCTTGAACTCACTATGTAACCCAGGCTGGCTTCGAACTCTCAGTGATCTTCCTGCCTCAGCCTCCCAAGTGCTATGCTTATAGGCATATGCCAGCACGACTGGCAAGAGTGGGCTATGTGACTCTTGGCGCAGTGCTCTTTCTTAACAGCATGGGAGACGGAGGAGCCATGGGCAGCCATTGCAGCGGGGGCTGCCAGCCTGCAGAGAAGCGCCACCAGCCTGGCGATGTGGCCCTGCAGACCATGGTATCCTTGAACTGGACTCTGGCATCCACCCAAACCAACAAAGCAGCAGGGGTTCTGAAGGGCAGAGGCAGAGAGGAAGGGACCACACGGAGGGGCCAGTCCTCAGGGCAGACCCCTTCAAGGTGCTGCCCACTGCCTGGGCCAGCCAGAGATAGAGCCCCTTCCAGGGAGGCTGGGAGAACTAAGCAGGAAGGAGCTCTGTGGGTGCCAGCTGCCGGCCTTGCGGGGGGTAGGGGCTGTTTCTCACAGTCGGTCATTTTTTTCAGGAGTGACTGGTGATGGGCCAGACTGAGGACACTGCGGTAGCCTCTCTCCTGCCAGAGGACAAAAGGGAGCGTGCCACACCTGCCCCAGTCTCCATCTCCTCCAAGATGCCACCAGCCCTCCACCCGCCACCACCGCCAGGTTGGCTGGGGCAGGAGCAGGCTGGCCTCTGTCACCTCCTGCCCTCCCCCGGCTGCGGTGGGGTCGCTCAGCACTTCGCCTATGGCCTGGTTGGGAGGAGAGCTCAGGCTTCTTTTTGCTCAGCCTCAGGTCCTGAGGCTGCAGAAATTCATTGCCAAAGATTCAACAGAGGCGCTGAACAAGAAGGGGGCCGAAACCTGCCAGTGAAAAGCCATGGCTCTGTGACTCCATCCCTCCTGTTGCCCAAGTCCCATCTCAAGCCAAAGATGAAACAGCAATTCTAGGAACTCCTGGAAGGTGTGGGCATTTGGTGACCATGGGAAGCATGTGACATCTGAACCATTGCTCTGTCTGCACCTGTGCTTGAGCTGACTGGGTGCAAGTTAAACCTTCCCGGGAGGATGGAGAGGAGCGCTTGAGATTCCTGTGCCCTTCTATTTCTTCCACCAGCTGCCCAGGCCTCAGACCCCGATTCTCAATGTTCTCTGGGGCCGGGCTCCTTTATAGGGCCTGAGTAGCCTGAGAAGCAAGTGGGGTCAGGGGTAGAATCAATAGTACCCCCCTCCGCCCGGAGACTTGCCCCGGGTCTTTGCTCCCCCAGCCAGTGGTCCCCTTCAGGCTGGGAAAGCCAGGTGGCACCTGTGGGAAGGCAGGGATCTGTCACAGGTGGGCAGGAGGGCAGAGGGAGGAAGGGACCAGGGGAGTGAGTCAGGATGTGGGGGGGGGTGCGTTCAAAGCCAAGGTCTGCTCTTTCCTTGTGCTCAAAAGGCCAAAGCTGTTCACATCTGTGCTCAACTGTCTGCTTCAAATTGAAGTAAAAGCCCCATCATATAAAGAAATACTTGGTTGTGTTGACTGGACTCTATGGGTGACCAGGTCTTTGGCCTTGGCCTGTTGTTGGAAGGGGTGTTGTGAGGCAGAAGGTGGTCTAGAGGTTGTAAGCCACTTAGACAGGCACTGCATGTGGGAGGGGGCGGGGGAGGGGTCCGCACCACAGCCTCAGCCTGGGCCGGGGACCGGGAGGCCCCGTCCTGAACTCTTGAGGAGCCTGGTCCACTTTATACCTTGCAAGCTTAGGAGATGAGGAGGACTATTAATCTTGTAACACAGATGAGGAAACTGATGCCCAAGGAGACAGGGCCAGTCAGTGACAGAGCCAGTGCTTGAGTCAAGATGGGCTCGCTTCACACATTCTGCTCCGGAACCTTCCCTACCCCAACACCAGCCCCAGTCCTGAGTCTGTCACTTCACATAACTGAAGACAGGGACAGTAAAAGGCCATGGGAGATGGAGGAGGGGAAGAAGATAAGAAACAGGAAAGGAAGGTCAGGATGTTAGGGACAGGGCCACCCAGGGAAAGGGGACAGAGATGGGTGCCAGTGATTGCAGCCACAGTGGATACAGTTTGTTCCTGCATGTCACCCAGTGCCACACCCTCTTCTCTGCCCCTGGAGCCCTGGGCCCAGCTGGGCTGGGGTGTCTGCCACAGATCTGGCTACAGGGAGCCTCCTCACGTGTGCCAGGCTCCCAGGTGTGGCCTTTGGCCAGGGACCCGGGCAGCACAGCAGCAGGGACCACAGCAAGGGTGCTGGAGAGAGGCTGGACAGAGTAGGTGGAAGGGGACCCTCTGGGGTAGTGAGGAAGGGCCAGCTAGGCCCGGGCCCGGGTCACGGTGGCACTCATTTGTCAACCTGGTGGCACTTCCTAGAGAAGCAGGAAACGTGGCCCAAGCAGCATCAAACTGTTGACCATGGGCTCTTTCTGTGATGGGCAGGGCACATCTGTCGTGCTGCTATGGAGCAGACCCGGGGTGCTTGCCCCCCACCCCTCTCCCATGATCACATGGTGCATCCCCTTCGTTCTGAAGCACCTGCTGCTACCAGCTGTGTGCAGACAGCAGGTGAGGGCTCATGAGTAGGGGTGGATCCTGGGTGGTGCACATCCTCACAGAGCCCATGGCTGTGTGTAGGGAGTGGGACCGACGGACAAGAAAGAATTATAACAGACAACTAAGATATTGCTGGCTGCTTCCACTAACTCTCCCCGGGGGTATTAGAACTAGCTTTCCAAAAAAAAAAAAAAAAAAAGAACTGGCTTTCCCGGAGAGGCACCATATGTATTGGGTCTTGAAGAGTGAGCAGGAGTTTTCTGAGCAGAGACTTGCTCGGTCGCTTGTGTTCTTTGCACATGCATGCACACACGTACTTCCTCTCCTGTGTACCTGGCACACTGTACCTTTCTAGGACAGGTGCAGATCTCGTCCACTCTGCCAAGAGCCAAGCTGGAAGATCCTCACCAAAGTGTGAATGACAGAGCCCTGCTGGGGCCTAGGAGGGCACACTCTGGTCTGGCACAGGGTGTGAGCTCACAGAGACACCTGCGGATGTGTTTGTGGCATATCCCCATTTGCTGTGGGTCATCAGGCACAGGCCACAGAAGCCCAAGGGACCCACGTGGATGTCACATGGAATCTTATGTCTGTGTGTGTGCATGACAGGCTCCTGCTCCTCCTCGGACAAAGCCATACAGGATGGCCAGGGCATTGAGGCTGCCCCACTCGTGGGCCATGGGGCTTGGGTGGGAGGTCCAGGCCACACTGGGAGCCAGGCTGTGGCAGGCCATACAGGAGCTGCAGGACGGGCGGTGCCTACCCTCCCTTACCCACGGTCCCGGGCAGAGGCGTGGGGACAGCTACTCAGGTTGGGCCCATGCCTGCTGCAGCTGGCCTTGCCACTTTGCCTGGGATGGGCCGGGGCGGCCCTTGGCTTCCTCCTCAGCTTCCTCCTGACCCCACAGTAGCCACTGCCGGCAGCTAGATGACAAGCTGTCTGGCCTTTTCAAAGCCAGGCTCGGGCTGTGAGCTGCCATTCCCCTCCGCCCTCCCGCTGCTACCTCCTTCATAGCTTCTGCTTCCAGGCCCAGGGAGGACACAGAGGCCCGAGCCCTGCTTTGCCTCATGGGTTTTCCCACACGTCTGCCTTCTGTCCCCAGGACCCCTCCCCGAAGCCAGGCACACCAAGGAATCCAGCCAGATAAATATAAACTGTTTTACAGATCCCTGGGCAGAGTCTCATCTCCAGATGGCACTATGAAATTCCTAGAGGGTAAACATCAGGTACAATTCGTCTTCAAATCCTCCAAAGGGCACTGCATATTGGATACACTGGTCTTCTAGCTGAATGAATGAATGAATAAAAAATGGAAAATCGAGCTGGGTGTGGTAGCACTCATGTAATCCCTGTACTCTGGGAGGCTGAGGCATGAGGATCATAAATTCAAGCCCAGTCTGGGCAACTTAGCAAGACCTTGTCTCAAAAAAAAAAAAAAAATAGGGCGGGGGATGTAGCTCAGTGTGGAGCCCTGGGTCCAATTCTCAGTACTGGAGGAAAAAAGCAATTCACCCATGTTTTGCTTTTCTTCCCTCCACAAATAACTACCAAGCACTTATTTGTTCAAGACCCAGGTAGAATGAGGCCGAGGCCAGGTGATCTTTTATAAGGTCAATGGGAAAAGGGGCCAAGGCCAGGGTGAAGCCCACTGGATGCTGAATAAACACTGATCAAATAAATGTGCAAATGAACACAGCCACACCCCTCCAGCCCCAGCCCCTACACCATGGACTAGTGGTGGCATAGGAGTGCTCTTCACCTGGTGTCTTGGGCTCCCTGGAGCAGGCCCACATCCTGGGGGCCGCCAGGGTGACATGGCTGAGGGTGTGTTTGTTCATGCTCACAGGTCTTTGGTTTTCTGCTTTGTCCTCTGCATGGCTGATACAGGCTTATTTCCTAAGTCTTTCCAAAGACCCCTCGCCTGCAGAATGAAGTCCAGGCTCCTTCGCTGCCTGTGATGGGAGGTCTGTCCACTCCTCCCATGTCTCCAAGGTCTCCCAGTTTCCCTTATAGTTGGCTGTGCTCCCAACTTGGTCTTCTAGGCGTGCTAACCACCTTCCATCCTGAGATGTCAACAGCCCTTCCTTCTAGATCATGTTGGCTTCCTTCTTCTGGCTGTCTGGAAACAAGGTTCTGTCTGGACCTGTGGATTTGCCTTGTAACCTAACTTGCCTCTGCATCGCTTCCTGCCAGGCCCCTGGCTTCCCTGGGGTCTTGGGTTCTTTTAATCCCAGAACCTGGGGCAGACAGAGAGGCCCTGCTTGACCAACAGCAGTGACCTGGTGCCTGCCCTTCTGTTCCAGGGCTCACCTTTCTCTTTCACATATAAAAACAGCTCTTCCCCGTTCATTGGGATGCAAGCCCAGCAGCCACCCAGATAGATCCCTACAGAATCTCGGGAACTCATGTCACAGATCTCCTGGGTCTGCAGAATTCCGCATCTCACCTTCACCCACCTCCTGTGGCCAATTCCTTCCCTCTGGCCTGCATCCCGTCCAGGGGACACGGCCACTTCTTCCATGTCCCCAGAGCATCACTTACACAAGGTGCTGGTATGGAGTTGTTTCTTGATACATTTAAAAAATGTTTATATTCACAAAACAAACAAAAAAACAGGACTTTGCCTTTGGCTTCCTAATTTTTATAGCTAATTTCATTTATTTTTGACAGGTTCACCGTGTTTCTGGCAGTTATAAATTTCTCCCTGCTCTGGCTTTACTCCATGATATGACATTTCTGGGCAATGACTCACCCTGAAGTTGTCCTCCAGCTGTGTTTAAATCCAGTCTTTTTTCCTTCATTTTGACAGCTCCCCAATACCCTCTGCCCACTGTCTCCTTGGTCACCACCAAACCTGGGCCTGAGAATATGCAGCTATAAAGTATGGTGGCCCGCAGATGGGTTAGGAACCACCAGGCAGCTGGCCACGTTGCCCACTCACTCAGCTGCGTGGGGACCTGGGTCGTGTCTCTGGGACGATTTCCCCACAGGTCCTCTGCCCCCAAGGCTTGTCCAGAGGCAGCAGGTGGGCAATGACAGGGAGGAGGGGACGGGCAGGCAGCGCCAAAACCATGCCCCAAGCCACCTTCAAAGCCATCTGGCCCACAGATGACACGCTTTTATCCTTGGGATTGCATTTCCAGGCCCACAACCAGAAGTTTCTAGAGAATTCCCCCTTGCATGCACAAACACACACATGCAACACACACTTTTTTTTTTTTTAAAGTAAAGAACTAAAAATGCTTCGAGGTTCCCAAATGGAGAAATTTCCATTTTTGGAGATGAATATAGAACACTCCAGGAATGTTATACTGACCTTTGTTTCAAAGAACAAAAATTAGGGCTAGGGATTTGACAGAGATTTTAATGTCTCTTCCAGGATGAGAAGCTAAGAGGCCACATATTGTAATTTGAGGAACAGCTCCAAAATGAACAAGGCCAGACCTTTTAAGAACACAGCGATGGATGGGAGCACAGCTTGCCATATCCCCTTTGTAAAGGCTCTGACATTTAACCTTGTGAACGCAGTGCCTCTCAAATGTATTAAATATATGTATATATTTTAAATTACTATTGTGTTAAAATATGCATAAAATCTGAATAATTTTAGCTACTTGTATGTGTACAACTGGGTAGCAGTAAATACATTCATAATGTCACAGGACCATCACTACTATGTTAGTATATGTACTCCTTTCTATCATAACACACACACACAGCCCGTGCTCATGGAGACTTCCTGTCTCCATGAATTTGCCTACGCGAGGCACTTCGTAGAAATGGGACAGATAATACTTGTGTCCTTCTCTGTTGAGCTTATTGCATTGGGTGTAACATTTTCAAGGCCCATGCATGTGGTAGCATGTGGTAGAATTTCCTTCCTTTTATATAGCTCAGTAATGTTCTGGTGTATGGACAGCCTGTGCATGGATCATCTTTCTTATGCATATGCAGCACTTACTCCTTGTTTCCTGCTCTCACTTCTTGTGGAACCCCAGCAGGTGCTCCTGGGACACAGTTGGGGGACCCATGGTTTATGAAGCCACTAGGATATTTGGATTTAGGATGGACAAGGATTTTTTCACCCAGACAGCTGCTTTGGTCATGTCTCCAAACTCAAAGCAGAGGCTGAGGCCCTGAGAGGGACAGCTGTCAGGACACGTCCCGAAGGGGAACTGCTGGCCAGCCTCGAGGGGAGAGCAAGGGAGAGCTTTGCCCTTTGATTCCCATAGGACACTTGGTCCTGCTGGCCTGTGGGGACCTGCTGGGAAGACTGACTGCTCAGAGCTGGTGCCATCTGTCAGGGCTGCCTCCCTGGCTTTGAGGACAGGACTGGACAGGAGCCAAGCTTGAGGAGAGCAGTTGGCCAGGAGGCTCTGGCCCTTTTCGGCAACACCATAGCTTACTGTTCCACCAGGAGCTGATGGCTGTTCTGAGCCCTGCCCTCACCCCCTCTCTGTCAGCCTCTGCCACAGACACCCACTTCTGGCTGGCAGATGGGGTTACTGAGGGGTCCCGGGGCAGACAGCACAGTGGTCTGACATGTGAGGAAATAGCCAGAACAGAGCTTTCAGTAGCATATGGAGAACATGGCCCCTTCTGTGAACTGGAAGGCCTGGGCTCCAGCCTGGCCACACCTTCAACCCCGCGGGTGACCCCTCTTGTGTACAAGCAGACTGTGAGCCTGTGACCTCCAAGGTCCCTCCTGGCTAGGCAGTGTCCCTCTGGGCACTCAAACTGCCTGTCCTGCTTGCATATGTGAATTCTGGACTTTGAGTAGATGCCCACACCCAGCTGTGACAGCCACACGGAGCCTAAAGGCCACATTTTTCCTGCCACAAGGACTCTAATTCTCCTGGGAGATTAGCTTTTGAGCCAGAGAACTACTGGAAAGACCAAAGACTTTCCAGAGTTTTTAAATAAATCAAAACACTATAAAAGAATTACAAATAGATGGGTGCTCATCCTTCTGATCGAGACAAAGTTCACTTCTCCAGAGCCCGTGGACCTCCCAGGCGTGTCAGCTCGCCCTGATGGTTCCTGTGTCCCTGTCTTCCTGACTCAGTTGTATACTCCTGACAGGCAGCAGCGTGCCTGGCTGCATCCCCAGGGTACGAGAGCATCTCCTGATCCGTCCCTGCCCTGACGGGGGCGCTATAGTGTGAGTCCATGATGCCCTGCCCACCCCTTGCCATCCCTGTGGTGTCTAGCACAGACAGAAGAGGTTCAGGTAAGGGAGCACAGGGCGACCTGGTCTCCTACACCTGTGGATTCTGGTGGCCACAATATACACAGAGCACGGTCGTCATCACAGGTGCCGGGCACTCTTAGCCTTGACACTCACTGCTGGGTGACAGCTCAAATTATTCTCTCTGAGCCTCAGTTCTTCCCTTTGTAAAGTAAGCAGCTGGGAGAGAAGCTATCAAAGCTTCTTTAGGCACATACTTCTAGCTCACTGGATAGTATCTGCCCATTCAACACCAGGCTGAGTTACAAATCTAAGCCATTTCTACTGTAAATCCACCATTTTAAGCCTGCCCAGCCAAGCATCGCCCACATAGGAAGGGAAAGTCCTTTTGTTTCATTGCTTTTCTCTCAGTTCTGGCCTCAGCTGGCCTGTCCTCTCCCAGACCCCTGGACCCCTCTCAGGGCTGTGGCTTTCCTCTGGCCGGCCCTTCATCAGGGGCTGGTTTCCTCCTCTGGCTTGAGCGCTGGTCCAGGGAACCTCTGCCTGTCCCTGCTGCCCAAGGCTCCCTTGGAGCAGGGCCTTGGCGAGCACCGCTGCTGTTGATGAGACTTCATTAGCGCAGGGATCTGCCTTCCTGGTCCTGGGAAGAGGCGCCCGCCCAGGAGCTCAAGGACACAGGGCGCTCCATTGTTCCCTGGAGTGGCACAGCTGCCTGCTGCAGCTGTTCACAGCCCTGTCAGCTGCTGCCCTCCTGCTTCTCCGTGCTTGGGGTCCCCTCCATGTCTCCGACGAAGGGATTGACCAAGTGGCACTCTCAACAATTGGGGTCCTTCCCCAGAGCCCGCATCTCCCAGCACTGTCCTTCGGGAAGGCCGTCTGCCGAGCTGGGGCTCTGTCCCTGCTCCTTAAATATTTGACACAGCCACACCCCTTCCTGAGCTCCTCTGTTGGCTTGGCTCCGGAACCGCCTCTGCTTTCCTCTAATGCTTCTGGATGCTTCCCCCATCCCCTTTGCTCGAGGGCCTGCGCTGGGCTCTCTGGAGGCCTGTCCTTCCTCACTCCGGTGTCGTGCCCTTGGGACACTGATGACTCCCAAATTCCTATCTGCAGCCCAGAGATGGCTAGAAACTACTCAGCCTGAAGCCAAGTCCTTAGAGTGACCTCCAGCGCCCAGAGCCACCTGCTCCGAGCACCTCCCTGACCTTATCACCTGCTACTGTCCTCTGTGTCTGCTTTGACACACCAGACCCAGCTGCCGCTGGGCCTTGGTATTGGCTGTTCCCCAAATTTCCCCATGGTTTGTATCCTTGTCTTCGGTTCTTTGATTAGATACCAGTTTCTCCTCAAGGCAGTCCTGGTCACTCTAATTTTTTTTTAAAATTTTTTAAATTTTAAAGACAAAAGAGTGGAGACACATGAACCAGAACAAGCCACAAACAATATCGAAAATATAAAACCATACAGAACATAGTAGGGAATTAGCACTGGATGGATGCTGTACTACATAATATCATCTTCACATTAGTTATCACACAAACATTAAAGGAAATACCAAACTATAGAGAAGACAGTAGGGAATTAACACTGGATGCTGTATAATATAGAGTTATCTTCACTTCTGTTAATACAAAAACGATTGAGGAAATACAAATTATAGAGAACATAGAAGGGAATTAGCTCTGTATGCTGTCCTACATAATGTTGCCTTCACATGTTACTCAGTTACACAGACGATGGCCCATTTCATCATTCAGTTTTCTCCTCCCTCATCTCCGTTGCCCTACCACTCAATCAGTCATCTTCCCTGTGATAATAACTGTATTCCTGGGTTTATCTATACCCCTGGACTCTTGCCTTGGGAAGAGATATAGCTACCTCAGACCATACTATATCTCACATGGGTGTATACAAACTGCCATGGTCGGAGGTGGAAAAGCACCCATGCTCACAGCGGACCGCCCCGCTCCACCCTGTCGCTGTGCTATGGGTGGGGGCAGGACCAGTATGTGGGGCACCCTCAGCAGGGCCCACAGTGGAGCAGCCACAGGGCCCTCAGCGGAGCAGCCGCGGGGCCCACAGCGGAGCAGCCACGGGGACCTCAGTGGAGCAGCCGTGGGGCCCACGGTGGAGCAGCCGCGGTGGTCACTCTAATTGACTCATTGATTGTGATAGGATCTCGCTATGTAGCTCAGACTGGCCTTGAGCTCACTATGTAACCCAGGCTGGCCTCAAACTCTCAATGATCCTCTTGCCTCAGCCTCCTGAGTGCTGCGATAACTGGCATGCACCACCACACCCAACTGATCGTTCTATTTTAAACCACACCTCCCCCACCCCACTTCCCCGGGCATTCTTTCTATCTCTCCTGATTCCTCTTCTCCAAAGTATTTATCACCAAGGAACATGCTGTAGGGTAAGTAGCTTGACTATTGCTTCTTTCTTCAAGGTGAACTTGATGGGAGTAGGGATTTGTGTAGGATTTGTTCACCTAGTGTCCACAGTTCCCGGCCTAGACTGACTAATATTCAATGAGTGGATGCTTTTGTAAATACATGTTTTGTTTTGTTTTAGTTCTGTAGAGTCTGGAAGGTTGTACTGTCAAATGTACCTGTAGAGTATTTTTAACAAACAATTCTAGATTACTTTCCCAAGAGGCTATAGCAGTGCATGCCCATTTCCTTGCCTGTGCTGAATGTTATCACACTTGAATATTTGCCAGTCTTCTGGGGGGGAGATATCTCATTGTTCCAATTTCCATTTTCCTGACTAACATAGAACATTTTTCACATTTATTGACCACTTGAATTTTTATTTCTATGAATGGCCTTTTTCAGAGTCCTTGCCCATTTTTGGTTTTTTGAGAGTAGGGAGGGCTGACCTTTTCTGATGAGTTTACAGGAAGGAATTAGCATTTTTAAAAACAGCGTCTTGGGAATTCTGGCACGTAAAGCAAGGTCCAGTGCTATGGCACTAGTGTGAGGACCTCCTTGGTTTGCTACTGCCTGGGGGTCCCCAGTGGATTTTGGAATGAAAGGTGCTTTAAAGATTATTTCTTGTTGGTTCTCTGTATTTCCTATAATAAAATGACATGACTCTGTTTAAAAAAGGATATTAAAAATAACAATCATAGGAAAATCCTGGTGCTGTAATGACAAATGGAAAAAACACTTATAATTAGGGTGTACCTTCTGATTACAACTCTTGAATGTCTAGCAGTAAATTGGCCAAAGGAAGAAGGGTGGGACAGTGGGTAAGTTTTTCTTACTCTGGGAAGCAGCCAGGTTGGGGGAAGAGGAGATGAGGGTGAATTCCTACCGAAGAAGGATGAGCAGCTGGAATGATGGCACCCAAGCCACCACATGCTCCTTCTGTGCTCTGGCAGACATCACTAATCAATCAGTAGCTCCTTTTAACCGTAGCTCAGCCTTAGGGTAGTCTGGTAGTTCAGGGAGTTGCTGCTACTCATAGATCCAAGCTGGCAGGCAAGATGAAGCCAGCTATCGTCTTGGCTTGGGCATGAGACCATGAAGGCAGCAGGAGCTCAAGCTAAGGCCTCTAAGGCCTCTCTGATGGCCCCCAGGGCTTCCTTGGGGCTGTGGTCCATGGCTGCTCTTGCCCAGCAGTGCCCTAGTGCGGAGCAGTGTCACCTGGCACATTTTAAACCTGCACTGTGGAGACTGGGCATCACTTTCTAGAATCTTTTCCTCCTGAATCTTAAGGATCATCGGAAGCAGGAACATGGTCCTCAGCCTGGCTGCTTGAATTGTGCCTTTGCACAGACCCTGGTACATCCCTTTGGCCACCACCCTGTGGCCACTCTGCTTTTTGGATGGATCCTCCAGCCTCTGACTTCTGCTTTCATGATTCCTAGCATGTCTGTTTCCCCTCCTATGGTCCCAGCTGTGACGTCATGCCCGACTCTGTGTCCCTGTCATACCCTGAGTGCCTAAACCTGCTGGGTATGCCCACCACCCTCCTTCCCTCTGCCAACATGGGAGAATGCACTGATTAGAAAAAGTAAGAAGAAATATTTTCATGGCTTTTTGTGTTTTTGGAAAACAGTAAATGGTACAAGAAAATGACATTGAAATGTATGGGAAATCACCAGCAATTCAATCGCATGGAGACAACCACAGTTATTGTACTGGTGACCACCCTCTGTTACCTCTGGTCTCCACTCCCATGGAGATATTGCACAGAAACTGTCACTAATTGGATAATGCTGTGGTTTGGTCTGCATTTTCCTCTCAGCCATATGCCACTAGTATCCTAAAGATTGTCAATGACTACAAACATGTTTCCCCTCCTAGCAGGTAAACTGTATTCCACGGGATTTTCTGTCTCCCTTTCTTCCTCCTAGCAGATCTGCATTTTTGCTGCTTCTGAGGTCCAAACTCAATTCACTTCCCATTTCTGTGCCATAGGAAAGGAGTTGTAGCTGGGTGCGCAGCCAGTGCCTTGAAGGCCACATCACTTTATTCCTCATGGCCCGTGTGTGGCCATGGAACTGAGTTCCACCGTGGGGACCAGAGGAACAGGTACTTGTAGAGCTTCCTGCATACGCCCTGTCGTGGTCCCGCACCCTGTGGTGGTTTCACATACATCCACAAATCCTTTGACATTCCTTTCATGAAGGTGGAGCCTGAGTTCTCCCCGAATGCAGGTGGTCCTTAGTGACTTGCTCTGAATGCACAGAATGTGGTAGGGGCCATGACGTTTGGGATGAGGGCAGACGAGGTGGTTGGCTTCCTCCCTGCTCTGCCTCTTGGTCCTGCACTGTGCGAAGGGCTAGTTGCCAAGCTGTGAGGACAATGAAGCAGCCCTATGGAGAGGTCCATGTGGCAAGGGACCAAGCTCAGCTTCCTGTCAACAGCCACCTGAGTCAGCCATTGGAGGATCCAATCCTGAAGCCCTGATGGATCCTCCAGATGACTGTGGTCCTGGATGACACTTTGATCGCACTCTCCAACTTCCTGGTTACAGTAACAAAGACAGTACATGCTTTTTATTCTTTTCTTTTCCCCTTACTTCCTTCTTTCCTTTTCTTCCTTCTTTCCTTCTTCCCTCCCTTCCTTCTTTCCTTCTTTTCTTCTCTCTTGAGATAGGGTCTCACCATGTAGCCCAGGCTGTCCTTGAGCTTGCAATTCTCCTGCCTCAGCCTTCCTGAGGGCTGGTATAGAGGTGTGTGCCAGCAGAACTGGCTGTGCTTATTTATTTAAAGGGACCGGGTTTGGGGGTGATTTGTTATGTCACAAAATGGCTGACACATGCTCATAAAGGAGGGCTGGACTTCCCTTCCCCTGTCTCCGGAGGGACAGTGCGGGGATCTTGTCGATGGGGACAACGTGCTAGGGATGGAGGATCCGCACAGAGGCACAGCCTGGGCCTTGGTGGTTTCTCCAAGCAGAGTCAGCACAGTAACTCAGACTCCGAAGTGAAAAAGGAATAGATAGCTGCATGAATGAAGCCAGGACTTCCAATCAATATTGTGTGCTGTAGTGGTTTATAGGTGTATGAAGCCACCCATGGCCTCTGACCTGGGAAGGGTTGCCTCTGCACACAAGCGGCCTGCTGTGAACTGTGTTTGTGTCCCCATTTATATGCTGAAACTGAGTCTGCTGTGAGAGCGTTAGGAAGGTGGAGCCCCCTTGGATGGGATTAGAGCCCTCATGAAAGATGAAGGAGCAGGGGTCCCTCTTCTACCATCTGAGGACACTGCAAAAAGGTGCCACAAACTAGACAGCTGACTTCACCAGATTCCCAATCTGCTGATACCCTGAGCCTAGATCTCCCAGCCCCCAGGCCTGTGAGTACTACATTTCAGTTACGGAATTCTGTTTTAGCCGCACAGCCAGATGAAGACCCAGCTGTACCCTTTTATCCCAGTGAGCTATAGTCTTCATCATTTCTCTGTGTGCTGTGATGGCAATAAAACTCGGGAAGCCTGGGTCTCTGTCACAGCACCCAAGTTTGCTCCTAACAAGTCCGCTCTTCAAAGTGATGTGTGGTTTGGCATGTTTAATTGGCACCACTTTCCCTAATCAGGCCAAGGGGTAGTGGTGCTCTGTGGGATGCATCGGGGCTCAGGTGAGGCTGGCAGGTGTGACAGGTGGTTAGGCTTTGCCTGGCCCGAGGCCCCAGGTGCTGGTGGCTCAGCACCCTGTCTTCCCAGGGACCAGCGGCAAATAACCAGAACCAGCTCTGTCCTGAGTGTGGAAAGCCGCTCCCCTCTGCCTATGACTCCTCTCCTTGAGCTGTGTCTTCCCCTGCCCCGCCCTCTCTTCTCAGCCTCCAGCCACTTCTGTTCCAGAACCGAGCTGAACACACCAGCTTCCTAGATGCTGCTTAATAATGTCATTATCCTCTGATGTCAGTCCCGGGTCACACACCAGATACGCCCAAGCCTCGTTTGGACAGAATGCTATTAGGAGGGATGGGCCTGGGGGTGAGGCTTAGCTGTTTTATTTACTTGAGACAGAAAAATCTCACTTTTAAGAGGTAGAGACGATATTTGTGTCCCCCTAACATTCACATATTGACGTCCTAGCTGCCAGTGAGGCGGTACTCATGGTGGGGGTTTGGAGACGAGATTAGGTCATAAGGGTGGCCTTATGAATGGGACCCCAGAAAGCTCTGTTGTCCTTTTTCACCATGTGAGGACACAACCAGGAGTGGGAAGCCTTCAACCCTCCAACCCGAAAGGGGGCCCTCACCGGACCCTGACCATGCCGATCTCAGACTTCCAGTCTCCAGGGCTGTGAGAAATACATTTCTGTTGCTTGTAAACTATTTGGGTTATGGTGCTTTGTATAGCAGCTCAATGAGGTTCACACACCCAGATCAATAGCTGAAGGCCGCGGCCCCTTTGTTTAAACTCGGCACTCCAGGAAGTCAGAAGGACTTGTGTTGGTGTAAATGGTCTCACACTGTGACAGGAGAACCGTGTATGTTTCCGGATGCATATGTTTCTTATGCAAGCACAGACTGAAATCTATGTGACTCTAACCAAACTACAGTGACCTCTGACATCCCCTTCTGGTAGAACCCTAAGCAGCATAGCCAGGAGATGGCACTGGCTTCCCACTTTCCCGGCAGCTTCCCACTTTCTTCTCTATGACTCTGCCTCCTGCAGGTCCCTTATCCACGTAGAATCCCACAGCCTTTGTCCTTTTGTGACGGCTTGTTGTGCTCACCTGGAGCCCCCAGCGTCCTCCTAGCTGCAGCCTGTGTCAGAGTTTCCCTCTGCGCGCTGAGCATAAAGCTTTTGAGTTAATGAATTTTCATCAAGGTCTGATGGCTCCAGCACACTTTGCAGGACTCCTACAGATGGTTGTGAAGCCTGGAACAGATGTCTCTCTTTCCTGCATCTTTGTTCTCGGGATCTGAGATCGTCTACACAGTGTCTGTCTAACACGTGGCAGTGCCAGGCAGGCTGTTCCCTTCCGCTCTCTGGGAGGAGAAGAGGGGCTCCCAGCTGGGGGTCTTGGCTGGAAGCAGATGCTCACGGGATGGCGCCCATGGGTGACGACGCAGGGGCTCCTCCTTCACACTCCATTCCTGTGCTCTGCAAGCTTCACTCACAGCGCGCACCGGTGTGGTGTTTTTTCAGCACCAGTTCACATTTCTTATTCGATTTAATTTAAAGTCTGGGATGTCGGCTCAATGTCAGCCACTCCTTTAACTCTAAGGAAGCTGAGACCCAGGGAAGTGACAGGTCTTGCCTCCCTAGGGACCGGTGGCAAATGGGGACCGAGGACCATGGCACCTGTCAGGACTGAATCTGGAAGGTGGCAAAAGCTTCGGGCTCTCCCTTCTTCTGTTGTCCTTGCTCCTCCCACCTCGAGGAGAGTGGGTGGGACAACCGCTGTGGGACATACAGACACAGGACCGCGAGCGCGGCTCTGTCCTCGGCGGCGGCTCACCTGGCCTGCTTTTGAGCTGAGCGGAGTGATGAACACTCTGTTGCCCTTAAGAGGCCTGGGTGCGACGGAGACAAGACAGGCTGTGGCCGCCTCCTGGGGACTCCAGGGCAAAGCCGCCACTGGGCAGGAAGCCTTCTCACCGCAGGAGGGTGCCAGCAGCTGGAGCCATTTGGGAACCCAGGAGCTCCCTGCTGCTCTTTCTGTGCTGAGTACCCACAGGGACCTGGGACAGCCACTGCTTGGGGTCAGGGGTTCTGGTCACAGAGTGGGCTCAGGCAGGGCCATCTAACTTCTTTTGCTGGTCTCTTTTTATGGGGAGGGTTCACGAGCCAAGGAGATCTCTGAGAACTCAGATCAAATGAAAACGCCTAGCATAGTGCACTCACCCTGCAAAAAGTCCAACTTGGTGACTGTATCACTCAGGATAGGCTGAGTCATGCCGTGATAACAAATGGCCTTAGGATATTATAAAATATGTATTTGTTCTGCCTCATGTTTTCTGGTACACAGCACCTAAAACCCTTGGAATCCCTGGAATGGTAAACATCTTTTATGTGCTGGTGAGATGACTAATAGCATCTGGATCAGGAACTGGCCACCAGAAAGACTCAGGCAGCCGCAGAGGATCGGGACTTTCAGCTTTACTGCTCAACCTCCAGGGAGGGGAAGAGGTCGAAGATACAGTTGGTCACCAGCAGCCAGTGACGTGATCAATCGTGCTTGTAGTGCAGCCCCCATGAAACCCACTAGGACTGGGCTCAGAGCTTCTGGATAGCAGAACACAGTGGTTCCAGAACATGCCTGCATCGGACACTGGACCTCGGCATCCCCTCCCATGTACCCTGCCCAGTGTACTTCTTGCATCTGGCTATTCACTATACCCTTTGTAATATCCTCTGTAATAAGGGGGTTAATGTAGATGAAATGTCTCCTGAGTGCTGTGAGCCATTCTAACAGATTATTCAAACTTGAGTGGGTGCCGTGGGAACCTCAGTCAGAAGCACAGCTGAAATGACCTGGGGCTTGTGCTTGAAGCAGGAGGCAGTCCTGTGGGAGCTGATGCTACCTTCAGGTGCACCACGTCACTATTGAAAAGACCTGAATTGAATATTCGGGGAAAACCCTCCACCAGATGTCAGAACTGAGGCGAGTGGTTTGGAGAATAAGAAAAACACATTGGTTTTTGCCTATTGTAAAAAGACATTAAAAGTGTAATGGCTTCAACTCAAGTGTCTACTCCTTGGCCATGTGAAATGTCCATTCTGCAGGGTGGGGTGGGGACTCAGGCTGATGGAGCAGCCACCATGGCTAACTTGCTGGTTGCCATGATGCAGGGAAAGGAGACTTCTGCAGGGTCTCACGCTGTCGTTAATGAATGCTCCACATTAGTCATTTGAGAAATACAAATTAAAACAACACTGAGATTTCATCTCACCCCAGTAAGAATGGTTACCATTAAGAAATTGACCAATAACAAATGCTGGCGAGGCTATGGAGAAATAGGAACTCTTCTCCACTGCTGGTGGGAATGCAGACTGGTGAAACCACTGTGGAAATCAGTTTGGAGAATCCTCAGCAAACTAGGTCTAGAGGTCCCACTCAACCCAGTTATTCTCCTTCTGGGTATTTTCCCAGAAGATCTGAAAACATCATATCAGAGGGATATATGTACACCCATGTTTATAGCAGCACAATTTGTAGTAGCTAAGTCATGGAAGCAACCTGAATGTCCATCCACGGAGGACTGGATAAAAAAACTGTGGCATTTTTATATAATAGAATATTATTCAGCTCTAAAGAAAGATAATCTTGAGGCTTTTATAGGTAAATGGTCACAACTAGAGACCATACTCACAAATAAAATAAATCAAAGGTACATGCATGAGCAGTGTATTGCATCACTGGTGTAGGAACCTGAAAGTGTGAATATAAATTAGGAGGAATGATAAACAGTGTGAAATGAAAGGAAACTGCTTGAAAGTAGGGAGCAGCTGCGATGGGGGAGGGAGAAAAGGTTTTTTTTTTGTTGTTGTTGTTTTTTGTTTCTTTGGCGGTACTGGGGATTGAGCTCAGGACCCTGCGCTTGCTAGGCAGGCGCTTATTCCACTGAGCTATATCCCCAGCCCCGGGGAGAGAGAAAAGGAAGAAAAGGGTAATTATGTATGTATGTATGTACATGTAGGATAGTTAACATAGTTGTACTACTGACTTCTGTCACTTTATTGTAAGGAACAGTTAATGATTAGTTGTTTGATCAATCTTGCATGTCTATATTTGTTTTCCTGAGTATACACTTCAAAGTTATCAATATGTAATACAATAACCATTGTAAATTCCCTGTTACCTTATCTGTAATCCAATTTTGATTGTACTATTCTGGTGCTACTTTGTAAGTGGCTGTCTATTTGTTAATATGATTTTGTTCTTTTATTTTTAAAATATAAATAAATAAATGCTCCAGTATGGAAAAGACATACAGTTTTTATTCACAGCTCATTGGTTAGAGCCAGTCACGTGGCCCTGCCCAACCTCAGAAGGCCCCAGAGTGTGATTCTGCCAGGGGCCTGGAAGATACACAGCTGGGTACTTAGCACGCAGCACTCATGAGGAACACAGTAACTGAGGAAACCACCTAATTTTCCAGGGCCTCCCTTACTTCATCTAAGGTAAAAACTGGGTGTGGTCAAAACACCTCACAGAATCCCTTCAGCCACTGGATACCCACAGGCAAAAAAATGAAACTGAATTAACATTATACACGAAGTAACTCCAAATGTATCATGGACTTAAATGGGCTTAAATGCAAAACTACACACATAAGAGAAAATCTTTGGGGTCCATAGCTGGGTAAAAAGCTCTTGGTGCCAAAAGAATAAGCCACAAAACGATTTATTGATAACCTGGACCTCACTAAGATGGAAAACTTCTACTTTGCAAAAGACCTTGTTAAAGGGTCTGGGCCAGGGTACTGGGGCCTCTCGCTACATGTCTGTACACCTTCCTTTGAATCTATAATTATTTCAAAATAAGACAACAAAAAAATTCCTGTAGCCACACATAAAGAACAATGCTTTGAGGATCATATTGCATGTAAGTGTTCACATGTTTAACCATTAAAATTGCTGTTAGTTCTACAAGATGCTCCCATACAGTTGCATCCAGGCACTCAGGCTGAGGGACCAGCAGGTCCCACTGTTCAGAATGTCACCATATGGACCTCTGGGCAGAAACACTGGAATCACTGCCAATTTTATGGTTTCGACTGAACCACAGCTTTTTATCAGAAACCCTTGGGGCCAGGAAGTTCTGAAGATGGATTTTACTTAAAGGAGGGTTAGAAAAGTCATATAATGTTATGATATTTCTTATATAACCTTTCTTCTGCCCTCCAACAGGATCTTGGGCAGCTTCTGTCATTAAACACGTCAATATCAATATTCATTAAGCAATGTACGATCATTCCTACTGAGAAGCATAAAGACGAACTAAAATGTCTTGTGCAGCTTCAAGTCACCAAATGAGTGTGATTCAGATCAGATCTAGCTCCAAACATCACACGCGAGCCCATATGCACACAAGGCTGATTTCAGAGCGTCTTCAATCAAAGATGCCCACCGCTGTGCATGCAGTGCAGCTGGCCGTGTCCACAGCGACTTCACCGTGAGCCCCAGGCCCTGTCTGACCTGGTTGGGTCCACAGGGCCCCAAGGCTCAGGGTGTGAGGCGCCCCTGAAGACTCCTGACCTGTCCCAGAGAGAGGTAAGCAGCCTCCCCACACGAACCAGCCCCTTGTCCAGTCTGGCGCCCCATCTGCTCGGCCTTGAAACACAGGGCTGGTCGTACACGTTCCAGGACCTGCACAGAGCAGGCACACCTTGCCGGAGCCCTGGTCGCTGGTAACCTAAGGCTCTAAAACGCTGGAGCTAGAGCCCCAGAGGAACCCCTGAGCGCCCTGGGTTTCGCAGTGATTCCACGCCCAGAGAGGGGGGTGAGTCGCAGACTTGCACAGCTAGTCAGGAAAACCTTCAGGCAGGGAGGATGGCGCTGGGGCTTACTATACTTAAAAATCAGGGACAAGAACCCTCCAGCTGCAGGGAAGCCATCTGGGCTGGCCTCCGCAGCAGGGAGTACCCACCTCCACCGCAAGGGAGCAGGAGAGGTTTCCAGCCTAAGTGGGGAGAAAGTCACGAGTCACGCCTCGCCTCACTCCATGCGTGCACCCGGGTCCCGAGGTTGGCTCAGCGGCAGCAAGGCCAGCTGGGCTGGCTGGAAGGCGGCGAGGCGGCTCTGGGTGTGGGCGCCCCGGACTCCCCGCCCCTGGGCCCCGCCGCCCCCCCCGCCCTCCCCCTCCCCCTCCCCTCCCCCCGGCCCCCGCCTGGCGCCGCGCGCCCCCGCCCCCCGCAGGCGCCCGGGTCCCTGTGTGGGCTGCTTTGACTCAGCGCCGGGAGCCGAGCTCAGGCAAACCACGCCGCACTGGACGTCGTTCAAGCTTTTACAGGCGCTCAAATTGGGGCTGGAGCCGGAGAGGAAATACTAAAATCCTGTGTACACAACTTCTGTCTGTGCGCGCCGGGGCTCCAGCAGAAGCGGGCGCGGCGAGGGACACATTTGCGCTCTGTGTAAGGCGCCTCCCCGGCTCTGCTTTTCTCCAGGCTTCGCCCAGAGCCCGACCCCGGGGTGGCCGCCGGCAGGGAGGGGCTGCGGGGCTGGTCCTGCACCTCCCAGAGCTCACAGCCTGAAAGCTGGGTCCGGAAACCCCCTGAGCCATCCATAGCCACAGGCCCAGCAGGTTCCAGCTCCCCACCCTCATCTCCCGCAGTTCCTGGGTCCTTAGAGCCGAGGGCGGGGGCTCACCACCTCGAAGCTATGTGACTTCAGTCAGGGCCCCCAGATCCTCATTTGTAAAATGGGAGCGAAAATGGGACTTTCCTGTGAAGGTAACAGACATGATGGAGGTAGGGAAGTAGCTTTGGAGCCAGGCGCAAAGTAAGTGCTCACTGAGTGGTGGCTGCAGTTATTCATATGAAGTAATAGTATTAGCGCCCTCTGAGGGCTGAGTACAGTTTGGTTAATCCTCACAGCAAGCCGGTGAGGTAATCCTGTAACTCCATTGAGGAGCTAGACCCCTCCACACACACAACTGAGCGGCTCACCCAAGGTCACACAGCTGGTGACTGGCTGTGCAGGCAACTGAACAGTTGCGCCCAGGCCATCTTTTTTTTTTTTTTTTTAAATAGTCCAGGTGTTTTGAGACCACTTTGAAGCTGTCACAGAGGAGAAGCTGGTGGCCAGAGCTGCTGGTCAGCTGTGTGTGCTCACGGCGTGCTCAGCCTCACAAGAAGCTCCTCACACCTGCGCCCTGTCCGCTGCGCCATCTCCAGCCCTGCCCAGAGCTCTCGAGCGCCTTCCGCCCACCAGGCTCTCAAGACCCGCTCCGCTTCCCAGCCTGGGCTCTGCCCTCTCTTAGCCCAAAGCTCCTCTGCTGACGCCCTCCAGAGAGACTCCACCACCCTGTCCTCCCGGCTCCTGTCCCTCTGCCCTTGGGCCACTTGGGTCTGTGATGGCTTTGTCTTCCTGGTTCTGGCCTCTCCCCAGAATCCCTGTGGACCCAGCCCAGTCTCTTGCATAGAGCACCATCTCCCACGGGGGCAATGAATTGTCTGTGGTGGCAAATCTGGGGCGATTGGTAACATTGCACTCTCTGGGACCTGCGTGAAGAAGCCAGCTTGTATAAGGAGGCGGAAGACAAGGTGGCCTCACGCTGTATCCCTGACACCTGCTGCTACCAGGAACCAATCCAGCTGGTGAGAGCATGACCAGGGCTCCCCTGCACACCCTGCCCCCGCCAACTGTCCGTCATCAGGGCTTCCCAGGAGCCTGGCACAGTCACAGGTAGGGGCAGGTTCCTGTGAGGCATCTGAGTTCCCTCTAGCTGGGCTTCTCCAAACCAGAAGCCTGCAGTGGGCACTGGTTCTGGGGTTACAAGGGCCCCAGACCTGCCTGTGACCTGACAGCAGCCTGTGACCACAGTGGATCCCCCAGACCTCAGCCACAGCTACAGCTGCCACCTGCTACCCCCAGGCAGCCTGAATCTCAGTGCCCACATTCAGGAGGCTCAGCAGTGTTGCAGAAATAACATGGCTTTTAGAGCCCAGAGAGCTCAGTGTGAATCGTTAACACCACATTGCATAGTGTCTTGGGCAATCACTTAACCCCTTTGCAAGCCTCCGTTTCCCCTGAGAGTGAGTGTGTCTATACTTCTTTGGGACGGGGAGACAACAGGTAGTTTGGTTCAGTGGGAGTCAGTCCGGGTGACCTAGCCTTTCTAAGTAGCTTTGGGCAGTGGTGGGGTGACCCTGTGCGCTGGCCCCACCAGTGAGGAGGAAAGAATTAAAGGTGAGGAGGGGGCGCTGGTGCCCCCTGACCTGGCCTCTGCAGAACTTGTAACTGAGCCCCCAGCTTTCATAGGACAGAGGGTTTTCTTTGCCTACTTGGACCCCTTTGTAGCTTTGCCCCTGAGGAAGGGTCATGTCTAGGTGTAAGCCGCTTGGAGTTTGGGGTCCCACAGGGGCCACAAGGGACTCCTTAGATACCTGTCAGAGCTGCAGTGATGCTAGGTGGATGCAGACTGGTTTGTGGCCTCACTCCTTGGGCTTCCAGAAGGGCACAGTGGAGAGGAAGCTGAGGGTCTGTCAGCAGGAGCTTAAGAGAGACACAGAACCTAGGAACGTGTCACTGGTACCTACAAGTTGATGAACTCCAGGGTCTGGGAGTCTGGATTGCTTCTTTGAAAAGGAGAGCAGATGCTGGACGCACATCTTTGTAGGGCTTTGACAGCTGGCTGCCGTGGAGTGGAAGAGACTGTGGTGTGGCAGCGCCCTCTGCTGGCCAGTCTGGGCAGGCATCGCTATCTCTGTGAACAGGGCGAAGTAGGTGATCCTAACTGTTCTGGGACTGGGGCGCCTGGGTAGCCGGAAGAGGCTGGAATTCTTCTGTGCTCCTGAACTCAAGGGCCATGTCTATAACCTTCACAGGAAAAGCCCAAGTAATTACCATGTTTGTACTCATTTTATAGATGTAGAAATTGGGGCCCTGGCTGAGGTCACAGGGCTGCAAATTGATGAGCCACTGTCCTCAGCTCACCTGTCCTGGTAGGTGAGAAGTCTGCTCCCACTTTACAGACAAGGAGCCTGAGGCTTGGAGAAGTGAAGGAAGTGGCTCAGGACCCCACAGTTACCAAGTTGGCCTAACCTGCCTCAGCTTGCCGAGCTTCACCACATGGAATCGTTTATAACATAACAGTGCACACTGAACTAGAAATAGCACTTTTCAAATTGCACCTGACTCCACCTCTGCAGGGCTGCAGAAAAGTCCCTTGGTTCTGGTGCTGGGAGGTGGGGATGGAGACCCTGCTTCCTCCGGCTGTGCAGCTACCCTGGAGCCCAGCATGATGCCACAGAGTGAGGGCAGGCCAGGGCATTCACGTCTTGCACCTGTGAGGCCCTGCCTACACAGCTCAGCCCTGCCACCTGACACCTGCCCTCACTGTTGGCACTGCTGTCCTGACCCCTGGACATTCTCAGCTTTCTCTGTTTCAGGCCTCCTTCTCCTCTCCCGGCCCCAGCCCGATCCCAGTACTGTGTACCCTGGTACTCGTCATTAATTGGTTCCAAGAGGCACCATAAGTATCAAAAACAATGAGGACTAAACAAGCCGCTTTGCCTGGAAAAAGCAGTGTTCACAAGGTCTGGGTTGTGTGTTGAGGCCCAAACAAATGAGAAGCAACCAGGATAACATTTACATGTTAAAATGTGTCAAGCACTAAATTCCCCAAGTTTCAGGGCAGGGGAGTACCAAGGTGCGCCTATGAATTAATTGTTCAAGGTTCTAGAAAATAAGAGCAGGAAGAGGAAAATACATCAGAGTTATGGTTTACATCTAGAATGTTTTCCCAAAGCCTCATGTGATGTGGGGGGGCCTTTGAAAGGTGATTGGCTTATGGCAGCGCTACAGCAGACTTGTTGTTAGGAGGTGGGGCCTGATGAGAGGCAGGTTACAGAGGCATCTCTCTCCCCAGGCCTTCCTTGTCTCTCTGCTTCTGGGCCACAATGATGTGAGGAGTTTTCCTCCAAGTAGGTTCTTCTGCTGTGCCGCTTCTGCATTCACACCCACTAACCATGGACTAACACTTCCAAAACTGTGAGCCAAAATAAAGCTGTGCTCCTTCAAGTTATGGGCATTGGATATTGTTTCCCAGCAACATGAAGGTGACTAAGACAATCAGGATCAAAGGCAAGTGAACCTGTCAGGAGAAGTTCCTGGCCCTCTGAACTCGGGGTGGAGTGTGTGCCTTTGGGAAAATGTGGTTCCTTGCAGTGACCATCAAGTGGGGCAGAAGTCAAGTCACAGCTCAGACAGGGAGCATGTTGGTTGATTCCATCTGAAAAAGCTGGTCATGAAGACCATAGCAGGCCACCTTCCTGACAGAATCAGTGAACGTTAAAGAGAAGCTGTGGAAGCTTGAGGAGGGGGCTGCACGCCCAGCAAGCCTGGCTTGCGTAACAAATTCTATCAGAAAGAAATGGATGTGAGGTCCCCTAATGTCACTGCAACTGTCACAAGGGGGCTGTGGATGAAACTCTGACCCTCTGGTGGCAACTAGACCTGTAGTCCTCAGTCACCTTGTGACTGTGCTGCATGTGATGCCTGGTGTCACCAGTTTCAGAGGGTGGCACTTGGCTTGCTGGAAATGGTGCCTCCACTTCCTCTTTCCCTCCCTGGCACAGCAGTTTAGGTTTAACCATGATGATGATGAACAACTTAAGCCTGTAAGGATCAAAACCTTCATGGGAAGCTTGGGAGTAATTTGTGTACAGACATTCCTTGTTTAATGCCCAACCTCCGTAACGACTGTTTGGACTTAGGATCAATGGACACTGTTTGGGTTTGTAACCCAATGCTCGGATTTATAACCCATCTCTTCTTTTTTTTTTTTTTTTTTGTCTTTGTGAGACAGGGTCTCACTATGCAGTTCAGGCTGGCCTTGAGCTCACTTTGTATCCCAGGCTGGCCTTGAACTCACAATAATCCTCCTGCCTCAGCCTCCCAAGTGCTGGGATTACAGGCGTGCGCCACCACGCCCGGCAATCCATCTCTTCTTTTACCGTTCTGTATATCTTTTTTATAGAGACTCAACTGTATAGTACATCTTATTTATATGGTACTGTAGTTCTTGCTGATTGTACTGGAGAGTATGGTACTGTAGTTTCACGTTCTGTTAGTCATGATAGTACTGTGTGTGAGTCATGCAAGTAACAGCAAAGTCATCAAGTTAAAGTGTCCTTTGACCAGTTATTTGTTCTGTTGTAATGTACACATGACAGGCAACTCCTCATTTGCGATGGATCCATAGAATGACCTGGTCACGTGACCAAACCTGGTCATTAAACGAGGAATGTCTGTATGTTCATTTCTTTAAAATCTTGTAGTAGTCAAGAGAATCTAAGATATTAAAGATGGGAAGGTTAGCCCAAAGCTTCCAGTTTTAAATAGGTAACTGAATTTATTTATTTATTTATTTATTTGAGACAGGGTCTCGCAATGCAGTTCAGGCTGACCTTGAACTCACTATGTAGCCCAGGCTGGCCTCAAGCTCAAAGTGATCCTTGTGTCTCAGCCTCCTGAGTGCTGGGATTACAGGCGTGCACTACCACACCCGGCTTTAACTAGGTAATAGAATTTAGGCTTGTGATTTTTAAGTTGAAAAGGTAAAGAAAATGTGACTGTTCTTGTGAATATTATTGCAACTTTAAAGAGAAGTAGTGCTTTACTAGACTGATGAATTTTATTTCTTAGGCTTTTGAAAATTTATTTGTTGAAGATATTTTGCGAGTTAAGGTCATGAGTTTGCTTTGTTCAACAACTAAAGTGCTTGTAAGGGAAATGTAATATATTACATTTATAATAGAGTTCAAAATGTTTAAGGGAATTTAATTAATTACATTTGCAAATGACTTTTTAGGGAGCTTAGTGTTTTCAAGTTGAATTAATAGCTCATTAGCTCGAGCAAATTGAAGGTCATTGTTCTTATCTTTCTCCCTTTATAAACAGAATAACAAGATTTGCAGACTAAACATACAGTTTAGGAATAACTAGGTTACTTCTATCTTAATGAAAAGAACATAAAGCCCAAGTAACTGTTCATAGTCCTGTCTGGACTTCCCTCAGATGAAATAAAATAGTTCACAGTGACAGCTACCAATACTAATAGGAATAAAGGTACCATTTGGATAGTGGTTGACATTGATGGTCTCATTTAGTTTCTGTTACAGACAAGAAACACTGAGGTTAGTAGGTCAGGAGCTTTGCTCTTAACCATAGTGTTTGACAATCTGTAGGTCCTAATTTCTTGGATTCATATTGAGGTCTCTGGAGAATAAACTAACACTTCCCAAACATACATACCCATTCTTTGGCATTCCTCATGGGTTGGTTCTAGGACCCCTATGGATATTGAAATTTGCAGATGTTCCAGTCCCTTCAATAAAATATCAGATTTGCATGTAACTTATACACAGCCTCCTGGGTACTTTAAATCATGTCTAGACTACTTGCAATACCCGACGCAATGTGAATGCTGTATAAATAGTTGTGCCCTGCATTGATTGGGGAAAGATGACCCAAAAAAAGGCCCCAGCTTATTTAGTACATTCATAACCATCAAGGGCACAGTGTGTGGACAGGACACACAACCCTGGAACAGGAGTGTGAGGGAAAGCCTGACGAGGAGCGGGGGGCCGCGGCGGGTTTGCCTAAACAGTGCTTCATGGTGATGATTGCCATAGCACTTGGCACACTGTAAATTCAAGTCTTGCTTTTGGAACTTTCTGGAACTAAAAGAAATATATTTTGATCATGTTCGGTTGAATCAGCGGAAGCAGGTGTGAATGGGGAGCTCTGACTACACCTGCATGTGCCGTGGTGTTAGCACTTCCACCGGCTTAGCCTCAGCAGAAATGGGTGGTCAGGATCTCGGTGCCCAGATCTGAACCCCAAAGTGACTGTGGTGTCAGTCAAGGCCTTGTAGCCAGTTCCAGCTGCGATCTGGGGGAGCTAGGCACATTTTCTCCCTTGTTATGTACGTGCGCCGATTCCCCTTGCTATCTTTCCCTTAATAACTTACATTTTAAAAGTTGCTTGTGTTCCTCCTGCAAATGGGGAGGGAACCAAGAGATGGGGCTGCTGAACGAAAGGGAAGTAAAGAGAATTAAGGTATGCTATGCACACGCACCAACGCGCCAGGGTGAATGTAATCGTTCTGTCCTGCAAACGGGTACTAATGAAAAATTTAAAGATATATTTAAAAAGCTGCCGGTGTTTAGTATTACAATATAGTTTTAGGTCACAGAAAGTTCAAGTGCGATTGATGACTGAACTAACAGGGGAGTTAAGGGAGCCCGGAAGTGGAGGACGTACCAGTAGAATTGTGGCTCTGACTTTTTTGGGGACAGCCTAAGTGTTATTCATTTCTACAAGTAACAACTGTGTCCACCTGTGGGCTTGTTGTCATTGCTGTCCTGTAGAAGTTGAAACATGGGTGAATGCAGAGGGGCCCAAGGGGTGGACTGTATTGTCTCTCACTGGTCTATACCATTCTTTCTACTGCTGGGAGTGGAATCCTGCAAACTACATTCCCGTACTTTCTTGCCTTCCTGCCTGTTGGGCTCTTCTAATGAGAGACAGTAGTAGGAGATGAGAAATGAGAGATGGAGGAAGACTTTTTGGGGAGTGATGCACCTTGCAACAACTTTCCTACCAGCAGTGGTCGTAGTGTGGGTAACACTGGCTTGGCCTTTGTTTTTGACAGGTGCAATCCATAAGTAGGCGCAATCCACCTTGACACCATCGTCACTAGTGGTCAGCACTGAATCACCTGTGTTTAAAATCTTTATGGTGGTTTCCATGTTGTTGGTTGGACACTGACACAGACCTCATTCTCTTGTTTGCTTGTTGTGCTCAGCTCTGTGATTTTAAATTAGATCCACTTTGCAGTCTAGACACCAGGTCTGTTGCATCTGACTGTTGCACAGTACTGTACAGAGCCTGCATTCACCACAATGCACCTACCTACTCTCCCAGGGATCGCTCACCCCGCTTACTGCCCAGCGTCTTGTGATAAATATTCTTGCGCAGGTCCTCTTTTTGGGCCTTTGTAAGAATTTCTCTGGAATAAAAATATATACCTAGGAGTGAAATTGTTTTGTTATAGACCATAAGTATGTCTCTACTCTGACTTGGATGCCAACACAGCTGTTACCATCTGTCCACCATATATGATACTATTATATAAGTGGACTTCCCTAATTTTATATATGACAAAAAAATAGACAGTTTCACCTGGGAAGCTTAAAAAAACTTAGGTGCAAACCGTAATCAACTATTGGAAAAGCCACAACTGTATTTAGGATATAGCTTCAGGAGTCAGGCTACAAATCCCAGCTCTACCACTTACTGGCTGTGTGATCTTATGGTAGTTGCTTAACCTTTGTGGTCGGCCTGTTTTTCCATTAGTGAAACAGATATAATAATGGCACCTACATCATCAGGATGTTATGAGAGTGAAATGAGATAATGTGCACATTTCAGAATATTGCCTGATACACAGCAAGAACTCAGTGAATGGTGGCTGTATTGTTGAACATTTAGGTAATTTCCCCCAGGTTTTTTTTTTTTTATTTGCTGTTTCTCATCAGTGTTGCAACTAAGCTCAGGATTGCTTTTCAAAGTTGATAACAACACATAATATTAAATTTACCTTAGAAATTCCAGATCCTTAAGTGTCTGCTGAGTATTCACACTGCCAGCCTGGGTTTACCAACTCTTGGCTTTGGATGCTTGGATTTCTTTAACAGGGATGGCTCCTGTCCAGACTGCCTGCCCCGCTGCTGTACCATCAAAGCCTGCAGCAGGGAATTCCCTTTCTGGGTTTCCCAGTTTCTTCACAGACAAGTCCCTGCCAGAGGCCTCTTGAAGCTCTGGGGTGGGTGAGACTGCACAGCGCAGGCCTGGGCCTGGCAGGAGAGTGTCTGTGCAAGGCTTTGTGAAGGAAGCGACAGCCTTGATTCAAATCCCTGCTTCATGGCAAGTGATGTCATCTCTCTGAATGCTGTGGCCTCATCTGCGCATTGGGGGAGGCAGCTGACTCTTGGTGTTGCCAGGTGATTTTAGAATGGCCATGTGTCTCTGTCCAGTTGGGCTGCTATAACAAAATAGCACTGGGTGGCTTATAAACTACAGAAATTTGTTTCTCATGTTTCTGGAGGCCGGGAAGTCTCAGATCAAGTCCCTGGAAGGCGCAGTGTCAGGTGAGGTCCCAGCTTTCTGTATATGGATGGGACCTGCTTCCTATGTCCTCATGTGGTAGAAGGGACACCAATTCTATTCATAAGGGCTCTACTTTCATGACCTAAGTGTTGGCCAAAGGTCTCATTTCCTAATACATCATCTCAGGGGTCAGGGTTTCCACATAGGAGTTTCTCAGGGTGCAAACATTGAGACTATAGCACAGTTTACAACGCCTGGCCGTATATCTGGCACACGGTAGTACCTGTGTTGGTTCCTCTACTCCCAGCTTCCCCCCTCATGCCCAGTCACTGTGAAGAGCATCCTCTTATGCTTCTAAATACTTAGATTTCCTTTTCTTCATTCATGTTTACTCCTTACATTCCTCAAACTTCTTGTGCTTATCATATATTTATCTTTCCTATACTTCCACTTACGGTTTTACTGATCCTTCTTATGCTTATCTGTTTATGCTTCCTGTACTGTTGCTCCTTTCACTTACACTTCTCATGCTTCTCAGCAGTATTCCTGTCAGCACAATGACCAGGACTGCATGCCCAGACCCTGCCGACCATGGTATGGTCCTTGTCAGGGGCCAGTAGCATCCTTTCCCTGTCCTACGTCCGGCTAACGGTGTCCCTATGAAGGGTGAGGTGGCAGAATGGAGAGTGGGATTTGCACCACCCTCTGTGTACCTGGGATGGAATCCGGGCCTCTAGACTCATAGGCACTGTGGCCTGGATAAGTGGGCTCTGAGAGTTTAGTTTCTGTCTGTGAAGTGGGGCTGTGACATCTCTTTACAAATCCCTGTAAGGCTTAGAGAGAATGTGTGCAAAATGCTGGCACAGGGCCTGGTAGAGAGTTTATGAGTGGTAGGCACAGTTTCAATACTGAATGTGTCTTCCGAGCCCGTAAACCATTGAGATGCTCTAGAAATTCAGACTAGTTGGCATCCAACCTGCACCCAGACAATGCGATCCCCAGAAATCCCTCTGGCCATTCTCTGAGGTCTCTCTGAATTTATAAATCCTTTTCTAGAGTGTCTTGTGGAGTACCAGCCTGTTTTCTGTCCCTGGTATTAGGACCAAAGACATCCCCCCCCTTTTTTTTTGGTACTGGGAATCAAACTTAGGACCTTGCACTTGCCAGGCAGGTGCCGTGCCACTGAGCTATATCACCAGCCCTCTTTTTTTTTTTTTTTTAATCAAATATCTGATAATTTCAATGTGAAAAACATTTACAAACATATTTGCTAATAAGACCTGAGATGGACCAAAGACCCCATTTCTATGTCATCTTTATTGAACTCCAAGAAAAACCCTCTTCCTTCTCCAGAGCACATGGATGAAGGTGCTTCATCTTCATACGTTACCAAGGGCTCCAGGGGGAGGGTGCGGGCTACAGCTCCCCGCTTCCTATTCATAACACAGCAGGGCCAGGGGGACACCCAGAGAAACCATCATTTCCATTCTCACAGTGAGAAAAAAGCTGAACAAATGAACTCAAGTGCTTTTTCATAAACACATCAAGAGAACGGAGATAATAGTGTGGTCTGCCCATCTCCAACAATGGAAAGGCAGGAAAAAATGCACAATCCCAGCTCCAACCAGGAGCAGAAGGTACTGGAACCATGAACAGACCCATCATGCCTAATTTTAAACAAAAAGCAAGATCTGCTTAAAGGAAGGAAAAATCAATGTGGAGACACAAGGCAAGCACCCGAGCCAGACCAGGCATGTCACAGATGTGGGGCCTGTCAGGTAGGAAGTTTAAAATAACTATGATGAACATATTAAGGGTTCTGTATTGGTCAGGGTTCTCCAGAGACACAGAACCAATAGTATTTACCTGTGATGAGGAACTGGCATATGCAGTTCTGGAGGCTGAGTCCTACAATCTGCCATCTGCAACCTGGAGACCCAGGAAAGCCAGGCGTGTGATTCAGCCTAAGTCCGAAGGACTCGTAATGCGGGAGCTGATGATGTAAGTCCCAGGCCAAGAGCAGGAAATGATGAGATCCTACATCCAGATCAAGCAGTGAGGCAGGAGAAAAGACAGAAGTGAATTCCTCCTTCTCCCATCTTTTGTCTGTTGAGACTCTTCGAACAGACACGGGGGTGGGGGGTGGGGGGAGGCAACCTACTTCACCGATTCAAATGCTAATTGCATCCAGAAACATCTTCAAGAACACGTTCAGAAATAATGGTTAACATGGGTACCCGATGGACCCTTCACGTTGACACATGAAATTAACCACCGTGGGCTCTAATAGAAAAATGTAGACGACCTACAAAGCAGATGGATGATGTAAGCATAGAAGTGGAAGCTCTAATAAAGAATCAAAAGGAGCTACTTGGGAAGCTGAGGCAGGAGAATTGCTAGTTTGAAGGTAATCTGAATAATGCAATGAGATTATGTATGAAAATAAAAAATAAAAGGGCTGAGGATATCCAGCTCAATGCAGAACATTTGCCTTGCATGCACTAGATCTAGGGTTCAGTCCCCAGTGCCACAGGAGAGAAAGGAGCAGAAGAAATATTTGATTGTAATAATGGCTGATAATTTTCAAAAATTAGTGACAGACACCAAATCACAGATCCAGGAATCTCCGATGACAGAAAACAAAACAAAACAAAACAAATGAATGAACCCCCCCAAAAAAGTCAGTAACCATGTTGGGCTTCTCATCTGACACTATGCAAGAAAGAAGAGATTGACATCAAACAGTTGAAGTGTTGAAGGAAAAAACAACACTAAATTCTTTATCCAGTGAAGTTACCCTTCAAAAGTGAAGACGAAAGATTTTCTCAGCATCTGAGGGTGTTAGTAACCAGGAGAACTGCTTTGCAAGAAATACTAAATGGAATTTTTCAGAGGAATGGCGGTCAGCAATTTGGACTAAATAAATAAAGGAAGAGTGCTGGAGAAGTGAAAATATGAAAATAAGATAACATGCTGTTCTTATTCTTAATTAAATAGGTCACTATGTCACAGCAACAATAGCAACAACGTGTTTAGTGACCACTGATATGGCTAAGTGACGTGAACAACAACCATGTTGTAAGGAACGGTGTTGTAGGCAGCTGAGTTAGATAGAAACATTATAGGCGGTCAGACAGGGCCGGGCCCTCGAGGGAGCCAGTGTAGAAGACAAGACACCTTGCAACTAACTGCAGGAGAGACAGGCACTTCCGCTGCGGGACAGACCTCAAGACAAAAGGTGAAACAAATGCACCCACAGACCTCCCTCGGACAGACATCATACTCTAAATAGATCTCAATCACCTTGAAAAAGTCAGGAAGAGCCACTAACCCAACGCCCTACAGGAAAAACCCCTGCTCTGTGTTCATGCCCGCTTGCTCTGTGACTCGCTTCCCTATTTGATCCTGATTTAATCATTTTTACCTGAACAATTAGGCTTGTAACCTTATTGGCTGACCATGGTTTTGTTCCACCTCGTGCCCATCTTGCGATTTCCCATTTTTCCCCACCTTGGACCTGCCTCACCTTGTGGATTTGCTCTATAAAAATACCTAGGAAAGGCAGGGTCCTGGACAGTCCACTCGGGCCCCCTTCTGTCCCTCTCTTGGACAACAGCTTTCTTTCCCTCGATAAATATATTCTGCTCTTAACCTCCATTGTTCCTAAAATTCATTCTTCGATTTTAGAGAACATGAACCTGTTCCAGATATCTTTCCGGTTGGGAGTTTCCTTCCCCTACGTCAATGGGAGGGGGAATTGCGGATGGGGAATCCGGGATGGGGAATCCGGGATGCGGTACCTAAATTAGCCGTTGACATTCACTGCATACGTGAGGGCAACAAATACACACTTTAAAGTAAAAGTGCAAGGTGATATGCTAGGAGAGAAGAGAAAAGGAAATCATAAGATGGTCAATTAAACCTAGACAAAGCAGAAAAAGATAGGAAGATTTTTAAACATAAAGAATAGGTACAGCAAAGAAAAAGCAGTTGCAAGCATGGTAGGCACCAATTCAACCATATCAAGAGGCACTAAATGGGGATAGTTTAAGTACTGTATTCCAATGAAACGAGACTATTAGAGTGGATGAAACAAAGCAGATAATATGCTGATTATGAGAAATTTACTTTAAATATAAAGACACGTCAAAAGTAAAGCGACAGGGAGAGATAAACAGCGCAATGCTGACATTAATAAAAAAATCAACAACAGAAATTTATTTTCTAATGATTCTGGAGACTGAACTAGACAGCAGTGTTAATTTCAGCCAAAGCAGATTTCAGGACAAGAGAGATCATCAGTGATAAAGTAATACATGAAGACAAACGGGTCAAATCTTCAAGGAAACATAACAATCCTTAGCAAGCAGGCTCTCAGCAAGAGTGTCAAACTATGTAAAGAGAAAACGGGACGGCAGGGAGAAACAGACAGACCTGCTGCTATACCTGGAGAGGTCAGTGCCTCTCAGTGACTGACTGATTCAGAAGGCAGAAAAGCAGTGACCACATAGTGGAGCTGATCATCCCCATCAATTGTCTGGATCCAGTTGACACCACTTCATTCAACAGCAGCAAGAGCGTCCATTCTACCCAAACTCACACAGAACATTCACAGTGTTATGGACCAGCTACCTGTGTCTCTCCAAAATTCACACGTCAGTGCTCTAACCGCTATGTGGCTGTATTTGGAGATGAGGCCCCTAATCTCCAATTATGTAATTATGAAGTAATTATGATCAGATGAAGCCATCAGGGTGGTTCAGTAGGGTTAATGTATTTCTGACAAGAGGCAGCGGAGCACTGCGTCCATCTCTCCCTCTCCAATTGCATGCGTGTGCAGGGAAGAGGTCCTGAGAGCGCACAGCGAAAGGGCAGCTGCGGACTTTCAGACTCCAGAACCATTAGAAAATAAATTTCTGTTGTTAAGCCACCCAGCCTATGGTATTTTATTATAACAGTCTGAACAGCTTATGGCACCAAGAAAGACCACATTCTGGGCAATGAAGCATATTTTAACAAAATTAAAACAATAGAAACCGCACAAAGTATGATCCCAGCCCACAGTGGGTTCAACAAGCCTGTCTGGTGAGAGCCCTGGAGCTTAAACTCCACTGGCTTCAGCCAAGCCTGCTTTGCTGGTGATGCCACTGGGCAAGATGCCACTGGGCAGTTTCCAGGGCATAGCTGACTTTTGTAAATTTCTCTGTCTCAGTGGATGGACCCTGGGGGTGGGAAGGAAATGCTGTGGTTGTAGAGATCCATTGAAGCAGTGCAGCCAGACTTTGAGCACAGCCATCCAAGGAAGGGCCGGCCAGCCCTTCACTACTCAGCGACTTGGAAATGGGAGATTTCTGGACCCAGGAGAGAGGGAACTGGGAAAGTGCCTCGTGGAATGGTCTTGAGGACAACAGGGCTTTCTGTTGGCCTTGCAGAGCCCCGTGCAGGCATCTGCGTGGAGACTTTCTTCGTGTCTAAGAGATGGTGTTGTTTCTGCCGACTATGTGCACTTCTTAGAGTCTGTGTAGCAGAAAATGCCCCGTCAGCCAGCGTATTTCAGTTGTCTGGGTGACAGTTCCTGTTCCAGTTCAGGCTGCTTCTGTCTCTTAGAAATGGCTGGTCACTGTGACGCATACTGTAACAAGCAATCAAAGGAGCCAAGTACACTACCTCTGTAACTCCCTTTGCAGACCCCACACAAACCTCCCTCCCTGGGCCTTCAAGGCCTGGCATTTTGAGGGACAATTGATTTCCTGTTAGTGCCCATCTGATGTTAATACATCTGCCTCCAAATGCTGGGTGTCAGTTTGGTGTTTCCCCTTGCTGTTGCATCTGCAGGCGAGTGTTCCCAACTCAGAGTGGGCACAACACTGGCTACACTGGAGGGCATTTCCAGCATCTGTCACTGGCAGACAAATAATACAGATGGTCCTTTGGTCCCAGCAGCTGAAGTATCTGTATATAGCTCTGAGGTTCCAGGATGCCTGCTGGAAGTGGGGTTCAGGCCAGGCAGCAGAAAGGATGACTGGACCTATTCTGGGGTAGGAAAGGCAAGTGGCGGTGAAGTTGGCCATAGCTTGATGCAAAGGAAGCTGAACGTCATCGATACCTGACCAGCAGCACCCGACGGCTACAGAGAGGTGTCTTGGGTTCTGCTAAGGTCGCAGACCACTTCAGTGTGTTCCTGATGGGGAGAACCTGAACAGTGTTTTTTAATGGTTTCATTGAGATATAATTCACACCAACAACTCAGGGGTTCCTGGGATATTCACAGAGTTACCCATCATTACTACTGGACTGTAGAACATTTCTCTTATTCAAAAACAAAACAAACCCAGCACCTCCAGCTACCACACCCCACCTCTTCTCGTCCTAGGCAGCCACTAATCTCCTTTTTATGTCTCTATATATCCTCCTATTCTAGATATTTCATATAAATGGAATCATATAATACCTATGGTCCTTCTTTCACTCAGCGTAATGTTTTCTAAGTTCATCCATGCTGTATCAGTATTTTAATCCACTTTCTGGCCATATAATATTCTACTGTGTGGACAAACCACATTTTATTCATTCATTCACTGTTTGATGGACATTTGGGTTGTTTGCACATTTTTGGCTACTATTTATAATGTCGCTATAAATATGTACAAGGTTTTTATGTAGAAATATTTTTCATTTTTCTTGCTTATACACCTAGGAGTGGAACTGCTGATGTGGTTAATCTATCTGGAGCCATTTGTGGAACTGCCGTACAGTTTTCTGAGGGTAATTACACTGTTTTTACATCCCCCCCATCTTGTTAACACGTGTTGTTGTCCGTCTGTCCTGGTAAAGCCATCCTGCGGGTGTGAAGTGGTACCTCACGGTGGTTTTGATGTTCCATCCTCATGACTAATGATACTGAACACCTCTTTGTGTGCCTTTGGCCACTTGTATATCTTCTTTGGAGAAGAATCTATGCAGCTCCTTTGACCATGTTTAAATTAAGCTCTTTTTCCTTGCATTATTGAGCTGTAATTGCTCTGTATATATTCCAGATGCAAATTCTTTATCAAATGCATACTTTTCCAGAAAAAAAGTCTCCTTTTCTATGGAATGTCTTTTCATTTTCTTGATGGTGTCCCTTGAAGCACAGAAAGTTTAAATTATGAGGCCAATTTATCTATTTTTTCTTTTGCTGTTCATGCTCTTCGTGTTGTATCTGAGACTACAATGCCAAGTCCAAGGTTGTGATTTGCCAGTAAGCTTTTTCCTGTGAGATCTATGGTCTTAACTTTTATACAGGTCATCAGTCCATTTTCAGTTTGTTTTTGCTGGTTTTTGAGCATGAGGTCCCTACCTGCCTTTCTCCTTTTGCATGTAGGAATCCAACCGTCGCAGCACTACTTGCTGAGGGAATATTCTGTCTTCACAGAATGCACCTGGAACCCTGCTGAAATCCCACTGGCCGCACATGAGTGGATGTATTTCCTGACTCTCAGTTCTATTCCTTGGCATGTACGTTCATTCTCTGCAGCACCACACTGTTGAGTCGTCACTTTGTAGAAAGTTTTAAACTTGGGAAGGGTGAATCTGCTCCTTGATTTTTCTTTTTCAAGATTGCTTTGGCTAATTGACTTGTTTTTTTTATTATTTCTAGATGTATTTTTTGAGGAGCTTTCCCATTATTGCAAATAGGCAGTCAGAATTCTTATAGGAAAAAAAGGAATTTTTTAATAGGAATTACACAGAACTTATAGATCAATGTTGGATTATTGTAATCTGAAGGTTTTTTGATCTATGGATATGAGACATCTTTCTATGTATTTAGGCCTTTGAAAAACTTTCAACAATGTTTTACAATTTTTGGAGTATAAATTCTGCACTTCTTTTGTTAAATGCATTTTAAACTGTTGGCATTCATTTGGTGCTACTGCAAATGGAACTGTTCCTCAATTTCATTTCGGTTTGTTCACAGCAACAAAATCAAACTTGTGCTGTATAGAAACAGAATTGTTCTTTGCACACTGACCTTGTTTCCCGCAAACTCGCTGAACTTGCTTATTGGTTTAATCACTTTTAGTGGATTCCTTAGTATTTTCAATGTATAGGACTGAGTTAACTGCAGACGAGAGCATTATATGTCTTCCTTTCCAATTGGGTCGGAGTTTCTTGTGTTATTTTCTTGCCTTGTTGTCCTGGCCAGACTCTAGTGCCATACTGACTGGGTGTGGTAGGAGCAGACATCCTTGACTTATGCCTGATCTTTGGGAAAAAGCGTTTAGTCTTTCACCAGGCCACACCCCTTAGCTGTGGCCTCTTCCCAGGTACCCTTTGTTTGGATCAGGGCACAGAGGTCTTCACTTGAAGTGCTGTCAGCTTGGCCAGCGGGAGGAGGCACCGTCTTGAAGGAAGTGGACATACTTGCTGGCTGAGGCTCTGGGGACTTAATGGGGGGGCCTTATTACTGATTTCGGTGTGAAAATAAGAAAAAGGCTTTTCAGGGATGTAGTATGACCCCTGGGCATGGATCTCCCAGGAAGAGATCACAGGGGGAAAGGGAGAAAAGAAAGGTTAAGGGCCGAGGCGTGTGTGTGTGTGTGTGTGTGTGTGTGTGTGTGTGTGTGTGTTGCGGGGGGACCCAAGAAGTGGTCAGAGAAGCAGAAGCTCTAGCTGGTGCAAGAGAGAAGCGCTCCAGCCTCTGGTCAGGTTGTGGAGCGCAAGGCCAGTCCTTTGCAGAAGAGCAGGCCAGACCCACTGCGGGCCACCGCCTACTGTGGAGAGCTGCACATACAGCTTTCTCACACTAGGTGGCGCTGTGGACCGTCTAACAACCACTCTTGCCTTTTCTCGTTTTCTTTTCGTTTAAAGAGAAATTAATGTGAGCTGAGGGCCTGCTAAGGCTTTATTTAACAGATAAACTGGAAGAGGGGCTGTGGCTTGCCCTAAGCATGCAGGAACATGGAGTAGAGACAGGGCTGCCTCCTGGCTTCTGTGCCCCTCCCCCTTATGACTTACCCTCCAGGCACCTTCCAAGAATCACCTAGAACAGTTGCTGGCAGGATCTGGGTCACAAAGTTTATGGTGTTGAGAGGCCCACCAGGCTTCTGTTCAGTGTGCGGTGAAATCCACTTCTCTGGTTTTCTCTTCCATTCTCTGCTTCTGGCTCCCCACTCCGTGCCACCCTAACATTTACCTTGGTCGAGTTTGTAAGGTTTCTTTCCCATGTAGGCTGAAACTCCAGGGTGGTGTAATTGGAGTCCACCTTTAAAAAAAACAGGATCTCACTATGTGGTCCAGGCTGGCCTTGAACTTGCAGGGATCCTCCTCCCTTGGGCTTTGAATGCTGGGATTACGGGCGTGCGCCACCATGTGCAGCTTGTTGCAGCCTGTCATCAGGCTCCTGCTGGGGCTGTCTGAAGGCTGTCAGTATTAAAGCTGGCCACAGAAGCTGGGAACAGTGGGCTATACCTATAATCCCAGACTTTGGGAGGCTGAGGCAGGAGGGTTGCAAATTCAAGTCCCCTCTGGGCAATTAGCAAGAGCCTGTCCCATAATAAAAAAGGGCTCAGTGTAGAGCGCCCCTGGATTTGATCATTAGGGCCACAAAACACATAAACAAATAAAGGTGGCCATGCTGGCCGCAGGAAGGAGCCAGTACTGTTTGGAGATAACAGCACCAGGTGCTACGGTTTGCAGTATCTACGATACAACTGAGAGCGTTCCTCTGCAGCCGTGGGCTGAGCATCAGCTGTTTTCTGAGTTCGCACAGGTGGGGTTCAGAACAGAATGCCCGCCAGAATCACAGAACTGAGTGTCCCACTGGGTCTCAATTCCATATCCCAAGACTTGGTATATTTAGTGTATGTGAAAGTAAAGCCATCCCTCCATTCAGCTTTGATTCCGTTTTGGGGAATGTGGTGTTTGTTGGCAGTTGGCAGGTCTTACGGCATTTGTGCTATTCTCCGCAGACCCTTGAGCCAAACAGTGACTACACAGAGGGACGCCGAGCTGGTGGGTGACGAGCAGCCAGTGTGCCAGTCCTTGGACACACCAACTTCGGGCTGGGGCCTGTAGGACCAACACTTCCAAATACCCGACTCACTCTTCTCCCTTGCAACACACTGCACCCCGTTAACAACAGAGGGTTTGAGTTTCCCCGTTGCGTCGTGAGGACCGCTGCTGGCCCCTGGAATGCGAGCTCGTCACCCAAAGGAGGCCACCAATCTCTTCATTCCGACAGAGACCATCAGAATAGCCATGGGAATGAAAAGATGACCTAAATACGCGTTCCCTCTTTCTATTTCACATTTCGGTGCAAAGTAATGTATAAAATTTGACCTTCTTTTCTTCAGGAGTATTCGACCGGGTGAGAAGAAAGACGGTCCTCTGTCTCCGCAGGAAATGGTGACTCTGATAAGCAAGAACAAGGCCCTGGGCTTCATAATCTCAAAGCCACCACCTGAAACCTGCTGTCTTCCTGAGGCGGGGGGGGGGGGGTCTTTTCTATTTGGGAGGAAGCTACACCAATGCACAGGACAGGCAGTGAGCAGGAGGAGAAGGGAAAGAAGAGCAGGCCCAGTTGTAGGGTGCAGGGAGGTCTGGGGAAGATTCTGGAAACAGTTTCAAGTAGCGTTAAGCTGAGATAGAAGTGTTCAAGACACCACTAAAAGTGACTCCAAATGTCTTGGGATAAAAACATAAGTCATGAAGAACAACTAGATTAAAGCAACGAATATGGTGAGCATGTGTCAAGGGAACATCAGGACGCTTGGTTGGCTGGCTGTCTGGGCAGAAGCTGCATATCCCTTCCACATGAGAAGCACCAGGCTCCTGTGCTCGGGCCCAGGAGGAAATGCTTGTCTGGAAGCAAGAGGCTGGGCCAGTTGGGTTCTCCAGTCCCCGCCTGTCTTCTGTGTGGCGAGCAGGGGCCACTGTGGCAGATTCGGGGTGTTTTGCAAGGGGACATAGGCTTTGACCCTTCTGACCACTCCTTAGCTGGGCCCCTAGGATCACAGTGCTCATAAACCGAGGGCAAGTTTGCAGGCAAAAGTCACAGGCAAAAGACAGAGAGGAAAAGGCCACTGGTAAAACTTTCCACTCAACCATTTGTTTGAGGCTGAGACTCTCGATTTAGGTTAGAACCTACAGTTTCACTTATGTGTGTGCACACTCGCGCCATGAAATGTGGTCTGAATGTTTGTGCCTCTACTTCCCCAGGTTCATATGCTGACACTAATCTCCAGTGTGATGGTGGTAGATGATGGGAACTTTGGGACGTGGTTAGGTCATCAGGGTGGAGCCCTCACAATGGGATTAGTGCCCTTGTAGAAAAGGTCTCAGAGAGCTTCCATATCCCTGCCATCATGAGGACACAGCAAAAAGATAGCCAAGAAGTGGGTCCTCACCAGACACCCAGCCTGCCGACACTTGGTCTTGGACCTCTCAGTCTTCAGAAGAGGGAGAAATCAATTTCTGTTGTTTATAAGCTGCCTAGCCTCTGTGATTCGTTATAGCAGCTTGAGTGAACTAGGACAGTGTGTGTGTGTGTGTAGACTGTGAACTCACTCGCTCCTTGTACTGAGTATCATACTGGAGAATCAGGCAGTAGCATAACAAACCCCACAGTCTTAAAAGTCTTTTGTCCATTACTTTAAAGAGTGCTGCATAATTGAAAATGATCAGATCTTTAGTAATTACCATCTTTGAAAAATAATATTTATTCAATGAGCAATGGCAAAAAAAAAAAAAAAAACACCCAGCAGACCAATATATAATTCAATGGAGGTCTGTTCTGTTGGTTTCCAAATCCCGTAGTATACACTCACTGCAATGGCTTTGAATATAGAACAGAGGTTCTGATTCAGGAGCTTCCCTGTTACGGTCCAAAACTCCAGACCATGCTCTGGTACACCTGGGAACGTTCTTGTGAAGGTGGGGTGCACACCCATTTTGTAAACTTCAGCAGTCAGTCAGTTTTCCAAAATGCATGAATATGTGTGCAGCCATTAAATGGATAGCTTTTGGCACACTCTTCAAAAATATTCCTTCACTAGGAAAATCACATATAGGAAAACTGAGTGCATCCTTTAACCACATCCTACTCCTCTCAGCATAAATAGGCCTCCCTCAGTGGACAGTGTAGGCCCAAGAGCTCCTTGTTAGGTTCAGTCTCAGACCATCTACTGCCCATCTTTAAATTCCAATGAAGATGTAAAATCAAAACATATTTTGACAAGGAAAGGCCTTGTTACAGGTGCTGTAGATGGGATAAAAAGCAAAGCTGCCATTCAAGAGTTTATAAATTCGTTACTAGAATTCTCATTTCCTTAGGGCTGATGGTGTCTTCTCAGTCCAGCGATCAGTCTAATCCATGATGAGTAATCATGAGTAATCACAATTAAACCACTTTTTCATTTGCCTGCTGTCCTCGCTTGGCCTCATCACGCATGCTGTAGGCATCTGTCATCATACCGCCCGGCCATTTAGGATGTGGCCTTTCTTACCATGAATCTAACATTTTAAATGAACTTGTCGTTGATGTCAACTTTATTGGAGTTTTCTTTGATAAGCGAAACAAAAGCCAGTTAGACAGGATGGAGTGGAAATACACTGCTCTAGTAGAATTTTCAAGTTTTTAGCGCACAGCAGGTTCCTCCTTATCCACACTGTCACTTCTGTGGTCTCGGTTACCACGATTGGCAAACATGAAATTGAAAATTCCAGAAATGAAGCAATTAAAAAAAAAGAAATTAAGCAGTTTGTACATTTTAAATAAGTTTTATTACTGTATACTGTAAGAATTATTGTTAATTTTTCATTGCACCTAATTTATAAATTAAACTTTATCATATTATAGGTACAGGAAAAACACGGCCTAGACAGGGCTTAGCACTCTGCATGTTTTCAGACCTCCGTTGGAGGTGTTGGATTACAACCCCTACAGATTGGGGGGCCTTTCCTACAGCTATCAGAATAGCTTCTTTATGCTTTCTGGAAATTCTTTTTTTTTTTTTTTTTTTACATGTGCAGCTCCACAAAGGTTATAACCATTGCCAAGCTGTGGGTGCCAGCCTGGCACCGGAGTGAGACTTGACATCTCACTTCTTCCAGACAGAAGAAAAATCCATAAACTTGTCTTCCTTCCTACATGGTTTATTGGGTACAACCCACTGGAACAATTTGCTTTTTAAAAAGTTACAACTAAAAGCACATTGCCTATTCATTGCACCATACCATTTGAATATGGTCGTATTTCTTCCTTGCTAAGTGGATTGCAATTGAATGTTGCGAATTAGTCAAATCTAATTATTCAGATAATGAAAGTTAAGCTACCAAGACTGCAATTGCAAGGTTAATAAAATGTGCACATGTGTGTGTGTGTGTGTGTGGTTAATGAATAGTTCTCCTTCCTGATTTAGTTGTCTTCTATTTAGTGTTGGTTGGAGGTAACAGTGACCCCAACCAGATAAATGCCTTGCTTCCTAAGTGCAAATCCATGCTGTGCAAAATGACCTAGGAATTAGGAAAGGAGCGAATAATCAGAGGATTGGGCCAGGGAGTTCTGCCCTCGAGAGGCAGAGGGGAGGTGGCGTGTGTTTGCGAGTGTACCTCTGCTGGAGTGGCGTCTGCTTTCCTCCCATCTGAGAGCTGAGTGTGTTCAGGAGGCTGGCCCTCTGCAGGGGTCAGTGTTCTGGAAGGGGCACTTGTCCTATGAGCAGCAACACAGGTTCCTCTGCTAGGGGGAAGGGTTTTGTCTCCGTTTGTTTGCAGGGAAGGTTCAGGGGCCCACGGTGGTTTGCTACTTACTTCTTTCCAAGGGCAATTCTGTTAAATTCTTCTTTCTCAATGGACTTTCTGCTATGTCCCAAAGAACGGATGGAAATGAAATCCACACTTGGATACTCTAAACCTCACGAGAATATAAACTGCTATTCCTCAATCTTTCTATAATGCTGGTTTACAATGTTCTTGAGAGTTCAAAATGGAAATTTTATAATCCCCTCTTATGTAGATTTATGGTTGTCTAAAATGTTCCCTCATGTGTTCAGAGGTGGGGGCTTTCAGGTGACTGGATCATGGGAGTCCTGTACTCAGCACTAGATTAAGCCATGCACAAGTTTCTGGTTCCATGTGCTGTGAGGAGGAAGGTACACCTTCCTCTCTGGGTCTTCCTGTTCTGCCATGGGTTGAGCAGTTTTTCTCTGCATTCCACTATTGCATTTCTGTCTTGGAGCCGACCATGGACTAACCCCTCTGAAACCATAAGCCCAACTAAACCTTTTCTCCTTTAAATACTGTATATCAGGTACTTCGGCCCAGCAACGAAAAGTGGCCAATATATTTAGCAAGAGACCAGAGTGCTGGGGCTAGACTATAGCCAAATCAAAGCAGTTCTTAGGCTTTGAAATCTTTAGTAACTTAGACTGTAATCTGACCATTGCTTTTCTCTTTTTTTCTGTTATAACTAAGGCCGCCTTTGCCATTCAACCCATTGATGATCAAGTTATCGTTTAACAAGGAAAGTTCAGGCATAAAAAACTGGTCTAACAGATCCAACAAATGAGGAGACCCCTACAATGTATGGAAACAGACGCTGCCAATGCCTTATTTACATGTTTTTGGGAATGAAAAGTCAGCATGTGATACAAAAGGGTTGATGAGGAAAGCAAGGCAAGCGCTAGGCTCCCTGAGGTTTTATAAGATCCTACTTCACCTCTGTCTAAATACATGGGCCTTTTATAAGGATATGTGTATCCCAGTCCCAGAAGCATTTCCTAAAGTCAGCCTAGGTTCCTTGAGTATAGTCTCTGCAGGAAAAATCAACAAACTAAAACGCATCCAACTTTTCTGTAGCTCAAAGTCCCAGTAATACCCTAGAATGTAGAGCATTTCTAGTCTTCCCAAGGTGCCCTAACACTAGCGACTCCATCCGTGTAAGAGGGGCGGCATCTGAAATGTTGTTAGGCAGACAGTGTAACCTGTTGCTGAGGCCCAACGTTAGGACATCCTGAGGCAGCAAGAGAAGGTCTATTCTCAGAAAAACAGGTGCAGGAAGTAGGCAAGGGGGAAACAATGTAGGTATTCCCAACAAAAATGCCCAAGCATTGGAATCTTGAAACACGATCTTGGGCCAACTCCCATAGGCTGGTGGGCTTCATCCAAGGTGTAAAAATCCCTGCTGTATTTACTTATTTAGGGCATGTACTTACTTTTTGTGAGGAGGTAGAAGTTGAGAGGGGTGCACAAAACAATGTAAGGACACAAAAGTCAGGACATGCAGAGGGGGACAGGATCTAGCCTGGCCAGGCAGAAAGGACCCGAGTCCATGGGTGCCAGTGAAGAACAGCTATCATATTAAGAAAGTTTTCCGAGGAAGTTTCAGCTGTTGTTATTCTTACTGAAAACATTGGGGCTCTTCCAAAAAAAAAACCCCAAGGGCTGAGTGGTGTCAGCCTGGCCCAACCTAAGCCACAGGGAAACTGTAGATCATCTTCCTGAGTCTCAGTTTTCAAAATGAAGCCATACAACTGGTGAGAATTTTTATACACTTAAACAAACCATCTCTTTTTGAGTAGAACCCAAAATCCAGGCAAAATTTTATGAAAATATATTGAAGAAACACTATTTGGTTCTACCAGCCCCTCTGAGCTGGGGAGACTTACTACACAGGTGCCACAGCTATTCACAGCCACCGGAGGTGTTGGCTGCTGGCAGAAGCAGCAGGCCCAGAGAACAGAGAGGGAGACAACAGCAGAGATCAGAGGGGGCGGCAGGGGTAGCACAGACCTTCTGACATCAGAGACCAGCCCATTGAGGGACAGGAGCCAGGCCAAGCCGATCCCTGGGCAGGGGACTCTAACCCCACCAGCTCCCCAGACAGGCCTGCAGCTCCGGACTGAGGAAGCTTGCAAGGAGTGCTCTACTTAGCAGCAACATCCAAGGAGAATGTGTTAGGTAGGCTTAGACACTTCTTTCTTACAGTAAATAAACATTCAGGGGCTGGGGATATAGCTCAGTGGAATAAGCACCTGCCTGGCTAAGCGCAAGGTCCTGAGTTCGGATCCCCCAAGCCAGAAAAAAATAAACACTCAAATTAACTAGACCACAGGGCTCTTCAAAGCTTTATTATTCCTTTTCTATTTTTTCGTTTTTCTGCACCAGCACATTGCCTGACACACACTGCCAGGTGTGTGTTCAAAAATCTGGGATTTTTTATTTTAAATGAGCAATTTACAACACTGGAAGGATTGGATTTCAGAATTATGTTTCAGAAAATGTGATTATTCCTAGAAAGAGTTTATTCCCCTTGACTCTGGAAAGAGAGGTTTTTCCTCATCTTTTAAGCCACCTCAGACAGCAGAACGCCTTAGATAACACTTAAGTGCTTTGATAGGGCAATTAAAAAATTCTCAAGAAATCCAAGGGCCTTCACAACTGCTGGCAAGACTGTGGCTTCTGCAGCCCAGAGCAGCTTCACAGTATTCAGAGGACACTTGGGAACCAGGGGTCACCAAAACAGCTCCCTTGATTGATTCTGTAAGTCCTCTGGCAGAGGGTGGGCTAACAGGCAGGGGCCCCAAACATGTTCAGCTGGCCCCAGGCCTGCCACAGCGGCCAGTGATTTGGTGACTGGAAACACTGCCTCCTTGGGTTCCACCAGACGGAGCAGCAAGGACCAAGCAGGCATTCGGTGACAATCATGGAAGGAGGGGTGAGCCCCGCCCCTCCCACTCCATCACCTGGTATTCGATGCGCACACTGCATGGACAGAGCGCTCACCGACTCAGTGACTTCCTCAAAATAAACATCATTTTATACAATTCTCTTGGAAAAGTCTTTCTGACTCCATTCTTAAAGGTAATTTATAAAAAGTTGTGCAAAAAACAACTACAGTCTTCAAATAAATAGAAAAATGTGGGAAGAGCTAAACTTTAGTCTTTGTTCTCTTTAAATTAGAAGTTAGAAACACCAGCTGCACTTCCAAGTATTCTCAGGATGAAACACATCCAAAGGATGATCCCGGCCAGTGCTCAGTCCCCACTGCGTTTCCGAGAGGTCTGCCCTACTCAGAATTTACAGTGGATGCCCCCGCTGAGATCTGTCACCACGCCCTCTTTGACCAGCTTCTTGAGGAACTTGGTCTCCGTTGTCACATTGTGCATCGTCTGCCAGTTCATGGCAGCCATGCACAGATTGTCAAAGTAGTGCAAAGGCGTTCTGGGTTGACTGAGGTCGTATCCGAAACCTGCCAGGCTGACCTCATCACACAGATGTGTGGCTAAGACCACGGCAATAATGCCGATTGTGGGGATGTTCTGAAAAGGAACAAAGACCAATGTTACAAAGAAAAAAACCATTTTAAAAGACTTTGCTGCTTTGGAGGTACTGGATATGTTATAAAAACTGCACTGGGGGCTCCAGTTTTATACATCACATAACTTTATCTACCTGAATTTTAGAGTCAACCATGCTACGCAAGTCAGGAATCTCTAAATGTGGTCTGAGCTGTGAATAATTTTAACAAACCTTCAAGAGTACGGTATGTTCTTATGCTAAGCTTTAGCATTTTTAGGTGTTCTTTCTAAAGCTTCTCTACCCACTGGTCCTAATTTTTTTTTTTTTTTAAGACCGAGGTCTAAGTTTCGGTATTTAGACCAGGAAGCCACATCATGTAATAAAGGCATCATCACTCTGTCCCCTGGTGGCAGCACATGCTAATTGCAAGTTAATAATCTAAAGCAATGGACAACCCAAAGCATAATGCTTCTCATATAAGGTCACAAAATAAAATCATGTGGGGAATTTCTAAAATTGGTGGTGCATGCCTGTAATCTCAGAACTCTGGAGGCTGAGGCTAGAGGATGGCGGCAAGTTTGAGGCTGGCCTGGACTACATAGTGAGTTCAAAGCCAGCCTGAGCTACATAGTAAGATGCTGTCTTTAAAAAAAAAAAATCCCCAGTGTGTAGATGGTAGTACAGACCAATGAATCAAGAATTTCTAACGTTGGACCCAGGCATCACCTGAGAAGCACTATTCTAAAAGACTGACTTTATTTAGCATCATTTATAAAGTAACCATAAACATTCTTACCCGAGGAAACCACAGAGTTAAATGTGAAGACCTTTTCAGACCAACAAAGTGCCTATCAGTGTCCTGCAGTTAAATAGAGTCCTGGAGTATGAATGCCTTAATTAACACCTTGGTGATGTAGGTGTCTATGTGCTGACCATACCAAAGGGCAGAGGTGTGGGGGAGGAGCTAATTAAATGGTGAGGATCCTGAAGCCAAGGTACAGAAGGATAAATACAGGGTGGGTGTCTAATCCATGACTGGGTTTCTCCACTGCAGATGCTCTATGGTTGCATCTCCCTGAATTCTGAACATGATTCCCTTTGGAGATGGAATAGAGTTAATTTTGAATAGTGACAGAAATACCTTACTTCGGCCCCAGAATCTTGACTGAGGCTCTGAGTACTGAAGGATGTCAAAGGCAGTTTCTTTGATAATAACTGGATTCAAAATCCGAAAGTGTTTTGGCTGTAGTGGGATTTTTTCAGCCACCTGCTTCCAAAAGAAGAGTCGGATCCAAAAGGGCTAAGGAAAGAAAGCAAACAATCATCAGGTAGAGTTGATAAAGTTCTCCCGTCAGCGGCGGATGAGAAAGCATTCCCTGCCAATTATGTCAAGGTCACGAGCACAACCCCATGTAATCTTGTGCCCAGTATTCTGCAGCATAGTCATTAAGATCTTGGAAATTCAGCACCTCAGCTCAGAAAAGCAACTCTGAAAGATACAATTTACCCTCACTCTTTCCCAGGTGGCACTGCACAAGGAAAGAAATTATGACTCATACGCCCAGTTCTTGTTTGTTTGTGGAAGAAATTTCTCAGGAAGACTTTTTAGGGTCTACGGCTTTGATTTTGCCCAATGCATAGGTCCAACTTAAGGGTATCAAGTACTGTGAGTGCCCTGCCAGACGGGGCCCACCTTGTACCCTCTGTCCATTGACTTTATTTTCTAATCCTAGGCAACTGACTATAAATCACTCCCTATGTGCTTCACTTTCCCTCTACAATGTCTACTCAGTAGAAAACCCTGAAGATTATAACCTGCAGAGAATCAAGCTTTGGAGATGGAAATTCTCCACTACACAGAGACTATGGGAAAAATCTAGTATATCCTAGGAGTTTCACAGACAGCTAATTTGTGCACATGTCTACAAACGCACACATAGGCCTCCACAGCTGAGTGCTGAAATTTATTTCAATACAGTGGGTGGAACTATAAAGTAATGCAACTGATTACTGTAAAGACGGACAGAAGGGAGACGAGCGAACGAGGCCGTTGCCTCCATATTTGCCCTCCTAGGATGCTGTGAACTTAATTCAGCAGGAAACACTGATGAAAGCATTTTGGAGAAGGTCTTTGGGATTTTATGTATATTCTTCTGAATATCTTAAACATGGCTTACATTTATCTAAGTAAATCTCATTTTTGGAACTAACTAAAAGCCATGCAAATCCAAATCTGGAGGAGGAGGAGATGGGCAACCACAGTAGTAGAAATTTTGGTCCCCAAGTTGGTTTCCCATTAAGGAATGATTATCATTTTTACATGTGGCTCTAATATTCTGAAACTAATTCACAGCAAGCAGTTCTGAGAGACTTCCAAAATGAGGGTGGTTATCATCGGAAAAAACAACACAAAAGTATGCCTCCCGTTGTGTATGTCTTAAAACAAAAGTCTGTGAGCAAAATTAAAGACCCCTTCACTTTTTACCAAGACACACCTGATGGGTGAATTTCTAGTGCTTACCAGGGTTTCACGTTTTAGCATCGCTCGAAGCCAACTGAAATCAACACTCTTAAAGAGAACAGTGACAAACAAGTCGTTGGCGTAATACTCAGCGTCAGACAGCGGCGCCCCCTCTGGGTAGGTCATCCTTATAGTAGTTTTATTGCCAACATGCTCAGAATATCCCTCAACTGGTGCACTGTTTAACCTATTGAAATAAACAGGAAAAAGATACACTGACAAAACAAGCCGCCGACCCTCTCACCACACCACACAATATCCCACGTCACATTCTCCCGCTTATTTTAGGACCAGGAACTGGGACGTGGTTGGGGCAGCTGACCCTTCCCAGCAACCTTGCCACCCGGCTGTTCTTTCCAGGCATCTGATGAATGCAGCCTCTGTCCACATGGAGAGTTCAGACCTAACTGCTTGGATGGTAGCAACTCCGAGTCACCCCGGGATTTTAAGCCAATCCACACACTCTACCACTTGATGTTCTCTGAGTGCCAGTGAAGTTTCCTTGAGAACTTGTCACTGTGCTCAGATAACTAGTGCTTCTCGTTAGGATTTCAAAAAGGTAACCAGAAAGGAACATCCTGAAACCACAGCTGAGCAGATACAAACTGCAGTTCTCTGGGGTGGGGCTGAGGAGGGGTCTGGGCCTCAGGTGTGTGACTCAGTTTCAAGGCAAAACTTGGGGTGCTGCAGAGAAGGCTTTACTTCTTCTTTCAGAGTGGTAGCTTTAAGGAAATCTCTTTTTCTTTTTTATGAAATCTTAACAAGAGGTCTTCCAAAAGCAGTGCCACTCGGCCAGTTATACTCTTCAAACTTCAAGAAAGCCCATTTCTTCCTCGGTATTACCACACACTGTGGTTAACCTTTCTTTTCTACCCACCTGGCCTGGATGCTGGTCCTTCACCTTTATCTATGACACTGGCTAACATGCGGGTGTCACCCAGTGGTCTTGCCCCACAAATAAGAAAGCACCTTATACTCCAGGCGCACCAGCAACACCCACAGGCCAAAGGCAGCCCCCATAGGCTATCAGCCAACCTCCGCAAGCCCGCAGTTCGAGCCCACACTAACCCCGCACTCCACTCCCTCTGTTTTCTCAGGACACCTTGCCCTCCGGCCCTCCTGCTGAGCCCTCAGCTGCCAGTGCCTTCTTCAGAAATAGCGGAGCCTCCCCAACACCCTGTCCCTTTCTGAGTGCTTTACACTTGGTAAAGCATTCTGTCTCCAGGCGAGCCCTAGACAGGGTGAGCAGCTCCTTCTTCCATTTATCTTATAGGTGAGGAAACAGGCACAGGGCAGTCAGGGAATCTATCCCAAATCACAAGGGCAATATATTAAGACATCATCACTTTTAGACTGAAAATGTTCAAAATGGATCTTGTCATCCTCCTCCTCTAACCAGAGACATCTCTCTATTCTCCATTTCCACAGCAAATCCATTCATGCCTGTTATGGTTGATACATTGTGTCAACTTGGGGAATCTGCAGGTTTAACTAATGAGTGTTTCAGCAGGAAGCTGGGGTGCTTACTTTGTAAACATCCTGAGCCTGTGGAAGAGGGGGGCATGGATTTTGTTTGAGAGGTTCACGACCCCTGGGTGGGGGTAGCCTGTTTACAATGTAAGGGAGAAAAAGAGGCTGCTTGCAGCCATTCTTCCCTTTTGCTTGCGGTTTTTGCTGCACTCTGCGGCTGTGAACAGTTTGCCCTCTGCCATGTGCCACTCTGCCTCAGAACCAGCCAAGTAAGGACTGAAACCTCCACAAACTGTAAACTAAATAAACCTTTACTTCCTTCATTTTGGGTGTCGGGTATTTTGTCTCAGCAACGAGAGAAAAGTAACCAAGACAATGCCTTAGACCTCTAAACTAGAGATCCTGGTGTCTGGTGACACTAGTAGTCAAACCATCAGAAAGTCCTGTCACTTCCTTTTTCAATGTACCGCTCAGACTCAGTCATCCGCCACTGGCTCACTCTGTGTGTCGCCCCAGGCCCACACACTTCGCACCTCGATTCCAACGCCCCTCAGTCGGGGCCTCTGAGCTGACTCTGCCGTCCTCAACCCACCCACGTGCTGCTGTGGACAAACCAGGTTCGGTCCCAACTCTTGTCCCTAAAATGGAGACAGGTTAACAAGAGCCTGAAAAAAAATCCACCCACCTTCAAGACAAAGAGTGTATTTTCTTTCTTTCCCTCCCTCCCTCCCTCCCTTCCTTCCTGTCTTTTTTGAGACAGAGTTTTGCTATGTAGTTCAGGCTGGCCTGGAACTTGGAGTGATCCTCCTGCCTCAGGCTCCCAAGTACTAGAATTATAGGTGTGTACCACCACACACAGCCAAGAGTGTATTTTAAATAACTTTTCCAGGGAAATAATCAGGGGTATACATATAGGTAAGAATATACAAAATATTTTTACAACAACAAAAAAATGAAAGCATTCCAAATGTCCTGCTGCAGAATCACTAGTAACTTACAATACTCTTATGTGAACAAGTACTGTGCTTAATGATTTTAGAAACTATTCATAATACTAAGTTAAAAAAAATACCTTACAAAACCACAAATGCAATCAGAAGTATGTGTATAGAGTAAAAATGGAAAACCAGCAAATTAGGAGTGGCTATGGTTATTTGTGCTAAATAATTTTTATTTTCTGCCTTACATTTTTTAATAATGGATATAGTTATTTTACTTTTATAATTGGAAAAACTTTTTTTTTTTGTAGCGCTAGGATGGAATGTAAGGCCTCACACATGCCAGGCAAATGCTCTACCAGAGAGCTATACTCTCAGCCTGAAAAACAGTGTTTAAACAGCTAAATAAGAGAGAATCTAGGATGACTGTCTCCTGCCTGTTGCGGTGAGTCCCAGCTCCCTGCAGGCTTTCTGTCCTGGTCAGTCCTGCCTTCTAGGGCCCGCCAGGCCCCACCTCCACCCCCAAATCCAGTACACCCAACAACTACCCTCTCTGTGCCCCCCACCTGCCCCTGCCCAGCAGTCTTCCTCCTCTGCTGGTTCACACCCCTCTACCCATCCTTCCAAGCCTCCAGGCCCAAGCCTTTGCCAATGACTGCAGTCCACAGAATGCTCCTCAAAGTTAGGCAGAGTCTGGAGTATTTCATCACTTTATGTTTTTGTTTGAACTTCTTAAATAGCGATTCTCTTGAGGGCAAGGGCCCCAAGTGCTTCTGAGGCCCCGTCCTGTCCCTGGAGCTGCACCAACCCACAGCACCGGGCTGGATTCTGGAGGAGAAAGCCGGGTTTGAAAGCAAAGTACCTTATCACAATGTCAAACTGGTCCAGGGCACGGCCCAGCTCCAGTCCGTACAGAATTCCCCCACTTCCGATCACCACACAGCGCCCACAGTGCTTGGCTTTCAAGTGTTCAGGGAAGTCGTGCTCGGGCAGTATTTCTAGGAGGGACTGGACCTCACTGGAGAACGTGTGGAATCCAAAGGGAGGATCATACTTGTCCTCGGCCTCACTGGCTCCAGAGACCTTCTCCACGAAGGGCGCCAGGTCTGTGCTGTACCTGTGCTCAAGTAGCCGCGCCATTGCCGTCTTCACAAATCTGGGCCGACATTCCTTTTGCAGGACTTGCTGAGCATATCTCTGAGCTCTCTGGAATGGAATCACACTGATCTGAGTTTTAAAATCTCTCTGGAATTTTGTAGATGACATTTTGTCCTATGGTGTCTGAAGCAGCTCCCGTGTTGACTGTTACATCTAACACAGAGCACTGACCTTTTAGGGTTAGTTTATGCTCAGGGACAGGAAGAAAGAAAGCAACCCAGGAGAATCACAGGGCAAGGAGACAAATTTCACAAGGGTTTTCATTTCACTGCACAAACAAAGCAGCCAGGGCTTCACCTCCTACTTCTGGCCGGACATTGTACAAAGAAATTTGGGTAAAAAATACTTTGAAGTGTTTTAGATTTCATGTTTCATAAATTTCTAATCCAAACCACATGATGTCTAAACACATTGTGTCAAGCGAAATAAATCAGTCACAAAAAGACAAACAGTGCATGATTTCACTTATATGAGGTAAAGTACCTCAAACTCATAAGAACACAGACTACAGTGGTGCTTCCCAGGAGCTAAGTGGGAGGGAGTGGCTTTATGGGCATAGAATTTTGGTTTTGCAAGATTTTTAAAAAGTTCTGGAGATTTGTTTTACAACAACATGAATACACTTAATACTGAACAGCACGTGTCATATGATTAAGATGGTAAATTTTATGTTATGTCTATTTTTTACTACAATTTTTTTTAAAAAGGGCTTCATAGTTCAGGTTCCTATGCAGCAAGCCAGGAGAGGGGCTAACCTATTAGTTAAAGAGTAAGGTGCCCCGGTCTGAAAGGCGAATTACCTTCAGTCTTATCAGGGAGCCATGCCCCATTAAGGGAGATATTGCCTGGTTTCAAATGCATGTTCCCAGCAGGTCAGTGGTTTGTGTCGGCAAGGCCAGCTGCCGAATGTTAGGCTGAGCACGCTGCGCTCAGAGGAACAGTCTGCACATGCCTGTCCGCCCCCTGCCGCCTCCCTCTGGGCTCCCAGCTGCTCAGCAGGCGCTGCCTTCTGAGCTCCGGGCTTCCTCTCCGCCCCACACCCAGCAGCCCTGGTCCTGCCTCACGCACACCCCCTCCCACTGGATGACATCGCCTGCACCTGCCCATGCGCTGTATGTGCGTATCGTGTGGTGTGCCGTCCTGTCGGTCCCAGGGTATTTATTTTTAGGGATTTATCAGGTGTTTTGACCTCCATGAGTAATATCTGATGAGGACTCTTACTGTTAAGAGTTTTAAATGTTGCACAAACTATTGCCGTTTTGGTACCTGGGAATTGAACTCAGGACCTGATGCTTGCAGGCAGGCGCTGTGCCGCTGAGCCATATACCCGGCCCCCGACTATGTTTTTCCTCCCCATCTTGTCTTTATTTTTTTCCTGTACTGGGGGCTGAACCTTGGGCCTCTGCACTGAGCTACATCACAGTCTTTTTAATATTTATTTATTTTTGAGACAGGGTTTCTCTAAGTCGCAAACTGCCTAGGCCTCCAGACTGCTGCTGTGGCCAGTCAGTCTCGTTAGATTTATTGTCTGATTCTTTTTAGGAACACATCTACCCTCCTGCAACAGAAATACTTAACAAACATAACTTCAGGAAAGTACTAGTGCCTGTGAAGGGCACCTGATCTGCATCTGGGGATTGGGCCCCCGCTCTGCAAGGGGAACCCATATTCTTGGAGTCGCAGAGACATGCTGCAGACCTGTGCATGTTCACTGTCTCGGCTCCCCTGCGGGCCCCTGCGGCACCTCACAAGATGGTCACCCACATCTTCACTCTGTGGGCCCCAGGTGGCACCACAGAGGAGACCTGGGCTGACATTCACCAACCTGGCAACTGTCTCTCCAGCCCCTGAAACAACAGCTCTTTCCCACAGGAGGCCACGACTGAGAACAGTTTGCATGTGGATGGTGTCATGGTGAGGAATCAGGTAGCGGCCCCAGCAAAGACACCACCATGACTCTGAGCCCAGGGGCAGGCTCAGCCACACAGGTGACGGATGCATGATGCGGGTGGACACCAAAGGAACAGAGGCTGGGGAAACAGAAGGGCCACCCAGATGGTGTCATTCCAGGCCTGCAGGTCACGGATAGCAATTTTTAGAGATCAAAGAGCCTACTTCCTTCCTCTAGAATGGCATCGCAAGTGCCTGGTTCTACAGCTCTCCTCAGATGGTAAAGAATGCATGAAAAATGCCAGACGAGACCCAGAAAAGCAGCCCATCAACTCCTGACTGGAAAGAGGTCAGGAGCAGGCCGGAAATGTGTGCACAGCTCCGGGATGGCCAACTCTTCCCTTTAGAAGTTGCATTTGGAAAGGAGTGAAATTTCATTCCACTTCTGTCCTGGCAAAGAGCTGGATTTCAGGCTTCAAATTTAATTTTCTAGACTGTGAGCAGGACACAAGGCTCTGAAGTCATCCTTGGGCTGTAACCCTGCTGGTGCCTGATTCACGGCTGAGGCCGGAATTGAGCTGTGAATGTCACTGGAAATATCTAAAGTCTTTTCTCCTCCTGCGTTAGCTCGCTTCAAGAGGTGTGACAAGCCGTGAGAAGATCTTCTGGGCCCTTTCTTCTAACTGGAGTCTTCCTCAGCCCCCTCCCCGCCTTCACTGCTGCCCGGAGAGGCCAAGCTCCGCAGCATGGAAAACGCCGTAGCCCAGTTAAACGCAGACAAAATTTAAATAACAAAGCCATGGACCACATTCTCCAGTAAAGAGTCAGAGTCAGTACCTGCCTAGGGCTTGGGTCAGGTTGAGGCCTGACCACAAAGGGGCTCAAGGGAACAAACTTGGGTGACTGAAAGGTCCCCAAGCTGTGTTGAGGCTGAGGCATGGTGGTGTGACCCTGGGGTAGGAACAGGAAGCAGAGCTACGTCCCCTTTCTGCCCATATGGCTCCATGCTGGGAGCTAAAGCAGCTGATGGAGGATTGACTGGGATGTGCCAGCCCAGGGCCTGGGCAGTGTCACATAGGTGGCCTGGGACACAGGAACTGGTGAGGTTCTTACAGGCCACAATGTTTGCCTAAAATCCAGGAATGCAAAGAAAGGTTTCTTAAAAGTCTTCTAGGCTGAGCTTGCAGGCTGCCCACAATTAAGGAATAAATAGATGTCTGGCAGTTCCAACTGTCAATGGTGTGGCGATTTGCCATGGAAAACCACAATGTGAAAATTCACTGATGGGAATTGAGAAGGCCTAAGTCATTTTCCTTAGCAAAATCTCTCCTTTCATTTTCACTCTATAATTTTAAGAATCATCTTTCTCAAAAAAACATAGATGAGTGGCATAATTCTTTTTAGTAAGAGACCATGTTCTATTATATTTATCTATTTGTTTTTAAATGTGGGACCTGGGCTGGGAAGGTAGCTCAGTGGTAGAGCGCTGCCTGGTGTATGCGAGGGCCTGGGTTCAATCCCTGGCACTGCAAAGTAAATAAAAATAGAACGAATTCAGGAGGAGGCTTTGGGTCTGGAGGTAGCCAAACGCGGGAAGGAGCCCACTCTGCCATGGCGCATGTGACCTGGGGGCTTTGGTTACCCTTCCAAGTTTTATCCTCACTTCCACTTCTGCAAACATGGATACTGGTCCTTTCCTCCTGGGTTTGCCCTGATGGGCAAAGCATTTTGTCCAGTGCTTGGCACAGGTGAAGGTTAAGTTCTTCACAGAGTTAATTCACATTTAAGTTACCTATCACTTTAACCCAGTTAAAAGCAGACAAAATTTAAATGACAAAGCCATGGAAAGAATTCTACAGTAGAAGAATCCTCAGAGTCAGCAGTTGCCTGGGGCTGAGGTCAAGTTGAGGCCTGACCACAACAGTGGAGACAAACTCGGGTGACTGGAAGGTCCCCAGGCTGCACCGAGGCTGAGGCGGTGGGGGTGTGACCCTCTATGGTGACTAACGCTCACATGCTTCAGAGTAAATGCTACGCTGTAACAGATGCTATCACCCTTAACTGTTAAGAAAATGTCATCAGAAGTAAAACAATACCAGAGCTGGACAGCTCTAAAGCTATTTAACTAGCAGTGGCACCCTGGGTAAAGCACTGGGCCCTGGGTGAAGGTCATCACCTCTCACCTCTTGGACGTTTTAGGGTGGTCTAGGGGATAGAGGAGGCAGCACCAAGGAAAGCGAAGACTGATGGGGTGCTGCAGCCCCACTTAGTGGCTCAGCCGGGCGCACCTCACTTGGTGCAAACACAGGAGGCGAGGTCTGCGGAATCCAAGAGAAAACCATGAAGAAGCCAAGGGAATTAGGCCATGGTTAGCTATGCCGCACTGTTCCCACAGTGATCTGCAGTCTTTGTATCTCTGAGAAGTCAAGGCCAAGTTCAAATCGCTGCCACCAATGAGCCCAAGCCTACAGGTATCCTTCAAAGACTGTCGCTGGTCTCATTAACAACCGGCACTTTAAGGGCCCTCTATTTACTGGTTTGCTTTTTGAGACAGGGTCTTGCTGTATAGTTCCGGCTGCCCCTGGGCTAACTGGATAGCCCCAGCTGGACTTGTGGCACTCCTCCTCCCCCTGTCTCCCCAGTGCTTCGATTACAGGTGTGTTCCACCGTGCCCCCAAGGGACCTTCTTAGACAGGAAACACAAACCCCACAACGCTCGCAGCCGCTCTTCTTCTCTTGTGCTATGAACACAGGCTGGCTCCCTGCAACTGGACATCGCTACGATCCTGCAGGGCTGGCAGGGGCCGCTCCCACTGCAACATGCTGAAGGCAACCGGTGAAGCTAACAGGGCCTCACCGTCCTCCTTCTGTCAGTAACCCTGCGGGATCATTCAGATGGGCCCATGTGCTGCTGGTGGTGAGGGTTAGACCACCACTGGCAGCCAGGAGCTCGGGTTTTCTTTGTTGCGAGCTTGTACTGAACTCCATCTCTCATCCGGTGGGGACACTAGGGCCAGACCAACCAAGTCTTCCACTCTGGGGAAGTGAGGGGCAGTTTCTGTTCCTCCATCAGTGCTGTACAGCAGATGTCTAAACGAAAGAGCTTTTTAGTGCGGACTCTTAAGGCCTTCCTCCCATAACCCAGCCTGGTCTCACTGTCAGTCACACCCTGCTGTGTCCTTGGCTCTAAATAGCAATAGGCAACTCTTCCTTTTTAAAAACATTTTTTTGGTGCTGGAAATAGAACCCAGGGAGTGCTGACTTATATTCCCAGCCCTTTTTATTTGATTCCAAGACAGGATCTTGCTAAGTTCCCTAGGCTGGGCTCAGACTTGCAGTCTTCCTGCCTCAGCATCCTGAACAGCTAGGGTTACAGGCACGTGCCACTGTGCTTGACAACGAGAAGTAGTCTTGCCATTTCTACCATCTTGCACACATCAGAAAGAAGTGAAATATTCTATGCCGACTCTCTGAAAAGTGGAGCATTTTGACAGGGGCAAAAATGTCAAAAAGTAGCTAGGCATGGTAATTTGTGCCTGTAACCCCAGCATTCAGGGAGGCTGAGACGGGAGACTTGCAAATTTGAGTTCTACCTTGGCAACTTTGTAAGACTTTGTCTCAAAATTAAAAAAATATATATAAAGAACTGGAGATGTAGTTCAGTGGTATAACACACCTGGGTTTGATCGTGCACTAGGGGGTGGGGAAAAGTTAGGAAGCTCCTTAACATGGTTGAAGTTACAGAATGAAAGACACCCCTAGTGCCACCATGGTTAGGGAGGCTTTCACGCATTAGACTTACATCATTGCTCCCCCATTCTTTCCTCTTTCCCCACAAAAAGGTGCAGGAAATTTTCTCCTTTATTCCTTATGCATGCCTTGATTCTTTAGTGCTAATTTTTAGTTACAGGAAGTAAACCTTTTATAAATCCTTCGGGGCCGGGTTGGCTTATGTGGTGGACCATGGTTCTAGGGCTGCTCTGCTTGATTCAGGTTCTCTCTCCCTTCTCCAGGCGGAAATGGGACATGGGAGGCTGACTCTACCCACCGGACATTCTCACCCCTCTAGTCAGTAACTGGTCAGGAGTCCTCACTGAAGCCAATCAGGATGGGGCACTGGTACCTGTGAAGGGCTGTTATTGGTCCAGCTGTGAACTTAGCTAACTAGCCTCGTCAGTCTAAAAATGAAGGACTTATATCCTACCCTTTGGGAAGAAGGGGAAGCTTTACTTTAGCTGTTTAGTTTAGAGTTGAACAGAAGTTATCAGTCTTACACCTCAAAAGGATACATGAATTACTGAATATACTCAAAGACATATACATAATGTTAACTGTGGGTAGTTCAAAGATAATGAGAGATTACACTGTGTTTAAAGTTGGTAACTTCCTTCCCTTCTGGAGCTTAATACTCAGAAGTATATACTAACTAATGTAAAACTTTAGCACATAACTCCTCTCTCTGCTGTGAAGATGGGTAGAGAAGAAAAACAGCTAAAATATGACAAAAGTTAGAATTAAGGTTTGAAGAGGTTCCTAGAATCCAGACTGGGAGAAGATCAGGCAAGGTGTCTTAGGTAGAGCTGCATTTGATTTAAAAGGTGGGTAACAGAGGCAAAGGGCAGGAAGTTGTTCCAGGCAGTGAAGAAAGAATACAGCAATACAAGGAAAGTCTTTTTTTAACACAGGTGCTGGGACCACTGGAAAACCAAATACAAAGGGAGGAAACCAAATCCCAACCTCACACCATCAATAAAAATAACACAAAACAGATCAAAGACATAGATGTACAAGGTGAAGCTGTAAGAACTTTAGAGGAAAGCAGGTTGGACAATGACCTCTTAGATACAACACTAAAAACACACGTGACAAAAGAAAAAAATAGGTTGGATTTCACCAAAATTACACTCTTGTGCTGAAAATGATCCCATTAAGAACATGAAAAAAAGTCCTGAGAATAGTAACATTATTTGTAAATCATATACCTGGTACTTGGGACCACTACCCAGAACACATAAAGATGTTTACAAGTCATTCATAAAAGCAGAAATAATCCAAGTGGCAAGGGTCAAAGGATCTGAATAAACATTTCTCCAGAGACGATACACAAATGGTCAGTGAGCAGAGAAACAAATGCTCACTGTCATTCACTATCTGAACCCAAACCCGCGGAGCTACCACTCTGTGCTGTCTACGGTGGTTATGGTAAGTGTTGATGAGACAGTGAAATATTTGCTTGCAAGAACATAAAACCATGTTAACTATTTTAGAAAACACATTAGAATTTTCTTAAAAAGTTAAACATAGAATTACTATATGACTTAGCAATCATACTCATTGGCCTACACCTAAAAAACTGAAAATAGGTACTCAAAGAAATACTTATACAAACGTTCAAAGCAGTATCATTCCAACGTCCATCAACGATGAAGGGGTAACTAAAATGTGGTCTATCCACACGATGGAATGTTATCCAGAAACAGAAAGGAACTAAGTACTAATATATGCTACAACATGAGAGCATTATGCTAAGTCAAACAAGCCAGTGACAAAAAGACCACATAACGTATGATTACTTTTATACAAAATATCTACAACAGGCAAATCCGTAGAAAGCAAAGGGATTAGTGGTTGCCTAGGACTTGCTGGGGGTGGGGTGTGATTTGAATAGGACTCAACTGCTGACAGAAATGGATTTCCTTTGTGGTGTGATGAAAATGTTCTAAACTTAGCTCAAGGTGTTGGTTGCACAGCTCTGTAGATAAACTAAAATGACTCCACCATATGCTTTGAATAGTGAATTCTGTGAAGTGTGAATTCTGCGTCAATAGACAGGCATTGCTGGCACAATGCAGGTGGCAAAAGGAGGCAGGAAGGAAGGGTAGGAACCAAGACAGAGTGTTACGGGCCAGACAAAGAGCCTAGATGCGCGCTTGGAGTTAATGGGAAGAAAGGAGAGTTTTAAGGAGGGAAGCAATGCAGCAGGCTGGAGTTCAGAAATACCGTGATGCCTGGGGCGTGCCTGACGCGGGAGCGCTGGGAAGGAGCTGTGGGACAGAGCCGCGGCAGGGTGGGAGCAAAGGATTCATGAATGCAACTTTGGCACACAAGTCCTCTTCTAGGAAATGCAGGCACCACATACTCTTACACACACGGTCTTTGCTCTCAAGTAACTCACAATTTAGGCCGAGTGAAGAGATGTTCACATCAATTATGACACCAGAGGGAGCCTGGCAAGCAACAGAGGGGCTGCCAAGCACGGGCCATCAAGCCTCTCTCCCTTGAGCTTGGCTGCTATTCAATACACATCTCTGTCATTAAAGCCACCTGGACAGGTCCCAGGTCCCACCCTTCCACAAACCAGGCATCTAGATTGTTAGCTTTTTTTGAGACAGAATCTTGTTATGTAGTTCAGGCTGGCCTTAAAATCACTACACAGCCCAGGATGACCTCAAATTAGTGGCAACACTCCTGCCTCAGCCTCCCAAGTGCTGGGACTGCAGGAGTGTACCACTATGCCTGGCTAGCTTGTTAACATTGGTCACCATCTGCCCCGGGCCAGGTCTCTCCTTTAGGCCAAAGAAATGTTTCCACGCCTTCATTGGATACTCAGGGATGGGGTCCTGAGTCTCTAGGATTTCTCAGATGTCACTAGAATTCTTTCAGAAAACCTTCAAGAGTAATGGCCATCAGAACCAGAGCCTTTGCCTGACCATGGCAGGGACAAGCGGGTCTATCAAGGTAGGTTAGAGGAAAAGATGATTGTAGGCAGCCAGATCTCTAAAACTGCCGTGTGAATTTCATCTAGGGCATTGAGAAAATACGTCCATCCCGCACTTGTGAAACGGGGCGCTCAGCCCTTGCACAAGAGAGCTCCACCTCTCCTACCATTAACATGGACCCCAGAGCGGTTAATTTGTGGCCGGTCAGGTGGTCAGCGGCACGCTCAGGAGAAGCGTAGGAAAGTAAGACCCACGGAGAAGGCAGAGAGGTGCAGCAAGGGCACAAAGGGAAGGGTTCATGGCACATCTGCCAGTCAGACCAAATGCCACTAGCTTAGGCCTTTCCCAGGAGGCAGAAACAAAACAAAAACCAGCGACAGGATGGCTGAAAACAAGATCCAGGACAGTACTGAAGGGCCTTGTAACTGAAAGGGTTTGAAGGATGCCTCACATCCGGACAGACGGGAAGAAAAGGGAAACCCAAGAAGAGGACAATGTGCTAATGGAGAGAAAAGAGATGAGGCAGCAAACATCCGTGGACCAAATCACAGAGCAAGAGGAAGCGTCTGCCATCAGCGGGAGCCCTGTGCACGTGTCCACTAAGCTCTTCATGGACATGTTTATACCTCTCTGTACCACAGAAAGGTTGAGGCATTTAAAGCAGAAACAAATTGGAACGAGAAAAGGAGCTCTGCGTATATTATCTCACCCAGCTCTGAGGAACACTGTGACGCAGACGCTGTCCTCTGCATCTCATGGCGGGGAGAACTGGGTCTCTAAGCAGTTCCGTCACCGCATATGGTTTCATGGCTGAGCCATTTAAGCTCTGGCCTCTCTGCCTCACACCGCCTTCTGGCTTCTCCAAGCACAGGGGTCAGGAGCTCAGCCTCTGAAACCCACCCCACTGACCCTGACTCTGGTCCTGACCCCATCACTTCCGCTCCTTCATCCTCGGGCCCTCAGGGGCCTCTGCGGTGAGGTGCAGATGCTTACACACCTTTAACTCCAGGACGACCAAGAGAGCTAAACGACTTACCATCACTAAAGCACTTCTAAGACAGTCCCTGGCACAGGTCAAGCACTAAAGTAGGTGAACTAAAATAGTTAATTAAATTAGGAGTGGATGTGAGCAAGTAGCTCAACTTTCCAGGCCATTGTCTATATGACAGAGATGACACCTGGATGTCCTCAGTCACGACGATGATTAAGAGAGGTCCCCGTATGTACAGCATCTACACACGGCAGATACCGTCCCTGACACACCACCTTGTTTAGTCATCTCTTCTTTCACCCTGAGCTGAATGTTGTTAAAAGAACAGTCATGTCATCAGTGAAATTTGCATTTCACATGTCACTCAGTTTAGAAAAATGAATGTCAACTGAAAGAAAAATCTTGAAAATACAATGTGAAATCATTAGAGCTAAAAACACAAGCCAGCAATGACAAGGGCTACGAAGAGACTTTCTTCATTGCCTAGGAACAGGACAGGCAGCATCCGGGCACGTGGACTCCATGGCAGGTGCCCAGTGCGGCCGGGTGGAAGCGGTGGAAAATGGGCTGACAGTGCCGCGGGGAGGTGAGCAGTTGGCTGTGCTCTGGGGAGAGGGGTGCCTTTGGCTTGGGAGAGCTGACAGTAAGTATGGTATTTTCCCTTCCGTTTCAAACTTCCCTTCACGTAGCTTTCTCATACATTAAAGATGATATCACAGCCTAAGTGTATGCTTGGAAATCTCTTACATTTCAACCACATCAAGGGAGCAGCTCACCTTTATGCGGTCAGGGTCCACATAGTGCTTTCTTTTCATGTCACATTCTTCAGAGGTGTAATTTAACTTGAGGATGTAAAGGATCCACACTCCAAACACAAGCAACGCACATCTGGAAAAAATATCAATCAGGTATAATAATGCAGTCATGTGATAACAGCAGAGAAAAATGTGAAATAAGTGGAAAACAAATCCAAACCGAGCTTGCCTGCCATGTGGCATGAGAGTATAATCACTAAGGTCACCTCAGGGTAAAAGGAGGGCGCCACTTTCTAAACATTTCCTGGCGACTTTTGTTCACAAACGTATCATAATGAAATCTAAATCACAGTGCAGATGACCGAAGTGAAAAAAAAATAATAGAATGGAACTACAGAATGTCAGTTTTTGTGCTTCTTTGGAAATTGCTTTTGCTTTCTTTACCATTTCTTATTAAACACACACACACACACACACACATACACACACACACTCTCTCTCTCTCTCTCTCTCTCTCTCTCTCTCTCTCACACACACACACACACACACACACACAAAAGAAACAATCTACCTATAGTATTTCTAATGAATTCTACCTAGAAATGAGACCGACTGAAGTGAGACAGCACTGCTCGCTCTTCCGAAGACCATCTAAAAAACCTCTAGTTAAAGATCTGGTGACTTACACTTACACCATGTAACACACACATGCGCACATGTGCACCTGGGGTGTGGAGAGGACAGCCGAGGCTAGCGATGGTTGCAGGAATCTCATTTTTATTAAGTGACCCAGTGATACAAACTAGGGTTTAAAAAAAAAGTTTAAACCACAGTTTAAGAACTACTGCTTTAAACATCCTGTGTTCTTGGAAAACAGAAAGGCAGGGATAATTGTAAGGGGAATACAATATGTTTTCTAAAGAAAGGGGCGGTTTTAAGCATAAAGCGGCTAGCACAATACAGTGCCCATAACTCATGCTAAATACTGAAGACTGGAGGAGGAAGAGGTCAGGGAGAGTGGGTAAGAGCAGTCTTTTGACTTCTGGCTGGGCGTGGTGGGCACACCTGTAATCCTAGCACTCAGGAGGCTGAGGCAGGAAGATTGCTGGGAGTCTGAGGCCAGCCTGGATTACATATTGAGTCCTTGTCTCAACCCCAACTCCCCCATAAAAAGATGTTTGAATTCTCATTTCAACAGCTTTCCATAAAAACCTGGACACATATCTTGATTTTTCTCTGGGACCGAGTATATAGACTGTTAAGTGAATGTAATGCTACCATTTGTATATAAAAACGGGTTGTTTGGCGAAGAGACACATGCACACACATACATGAAACTAGTAACACTGGTCATCTTTAAGGGTGAAAGCGATGTGTGGGTGTGGTGACGCACACCTGTAATCTCAGCACTCAAAAGACAGAAGCAGGAAGGTTGCTACAAGGTCAGGACCTGCCTCAGCGACATTGTGAGTTCCAGGCCAGCCCGAACTACAACCTTGTCTCAAAAAACAAAAAATAAAATAGAGTAAAATAAAAATAAAAGAAAAGAAAGAAAAAAGAACAGAAGGGAAATGTGGGTGTGGTGGCACATGCCTGTACTCTAAGCACTCTGGGAGGCTGAGGCAGGAGGACTACAAGTTCAAGTCCAGCCTGGGTAACTTTGCAAGACCCTGTCTCAAATAAATAAAAAAGGGCTGGGGATGTAGCTCAGTTCAAAGGTCGTGGGTTCAATTCCCACCCCTCACCCTCAAAGTACACACCAGAAAAGTGGAAGGAAAATGCGGGAAGGCACGGAGGAGAAAACATTTTAACTAAGTCCCTTAAATATCTCTGCAATTTTGAATCTTGAAAACTCAGGAGCACCTTTTCATCTCTCCCACCCTGGGTGTTTTATATTTAGTGCATGTAATACTTCCTTTGTCTTGATTCTTTAAGGGAAGTGAAAGAAAAAGGTTTTAAAAGCAAGCCCAGCATCCAAGGCCTGTGTCCCACACTCACGTACCCTGGCAAGAGTCTGCTTTGTCTACACCACTAGCAGACGGGGCCCAGGTCTAGCTAATCTGCAGCCACATGGCTGGCACCCGACACCACACCAGGCAGGCTGCAGGCTGCTATGGGCCCTGGCCAGGTGCTGCAAGGAAGTCTTTATTCACATGCATTTCTTCATCTTTCTCTTCTGCATCTCCTGAATTAGTAAGCTGAGGTCAGGGACTAGATGTCAGAGTTGGATTTCTATCTTTGCTTCTCATAGATTTTCTATATTAAGACACCTTTAGAATTTTCAAATTCTAAAATTCTTAGTTTGGCTGGAATAAAAAAAAAAACGCCTGACCCGTTCCTGTATTAATTCCACAACATACTAGGATATGAGGGTGGCCTGGGTGAAACATCTACCATCCTTCACTACTTTATGGTATTCAAGCGACCTTAGGGTCTTCAATCATGTTTGTAGATTAGCTTAAAATAGCTAAGGGAGAAAACGCTGTACCAAGAGCATGGAGCTATAAGTTGCACTACGGGGGATCCTGGCCCAGGTACAGAGAGACTGAGTGTGTACACCTGTTCCTCTGTGCACCCAGTCTTTCCCAGGCTGTGCCTTCAGAAGATCTTTTGACTAAGTAGACTTCTCCAGCACCTGCTATCTGCAGGGCTCTCAGTGAACTTTCCTTGGGATCCTATACCACTGACCTACCCAGGGGTGATCTTAAGGTCCCAAGGCTGGTACATACTTGAGGATGTCTTTTAAGAGCAAGCTGGGTCTTCGCATCTTGTTCTCAGCACAGGGGTACCATTCCCGGGAAGGCCTTGAGCAATTACTTCTCAGTCTCACAGAGCTGTAATCATGTGGCATTGCTGTGAAGAGAGGGGGAGAGGGAGTGAGGGACGAAAGAGGGAAGCCTTAGGTGATTATGCTTTTAAGAGTGACTTTAATGTGATAGGACTACTGCATGGGCTACTACTTGGAAATGAAACATCTTTTTTGCTTTTTGTGACACTGGCGATTTAACACAAGAGTCTAGCTCATGCTAGGTGGGTACTCTAACCGCTGAGCCACATCCCCCTCTGAGGGATGAACTCCTGATACACACACCCTGCATGAAACTAAAGGGAATTATGCTGAGCTGGTACTAAAAGCTTACGTAGTCTATGATTCCTAACATTCTGGAAATGACAAAGTTATGGAAGTGGAGAACAGGTTAGTAGGCGGCAGGGGTTATAAAGGAAGGAGGGAAGGAGGTGTGGCAATAGGAGGACGTTGTGAGAGGTCCTGTGATGGAAATGTTTCCCATGGCTTGACTGTATCCACCGCAACATTTCAGTTGAGATATGGGACTAGAGTTGTTCCAAGAGGCTACCCCTGTAGAGGATTGATTTGGGAGTACAGAAGACGTCTCTAAGCTGTTTCTTACAATTGCATGGAACTCTATTTAATTGCTTGAAAGACCCTTACTTTTCTTTCTTTTTTTTTTTTTTAAGACCCTTACTTTTCAAAGATACATTCAGAAATACATACAGATGAAGCTGCAGATGTGAAATCTGCTTCAAAAAATGATCAGGAAGGGAAAAGTGAAATCCAGGGAAAAGAGCTGAGATGAGATTAGCTTTCAACTGGCAACTCAAATCCGGGAGATGGGCACACAGGGTTTACTCAATGATATGCTTCATTTTTTGTTTATATTTGAAATTTTCCATAATAAAAAGGTTTAGAAAGATTTATATTAAAGACAGCTAGGCATGGTGGTGCGTACCTGTCATCCCAGCACTTGGGGGTGGCGAGGCTGAGGCAGGAGGATTGCCCTCAGTTAGAGGTCAGCCTGGGCATACTGAGTTTAAGACCAGCCTGAACTATAGTGAGATCCTGTCCTCCCCACCAAAAAAAAAAAAAAAAGAAAGAAATTTTCCTTTAAAACTATATATTCATGGGAATATGTACCTGCTTTTTAATTTTTTTTTTTTTTTTTTAGGGCAAAGCGTTAAACCCAAGGTCTCCCAAATGCTAGGCCAGCCTTCATACTGGGCTATAGCCCTGGTCCTGCTTATGCTTCTGAATTAGTTTTAACCTCAACTTTTCAAGCTCTAAATAATATTCCAAAGGGAATTATAGTAGGAAGTGGTACATTCCCCCCTTTATCTAGTCCCCTCTTTCTCCCAGAACTCAGGATTTTTAGTAGAGCACACAGCCTCTGAGAACAGAGATTATGTTTCTCAAACTCCCTTGGGGCTAGGGATGGTCCCAGAACTGACTTTTAGCCAGAGGGGGCTGAGCAGAAGCCCCACTTGCAACACCCAAGGTGTACCTTTGGCTCCCTCTCCACCTCCTTCCTGAATACAGAGACAGGACTGAATACAGAGACAGGACAGCCACTTTGGACCCCCCAGAGGGAGAAGACAGCACTGAAGGGCGGGCAGAGCATCAGCATGCGGAGCCCAGACACCCTCACGGGGCAGAGCTGCTAGTCCACCTCTGGACTTGGTAGGAGAAAAGGACAGACCTTAAGAGACTGTTAATTAAAAGCACAGTTATACCCCAGCTAATACAAGCACCAGTTAGTATTATGATAAATTTATAAATTAGGAAATAATGTATTTACTGTACTTAGCTTTTCTTAACTGAAAAGACTAAACAGCATACCAAATTTCATTGCTTACTTTTCTCCCTTAGAATTTTGCCATTTTCTTTGGAAAAACGTCCTGTTATTGTAAACTAAACAAACATTCAAGTATTCCTGGGGTCCTTGGTGGTAGAGAGCTTGTTTGCAAGCATAGGGCCCTGGGTTCAGTCCTCAGCACCAAAATATTATTAAAAACTCCAAGGCAACATGCATTTTTTTCTTTTCCTTCTTTTTTCCTTGCTACTGTAAATAAGCTCCTCCCCAACTCCAATTCTGTGAAGCAAGATTTTTACCCATTCTAGACTGTAAGAATTTTTGTTCCCGTGTATCATTCCATTTGAGTAGTTTTAGAAAATAGTGCCAAAGACCTTATTAGGAAACCCTTGCTGAAGAATCTACTGGATTCTTAAATGAACATTAGAACAAGTGAGACTGGGAAGGTTTTCAGACACCACAAATCTGAGGTTACCTAACATATGTAGCCAAGTGTGGCAGGAGCAGTGGATTGCCCACAGCCAGTGTACATAGAAAACCGAAGCTTCTGAAATGTCTTGAGTTTTTATAACCAGAATGATACTCAAATCACACCAAGATGGGCCTCCACAGAGCGAGGCTAACCATGCTAAGAATCCAGGCTTTGGGTTCTGCATGCTCTGCTCATGAACTGGGGAGCACTGATGGCTCTTGTTCCTGCTCTGCCCCTTGGACTATTAACCTATGAACTACATTTCCCAGACTCTCTTGCCAGATTGCTACCTGTTAAACTGTGGTCCTGGGCTTTGCGGGAAGACTGGAAGAGGGAAGTTGTCTGTTCCCTTGATTTAGGGGAGCAGTGGCAGCAGGCAATGGAGGGTGTTGAGGGTGTCTACAGTAACACCAGGCGCAGCAGTGGGTGTCCAGGATCCCACATTTCTACATGGCAGGAGCCATGGTACAGCCACAGTTCTACAACAAATAAAATGTGCTTCAGCCCAGGACTGACAGGGGCTTCAGCCTTCCAACACCTTTCCAGGCAATTCCTGCACCAAAGCCCACTCTGCCTGAATTAAGTACAGTAGTTTCTGTTGTCCTGCTAGATACCAACTGGTACATCAGATGATAGGAGTGGCTCTGGGGACCAACTTGTTCCCACCACCACTGCCACGCAGCAGTGGGTATGCTTGCTTGTCAGCCACCCAGGAGAGCTCAGGAGGGCTACAAGAACACAGACCTGCATTCCCACACTGTGTTCAGCTCCTCTGCCTCCCACTATAAGGTTTAGGGCAAGTTACTCTCTCTGTAGCTCAGTGTCCTCATCTGTAGCCTGGGTATAACATTATCTACCTCACTGTGTTATGAGAAATACACGTAACCCAATGTGTGAAGGTCTAAGAACAGCTTCAGGTGTTATGTGTTGTGTCTCAGAGATGAAGAAAGTGATTCAGACAGCCCTCCTCACAGATGTACAACTGATCAGCAGCAAGGTGGCCTGAGACACTCCCCTGGAGAACTCAGGGTTTATACTACAGTTTGCATAAATGTCCTCCAAAGGCCTGAGTGTTAAAAAGCTCAATTCCCAGGATGGCATTTTTTTTTTTTTAAGACAAAAGAATGGAGACATATGAACCAGAATAAGCCATAAACAATACAGAAAATACAAAATTATACAGAATACAGTAGGGAATTACCCCTGGATGTAGTACTACACAATGTTATCTTCATATTCGTTAACATAAAAACATTAAAGGAAATACCAAATTATAGAGAAGATAGTAAGGAATCTGCACTGGATGCTGTATAATATAAAGTTATCTTCACTTCTGTTAACACAAAAACAGTTGAGGAAATACAGAATTATAGAGAACATAGAAGGGAATTAGCTGTGGATGCTGTCCTACTTAATGTTACCTTCACCTTTGTTACTCAGTTACACAGATGATGGCCCATTTGATCATTCAGTTTTTCTCCTCCCTCATCTCCGTTGCCCTACCACTCAATCAGTCATCTTCCCTGTGATAATAACCGTACTCCTGGGTTTATCTATACCCCTGGACTCTCGCCTTGGGAAGACATACAGCTGCCTCAGACCATACTATAACATACATGGGTGTATACAAACTGCCATGGTCGGAGGTGGAAAAGCACATATGCTCACAGTGGACTGCCCAGCTCCACCCCATCGCCGTGCTATGGGTGGGGGCGGGTCCAGTCCGTGAGGCGCCCTCAGCGGGGCCCTCAGCAGAGCAGCTGCAGGGCCCACAGCAGAGCAGCCGCGGGGCCCTCAGCGGAGCAGCTACCAGGGCCTACAGCGGGGCAGCTGCGGGGCCGCTGCGGGGCCCACAGCGGGGCAGCTGCCAGGGCCCACTGTGGGGCAGCCGCGGGGCCCACAGTGGGGCAGCCCACCAGGGCCCATTGCGGGGCAGCCGCGGGGCCCACAGTGGGGCAGCCCACCAGGGCCCACTGCAGGGCAGCCGCGGGGCCCACAGTGGGGCAGCCACGGGGCCCACTGCGGAGCAGCCGCAGGGCCCACAGCGGAGCAGCTGTGAGGTCATGCAAGGTTCATATGTGCAAGCTGTAAGGAGACCCTCTTGGTGCACACATTAATAGTTTGAGGTGAGTCCTGAAGACCGTGGATTCGTCCCATTGTTGCCAGGAACAGGCGGTGCTTGCTCCAGCTGCCGAGACTCAAGGTGCTCTCAGAGAGAGTTCAGGGTGGGAGCTGAGCCCCGGCAACCCAGCTCGTGCTTCCTGCCTGATGTTGGAGTGAGAAAGGTGTGGAGCCACGTGATCCACCTCCATCTGCGTCTCCCTCCTGTTGAGGTGCTGGAGCCCCCGTCTGCTCCTTGGCCGGATCCCTGGGAGCCGCCTCGGCTCACCACTGAGGTTCCCCGCTGCTCTCCGCTGGTAGCCGCTCACCTAGCAGAGAGGCAGGGGGCCACCATCTCGAGGCTGGTGCAGAGCCGGGCGTGGTGCGCTGTGTACTAGTTGCATTGATTCTCTCCAGGCACTGATTAGGAAGGTTGCTGCAGGGTGGGGACTCTGCCCCAGTGGCTGTCGCAACCTCTCATTCTCACACTGGGCCTGACAACTGCCACTGACAGCCATCGCCTCCTGCCCTGGCTGTGCCCTCCTCTCTCCAGCCCTGGACCAGCTCCCGGAACTCTGCCCTCCTCTGGCCAAGCTGGGAGGCCTCCGTGAGCGTGGGCCTCCGAAGCTGAAGCTGCGAATGTCAGAATGAGGGCGCAGGCCATGGGCATGCCCGGAGTGGCGACCCCCTCCCTCTCCTCTCCCTCCGACTGAGCCATGGTGGATCTCCGATCCTTTCCTCCAGTAGAGGTTTTGCTTAGTCTCTCCGAGGGCCCCAACTCCCATCTCAGATCCTTCCGGAGTTCAGGATACCCACCTCCCTCCCCTCCGTCCTTTGTCTGAGTGGCACTCCTCCGGAAGGCTCTCTCTGTTGCCTACCCGGTCGCCATCTTGAAGTTCTCTCGTAAAATTTATTTAGTTATTCGTTACTTTCTAATGAATTGACCATTACACTTCTAAAGTTCTGAAATGGCCAACAGACCATAGAAAGATACCACTTTAGGCTCCTGCTTGAAACCAACAACTACAGAAAACTGCTGGCCTTGATTCAGGGCCATCAGGATGGCATTTTTTGGAAGACACTGAACCCTTGAGAGTGGGGTCTTGAGGCATGAGATTAGGGTACAGGAAAGTGGCTGGACAAGCAGATGTGATCTGTCAATTATGGAGATCCAGGACACATGCAGAAACCCTGTGCCTGGTACCAACTGTAGAATGCTATCTTCAGTTCTTCTGGCACAGGATCAAGTGGGTTTTTGACAGGACAGCCTAGATTTGATGGCAGAATGGGAGACATAAAAGACTGCAGCTGTTAACCTCAAGGCCACTGTGAGCCTTCTCACTGGCACACACCATATGCAGTTTACTTCCCTTCTTACTTTAATTGGCCTGCACTCACACTGCAGAGCACTTCTTTTCGGAGCACTTCTCCTTGCTTTTCTTTTCTTTTTTACCTTTAATACATGTACAATCTTGCTATTTCATTGCCTGTCCAATTTTACATTCAGGACAACAAGAGTCTAGAAGGGACCCGTGGGAAGAGCACAGCGTTCCAATACCCTGCCAACAGCCTCATCGGGAAGATACCCTTGAAGGGGACTGTGAGCTTCCAGACTCTTCTGCCTCCACTCCATCTTGGGTGGGAAACTCCAGAACTGTGAATCAAAATAAACCTGTTCCCTGTATAAGTTCACGGCCTCAAGTGTTTCATTATAGTAATGGAAAGTTGACTAAGTTTATTAACTGAATTTGGTCATCTCTATACCACGTGCACTACTTTCATTCATTTCTTTTGTCTTTAATGTACTTTTTGAGGAAGATGCAGTTGCAATAAAGGTTTAATAATACCAACTTTGCATCACAGGCATGTTTTGTTAACTGGTGGAATACACATGCACCATAAATTTCAGTGGCAATTACACCTTTAACAAAAATAATCAGAACTCAGAGAAGAGTTCATCCAAAAATGGTTAGATATAAGGATATGTGCAAGAAAGTACATCTACCTCTGAGAAACAGGTGGTACAATCATGGATGAGTTCATTTCTTTTTCTGCACTCTAATATATCTGAATTCTCTGCATTCCTAGTTTTACTCCTTAAGAATACAATCTATCTTCATTTTGAGGGAAAATCCTTAAGCAATTGATACCTAAGCTATTTGTAGGAGAAAAAAAGATATTCAAAACTTCCCAAACAAAATATTTTAGGATCCTTAGATTATGTTAGGGACAGTATCTCATAAAACATTTAAGAGTTAAAAAGCAGAAACTAAATTACTGGATTTTCAGCAGGGTATTTCATTTAGTAGAGGACCACATGGCTGTACATGGTGGCTCATGTCTATAACTCCAGCCTCTGGGAGGTTGAGGGAGGAGGATTGCAAGTTTGAGCTCATCCTGGAAAATTTAATGAGACTCTGTCTCAAAATTAAAAACAAAACAGCAACAAAAAGGGATAGAGATGAAGATGTTGCTCAGTGTGATGGTCTTGAGTTCATTCCACAGAAACATACACACACACACGCACACACACAGGAAGGAAGAGCCGTATTTCCATTGAGCTAAACAAAACTATATGCATAGGAAACAAACCAAAGGATACTCATATGCAGCAATCCCAGGTACAGAGATTGGTTCCTCCCCTTTGTGGAAGTCTCACATGGCTTTCAAAGAGCTGGTGAATAAATTAAGGGGCAGATGAACAAAGGATGCCAGGGGCCTCCTCCCTTTAGAAGGCTCAGAGCTGACATGGCTGACATTGTAGCGCCAGCTGCAAAAGCAGCATGTCACAGGTACCTCACACACTGAAGCCACTCCTTAGCCAAGGTGTGCATGCACACATACAGCCTCTGCCCATTGTTGTGAATAATTTAAATTAATTCATTTACATAATGTAAAGAGTGCTTGGGCCAGAGTAAGGAGGAAACAGCAGATGTACATGACCTGCCAAAACCGCTTTATGGATATTCCTGCACGCATGCATTACTTGTATTTATAGCACTTAGCTTCAGGAAACGTCATTCACACTTGTAAGATAGTCTGTCTCGTCCTCCTCACTGGATTGTAGATTCCACACAAACAGGAGTCTTTGCTTTGCACATTACTGTCCTCGAAGTGCCGAGGGTGGTAAAAGGCACATAGTGGCATCTAACATCTATTATTGAATAATATTCCATTTCCAGCTGAGGGTACAGAGGTGATGGTGGTTGCTTGCATAAGGAGGCCACCACAAAGCCCCCCTGTCCTGTGGCTCCCTTCTGGCTCTCCTCCACCTGCTGAGTGCTAGGATCCTCAGTGTGTACCACCCTGACCCTCTCCTGGCCCAAGCTCCCCATGCCACAGCATGGCTTCACTGGCCATCTGTCTTAGTTACTTTTCCAGTTTCTGAGACAAAATGCCGAACACCCAAAGTCAACAGAGGAAAAGTTTATTAGGCTCAAAGTCTGCAGAGGTTTCTGTCCGTAGTCGGCTGGCTACAAGGCGGGATGGTGTGGCAGGAGGCACTGTGGAGGAGAAACAGCTTATGGTGCGCAGAGAGCAGGAAAGAAGTAAGGCAGCAACGTGGTGAGGAGGCAGCAAGCTTGCCCTCTATCCCTTCACATCCACCGGGGGCCTTCCCATTACCCACGCCTGGAACTATGGCAGACCGTCGGGTGCACTAATTTAGTAATCACACTCCCTTAATACCAGTATCACGTACTTAACCCCAGCACCACACACATCAGACCCAGCCACCTCTGAAAACCCCACCTATGACTGATAAGGCTTTGGGGGGACATCTAGATGTAAACCATAACATCTGTATGGGGAAAAGGCTTATCTTTGAAAATTGTATCTTTCTACTCACACATAAAAATTTTAGATTTTTAAGGGTCTATGTGAAGCTGGGCTAGACGGTGTACACCCATAATCCCAGCACTCAGGAGGCTGAGGCAGGAGGACTGTTGTGAGTTCGAGGCCAGCCTGGGCTACAAGATGAGTTCAAGATCTGCTTAAACTGCATAGTGAGACCCTGTCTCAAAAAGATGAAAAGAAAAAAAAAAGAGCCTATGTATCTGATAATGAAATAATTTGTATTATGGCCCTACTGAAGAAATACGAGCACAAGCCTAAGCTCTTGGTTCATTTGTGGAACATTTCACTTCCACAAAATTAAAAATGATTCCTTAAGGAATGTGAAGATGGCAGAGTGGCAAGCAGCAGAGAAAGAGCCTGAGAGTCACCATCCAAATGCTGGAATATAGCAATGTGAGGAAGACAGGAGAGAGCTAAGTGGGTCCCCCAGACCCAGGAAGGATCTGAAATGTGAATTGAAATGCATGAAGAGAGTGAAGAGAGAAACTTCAGTGAAGGAGGAGTTAGCTGGTGGCGTCTTCTGGGATGGGATTCACAGAAGGAAAGGAGCAGTTCAAACCTGCAGACACACAGTGACTGCTGGCAACCGCAGGGCCCTCCACAGAGAGATGCGGCAGAGGAGGGGATCAGTGCATGTGAAGGACTGCACTAGCTGGTGGTGAGCGCTGAGGGCTCAGTCATCTGTGTGACCGGAACCATCTTAGAAAGGGGCCGACTGAGCTCAGAACTCAGAGCAGCTGCCGGCTCCATCTAGTGGATCCCAGCTGGGCTCAGGCCCAGAGAACGTGCATTGATGGCTCCAGGCAAAATGAGCCCAGTCTTGGCCAGAAGGTGCAGGCTCACTGACTTTATCCACTACCCCACCAAAAAGCTGCTGCTGACTCCCTGGGGTTAATCAACATGGATCAGGACTCTGTCTCTACACCTGGTCTACCAGTGACAGCAGAGACTTACGTAAAAGAGGGCTTTTTTATTTCCCTCTCTCTTGTTTTTTGTTATTGTGCTTTTGTTTCTCTTCTCCCTTATTATTTGACCTTGTGTTTATGAGTGTGAACATGGTTTCTAGATTCTTTGTGCTTGTGGTTCTGTTCTGTTTTTTTAATCTCTTTCTTCTCTCTTTCCCACCAGTCTTCTGCACCAGTTTCCCAAAGTTAGCATGATTCCCCTTTTGTCCTCCAGCCTTACTTCTAATCGCTTCCTTTTCTTCAATGTCTCTATTTTCTTCCTAATTTGAAGTGGATCAAGGATCTAAATATTAAAATAGAAACATTAAATCTGATGGAAGATAGAATAGGTAAAACTCTTAAAGACACTGGTGTAGGCAAAGGCTTTATGAATAAAACCTTGATCACACAGGAACTACCACAAAGAATCAACAACTGGGACCCCATCTTATTAAAATGCTTTTGTACAGCAAGGGAAACCACCAACAGAGTGAAGAGACAACCCACAGTGTGGGAAAAAATGTTTGTCAGGTGCTCCTCAGACAAAAGTTTACTATTAAGAATGTATAAAGAACTAAAAAAAATCAGACCTCCCAAATTTAAAGACCCAATCCAAAACTGGGCATCTGAGATGAATACACACTTCACAGATGAAGAACTATAAAGAATAAATAAATATATGAAAAAACATTCAACATCACTAGTCATTTGAGAGATGTAAATTAAAACAACACTGAGATTCCATCTCACCCCAAAAAGAATGGCTATTGTCAAGAAATCAACCAATAACCAATGCTGGAGGGGCTGTGGGGAAAAAAGGAACTCTTCTCCTTTGTTGGTGGGAGTGTAGACTGGGGCAAACACTGTGGAAATCAGTGTGGAGATTCCTCAAAAACTAGGATTGGAGGTCCCATTTGGCCCTGCTATTCCTGTTCTGGGTATCTACCTAAAAGAATTTAAAACATTGAACCACAGCAATATATGTGCAGCCATGTTTATAGCAGCACAATTTGTAATAGCACAATTTCCAAGTTAGATCTCAGAAACGATCCAAATGCCCGTCAACCAAGGAATGGATAAAAAAGATGTGATCTTTTTATATAACAGAGTACTACTCAGCCACAAAGAGGGATAAACTAGTAAAATGGATCCAACTGGAGACCATACTCACTAGGGAAATAAACAAGACATACATGTGTAAACATCGTACTGTCTCCCTAGTGTGAGAAGCTGAAAGAGTAAATAAGACCCAAAATATACAATAGACATTGTAAAATGGGAAGAAACTTCCAGTTGGGGAATGGGAAAAAAAATGATCCATTAAAGAAAAGAACGGAATAGCTGCCTCTAAGTAGTACCTGATGAACTGTCAAATGAACATATGAGTAATAACTGGCCTGGGGTGGGTAGGATGCTAATCTTTATTGGGAGGGGTACACATGATAAAAGCACCTACTTCACTGGATTGCTGCCTGCATTTAATCGCCCACAGGACACACATCACACATGGGTAACCAGAGCTCAGGGCTCTAGCCCACATCCTTCCACTCTCACGTGTGCTCTCCCTGCTGTGTGTTGCTTAGGAAAGAAAGGACTTGAAAAATGGGTGGTATGTACATGTGTGTGCGCGCGTGTGTGCATATTTAAATAATGGGAGCAAGCTGGGGGTGCAGCAATGACCTACATGGCCAAAAAAATGTGTGTGGGGGCGCAGTACTGTGGTTTTTGTGATGGCTTCTGGCTGGAGGTTCACAGCCGTTTCCTTCTCTACAAATCTGGCCCCATCCCCACCTAGTGGGTGACTGACAGGGGCACAAAAGGCTGGCTCCTGCTTTGAGGTGGAATGCCTGTGAGTGAAGGCCCCACCCCTGGGGTCCCTGAGGGGCCAGGTGAGCCTCAGTGTGGCCAGCTCCCTCCATGGTGAGCTCACTCAGGAAATAGGTGCCCTGACCCATCAGGGTTCTCTTCCAGGTCAGGCACTTCTGATCCAGGGCCAAGAACAGGAAGGGTGCAGGGGGCAAGGACGACTGTGATAAGGACCCCTTGAGGAACTTCTTTGGGGTGGGGGACTTGAAAGGTCCTCTGGGAAATCCTTGGGGCCAGTCCCGTGGGCCTCAGGGAAGATGGCACAGAGCGAGAGGGGAAGGACTTCTGGCTGCGGGGCTGCCAGGCTGGAGATGATGAGACGAGGCCAGTGGGCGGGAGGGTGGAGCCCTCTGCCAGGAGGAGGAGGAAACCTGGTGGTCAGAGAGTCAGATCGGCCTTGCTGGGTCACAAACACATGTGGGCCACCAGGTCAGCTATTCCATGGACAGCAGAAAACCTAGGCTTGAGGCCCTAAAGAGTGGCCTAGAGTCTCGGTCAGGAGTTGGTTGTGTCTAAGACACCTAGACCAAGAGGGGGTCTGTTTGTGACAGAGCGGCTCTGTGACACCATGGACTTCCCCAGCTCCTGCCATTTTGTGCTCTTCTGGCATCAGCCCATGGCTAACCTCTGCTCCACCTTCCACGCAGGAAGGGGATGAGGGAGAGACAGGGAGGAACCGGCAGCCTATGCATCAGGAGAGGGAAACCTTTCCCAGGCACTATTCGCATGTCTTTGGCCAGAACTATCACGGCCACACACGTGGCTGGGGCTTTTTAAAAGCTAGGCAGACTGATTCTTCAAGTGAAATTGGGTTCCGCTAGCATGGAGGAAAAGGGGAGGGGCTCTAGCAGGCTACAGTAGGGCCAGCCACAGCCAGACATCAGGCCCTGGGCCATGTGGATGACGAAAATGATCAAAGCTACTCTAAAGAGATCTTCAAGTGGAGGAACGGAGTGCAGACTGCACCTTGGGAAGTACACCCTGGAAGAGCTTGGAGGAAAGAAAACGAAACACTAAGAAAAACATGTAACTTTGATGTGACAGTTTCGGGTGTAACACTGGAATTCCTTCCCTTTTTTTTTTTTTTTTTTTTTTTAAGACAGGGGCCTGCTACATAGTTCAGGCTGGCTTCAAACTCACTATGTAGCCCAGGCTGGCCTTGAACTCATGGCACTTCTCATTCCTCAGACTCCCAAGTACTGGGATTACAGGCATGCGCCAGCATGCCTGGATGAAATTTCAATTATTTAAGAAAGCAGGCCAGGCATGGTGGCGCAATGCCTGTAATCCCAGCTCTCAGGAGGCTGGGGCAGGAGGATCCTTGGGAGTCTGAAGCCAGCCTGGGCAACAAGTGAGATCAAGGCCGGCCTGAACTGGACAGTGAGAGCGTGTCTCAAAAAGACAAACAAAAAAGAAAGAAAGAAAGCAGCATTCTTTATCTGAAAAAAGTAACCTAAGTGCCCTCTCTGAGTAAGTTTAAAAATGGCAGTTTTCAAGAGGCTCATTAACTCCTCCAGTGTGCTGTATAAGGACACAGGTACAATGATGGACTGAGCCCAACTGTGGAAACACAGGGCCGGGGAAATGGCAACAGGAGGATGGGGAGACCAGTGTGGAGGCAAGGGCTTCTAGCGGTGTATGTCTGACACCCAGCCAGACATGGGAAGGTTCCCTATGCCATCCACAGGCACAAGGACGAGACTGGCTGCTTGGGGTAGGGACACTGTGATCCTGCCATGTGCCACAAAAGGGATGGGCCTGGAGGACGTTATGCTAAGTGACAGAAGCCAGACAGAGGAAGACAAACACCGCATAGAAGGGTGTGTCCCTTTAATTCCCACTTATATGTGGAATTAGAAGACAAAGCTCAAGAACAGAGCTAGAGACTGAAACAGTGCTAATAACTACAGTGTAAGTGGGCTGGGGGTAGAGAGAAAATGGGAAACTGTTGGTCACAGGATAAGAACAAGCAAGTTTAGAGCTACTACGCAGCATGAGAACTGCAGGCAACAACTTCTACCAGGGGTTTTTGTTAAGCAAGCACCTTTTAGTTTGTCTCCAAAATGTAGAGTGAGAAATCTATCAACCTGTAGTAACCGCCTTACGATCTGTATGCGTTCCTAAATATCAAATGTACACAATAAACTGTTCTAGCCTCTTCCCCATGAGTGGCTTGTGGGACTTATGCTGGGAAGCTACCTCTTTCTTAGGGTTCTAGAAGGCAACCTGCCCTCAGACTTCTATCCCTGTACAGTCCACGTAGCTAACTACAAACCAGTTTTAGTAGTAGTCAATTGATCTTAGCAGGGCTTCTCAATCACAGTCAGTACCAGTGATCTTTCAGGCTAGGTAATTCTTTTGGATAGGGGTTAGGGGCTGTCCTGTGAATTGTAGGATTTTTAAAAAGCATCTCTGGCTTCTAGACATCTGAAGCATCTGTAATCTACCCTCTAGTCATTCAACTAAAAATGTCTCCAGATATCCCTTGGGGCACAAAATTACCCCAGTTCTACTGGCATAATCAGCACATACATTACATTTTCAACACAGTCTTATTTTCCAAAGCCATTGAGTGTATCTAGGGTAATAAGACTTAATGCAAGTGCTAAACTTCAAGGACTAAGAATGATACTCGGGTTTTCATATCTAGTATTTTTCTGTGTTTTGTCTGGATTGTACAATCTCAGGAACTCTTGATTCATCAAGGTATGTGGTTGTGTTCCTACTTGTGTAAGAGCATGTAAGTCAACGGACAGGCAGGGGCCTGAACCCACACACCGAGCCAGGCGATATACTCAGAGCCAGGCAGTAGCTGCTGGGAGAGTGTACAGATACACACAGAGGTGGAGGTGAGCACCCAATGCCAGATCCACGTAAGTCAAGCACCTTGACTTGAACATCTGCAATGATTAATCCTTATTAACTTTTATTGGTGCGTATTAGTAATACAGAATAATGAGATTTGCTCTGGTAGTTGGTACACGCACAGCACGTATTTTGATTCTGTTCATTCCATTACCTCCTTGCCTTTCCCTCCCCTATCTCCTTTCCTGTCTCTGAAAAGTCTAACTTCCAGTTTTATGTCATCTCTCCCTTATTGTCTTATTTAAGTCACTACTGATCTTTTTTTGTTTTTTGTTTTTTGGTGCTGGGAATTGAGCTCAGCCTTGTGCATGCCAGGCAGGCTCTACGCCACTGAGCTACATGTCCAGCTCCTTCCCCATTAGTCTTGATGGTCAACTTGGTTGACTTGAAAACCTTGTAGAGGCTTAGTAAAGTACACTCCTGGGATCTTGGCGGGCTGCCGTGAAGCAAGCAGCTTTACTGAGACACACCCTTCTACCAGGATGTCCTGCCTTCGAGCCGCCAGCCGTGGACTGAGCTCTTTGAAAGTGGGAGCCTCAGCAAACCACTCGTCCTCTAAGTGTCAGATATTTTGTCTCAGCAACAGGAAAGAAGACCAACATAGCACTTCACTTCTCTCCCACTATCACTGGGGAGGGTCATCACCCCTTCTCAGGAAATCACTCTACTATACCATCCTTTTCAATTTCCACTGGGTGGGCAATATTTCACTTGACCTTTAGGAGTGTGATACCATGATATCAAAACCACAGAAAAAATAAAGATGAGGTGCTGAGATTTCAACCTAACCATCTCTCAAGAGATTCTAATATTTGTTCAGTTTATTTATTTTTTGTCTTTTTGAGACAAGGTCTCACTATGCAGTTTAGGCTGGCCTTGAGCTCACTTTGTAGCCCAGTCTGGCCTCAAACTTGCAACGATCCTTCTGTATCAGCCTCCCGAGTGCTGGGATTACAGGCATGCACCACCATGCCTGGTTTATTTGCTCAGTTTAAATTATAAAGATCCCCACCAGTGTCTCTGTCAGAGACAGAGACCATATACAGCCTCCCACACGTCATTCTTAGAACATAAACCTATAGGACTGACATGGCTGATGTGGCATAGGTGACTCCATTTTGTTTCTGAGTTCCATTTTAAAAGTCACTTAAACTCCAGATGAACTTACTCCTCTCCTCCTCCCATTTAGTTCACCATGAAACCCACAGGGGAGGAACAGGTCGTTAACTTAAGTAACAAATAGTTAGGTAAACAGGACCAACTGTGGGGTAACTAAAATTTAACCTTATCCTGCTTGACTAACAAACCCCTGGCAAATGTAAACTTTGTAATATACTTGTAAAATTCCGAAAGTGCAGTAATGTAGTTGCCACGGTTATCTGCAAATGTATAAAAGCTCAGTACAAAGTTCTCTCAAGGTGGACATTTCCTGATTCCCTGTCAGATTGTCCCCCTCGGGCAAAAATATTTGATTTGTATCTGATACAAATATCTAATTTGTATCTGATTCTCCCTAATTCTGCCTAATTCTGCCTACCATAATGAGGACTCCCAATGTGTATTTTAAAGTAAGTTCCCTTGAGTTACGTGGGTGAGCACCACACTTTGAAAAATCCTGCTCTCCAGCAGTTTTTCACATCTGGAGAAAAGTACATGGAATTAACAACAGATTTTAACCTAAAGAGTTTCAAATTTTCCTACAAACTGAACAAAGTTATGAACGTGTTTGATAATGAAAAGTTAAAAAAAAGCATTTGTTAAGTGCACAACCTACACTACTAATTCTGCCCATCAACCAAGATGCAAGCATTTCAGTGATTGTGCTGTGTGCAGATTCCCTCACATGCAGAGATGCCATCATTACTATTACCCAGCCCCCTACTTTACAGAAGTCTAAAGGTGTCAAAGTAGTGGATTCTGAGCCTTCCAAACTAGAATGTGCTCAGCAACTCAAAATTGTATTTCTCCAAGATTTTACCACAGTGGCAAAGCCATCACCAGGGCAGCTCCTGTCTTCGGTCCCAAGGGTCTTTTCCCCTTTTGCACCTCTTGCACTCTCCTCCTCAGCGCCCTCCACTGCAACCACACACACTTGCTGCTCTCATGCCTGCCCTCCCCACAGCTGGCCTCTGCTCCCAAACATGAGATTCTCACAGTAAAGACTCTGCCCATTTGTTCACTGCTGTAACTCAGGAACCTAAAATAGTGCCTCATGTGGAAAAGGTTGCAGCAAGCACCTGCTGAGTGAATGAAGGGACACATAAAACACCCATCAGTGGTCTGCAACCAATTCCTGCAGAAAGGTAACCTCCAATCACACTGTCCTAATGACAGACTGACGTGGCCTCTCTGGTGCCCAAATACAATTACTGAGCACTTCTTAAGTGTGCAGGCTGCACCAGGCACATGGTGATTGTTTTTCCAAATAGGACTGCTGCATGTGTGTGTGTAGGGTAGGTAAACAGAATCCAATGGTCCCACTCACCACCAGAAGAAGCAGCAACTGGATCTGTTTGCTTATCTTTTCTTCAGACCAGAGGAACATAAAGTGCTCAACTGTTTGGCAGTTTCATAGTGGCCGAGTTACTTAATCTCTTGAATGTTTGCAATCTGTAAAAAGCAGAGGGCAAGAACGTTTCTAAAGCCCTTCCTCCACAAATATGTTATGATTCTCACTTACCTACTTTTCAAAGTAAGATCCAGAAACAGCTTAGCCTATTCAGCAGGTGCTAACACTGAGTGCCATTTAGAGAGAGAGGACAGTGGGAATAAATGGGAGAAGATGAATTGAAGAACATGAAAAGGGACAGAGTAGGGGAGACACAAGAGTAAAGAAAACAGAGTAAAGACAGGGGATTCTGGAAGGTAGAACTGAGAAGCAGGGAAGAGACAGAAGACTCACCACTGTTCTTGCCCCTCTTCTCCCTGGAGCAGTTTGGAGAAACTGCAAACGCAGATAAGGAGACGCACCCGCAAACCTACTGCAGGATCCCACTTGGAGACCTCCTCTGAATACAAGAGAACCTAGCTGGGAGTACAGAGGCTTGCCCAAACTGGTAGGAGGCAGTTGTGTCCATGCAGAAGAGAGATGTGGGATTGCTGGCCAAACATACAACCTGAGGTGCTACCAAGGTGGGGGACAGACCCATTTTTAGCTGGCAAATGCTGACTTTGGGTAAGATGTACCTTCTGGGGGCTTGTCCCTTATTTTCTCCCAAAGGCTCCAACAAAGCACCACAATGTACACTGAATCCTGTGCACAAACACCTTCAATTGTGTTTAAATATCCTTTACAGATCATGTCCTGCCTGGGAAATCTTGTTCTCAGGACAGCTGTATGGGAATCAGGGAAATGTGTAGGTCAGAGCTGGTTGACCAGATGCCCAAGGACGGCCAAAAGCATGAAGCTTCCTAGAATAGGAGCAGCAGGTGGTGAGAGAAGAAAGCTTCAGATCGATTGAAGCTACACTATTAGTGCACTATCTGCCATCCTGTTTTCTGCTGTGGCCAGAGGAGGCAAAGCAAATTATGGCAAGAGCTCAGTGACAAGGGAAGTGACTTCACCAACAGCCCTAGAAGGGCAGACATGGGGAAGCCCCGTCACAGCTCAGATTAGACTGTCAACAGCCTTAGGACCTGGAGGTGGCAGGGTTTTTCCAAAGTTTTTTTCCCCCAATTTTTTCTAGCACTGGGGATGGAACCCAGGCCTTGTGCATGCTAGGCAAGCATTCTACCAGTGAGCTACATCCCCAGTGATGAACTTTTATACTTTGCTTTTGAATATAATTTCAGATTTACAGAAAAATTATAAATAGTATAAAGCATTCCAATCTACCCCTTGTCCTGACTCCTCTATTGTGAACATGTTATCACATTTCACTGTCATCCTATGAGGTACATGTATTATTTATTTAACCCACCTGAAAGTAAGTTAAAAAGATACAATGCTTACCCTGAATATCTTATATTTCTCTCAAATTAGGACGTTCTTTATAGAAACACAGTGTAATGATAAAAATCAAGAAATTAACATTGACTTGACACTGGAATAATAAAAAGGCCTTATACATATCTTCCTTTCTTCTCTTCTCCTTTTCCCCATCCTTTTGAGCAGTTTCTTTCCCTTTCACAATATCTGCTGTATGTTTTGGACCTTATTTACTCTTTCAGCTTCTTCCACTAGGGAGACAATATGATGTTTACACATGTGAGTCTGATTTATTTCACTTATGAGTATGGTCTCTAGTTGCATCCATTTACCTGTAAAAGCCTCAAATTTATCTTCTTTATAGCTGAATAGTACTCCATTGTATGAAAACAGCACATCTTTTTTAATCCTTCCTTGGTTGATGTACATTTGGGTTGTTTCCAAGATTTAGCTATTACAAATAGTTCCCCTATAAACACAGGTGCACACATTTCCTGTGGCATCATGTTCTTAATCCTTCTAGGAAAATAGCCAATTGTACTACTAATTTCTATTAGTTCACTGAAAGGAACAGTTAGTGTTTATGTGATCAATCTCACATGCCTATATCTGGTAATCTGAGCAACTATGGTGAAGATAACAATATGCAATATAATAACCATTGTTAATTTCCTATCACTTGTTTTGAAATTCTGTATTGTTTTTATTGTTTTTTTAAATCTCTTTAGAGAAAAAAGAAGACCTTATACAAATTTCTCCAGTAGTTCTAATGATGACCTTAGAACAAGTACAATTTTTTCTGTTCCAGGATCCAGCCCAGGGTCACATGCAGAATTCACCGTCATGCCCGCTTAGCCTCCTTTAATCTCAACTGGTCATTTATCTTTCATGACCTTGACATTTTTGAAAAGTACAGCTGCTTTTGTATGATGTACCTCAGTTCGGGCTTGTCTGATGTTTCTTCATGATTAAATTCAAGCCATGCATTTTGGCTGGACTGTCAGAGAAGCGGGCCTTCTCACAGTATTTTCTTAGGGACACATGAAGTCGAGCTGTCCCAGGCCTGGTGACACTTAACTTGATCAGCTGGCTAAGGCGATGTAAGCCAGGTTTCTTTACTGTGAGGTTTGTAACTAGTAAGTAACTTCAGGGGAAATACTTAGAGACTAAAATAAATAATCAAATCTACCTCTTTCAGTACCCACTGAAGGATTCTTACTGGGAGAAGGATAAAATTTGTGTGAGGTCACAAATTCAAGTCCTAAGAATAAAACTAGGGCTGGATAAAGCAGTACTTGGTGAGGAAGAATTAGCATGTGAGGTTCCTATCAGATTTAATTCGAATAACTCCAATTTATTTAGCAACTAAAAAGAGAAAATCCAGAAAGACCACTGTAGATTAGCTGAGGAGAGTACACCTGAGATGGGAGTTTGCCAGCTTCTCCCCTCATACTCCAGACCTGCCGAAACCCCATCCATTCACAAGGTGGCCATGGCAGCAAAAAGAGATGCCCAAGTCCAGGGCTGAGAGCCAGAGTCACACCACTGCCTCACGCCCAGGGCAAAGCCGAGGGGGCGCCTGGTCCTCTGTGGCACAACAAAAGGAGCTCAATTTTAAAACAAAAAGTCAACTTCCCTCCACCTCACAGTATAGAGTGACCAGGATTCAGAACTGCAAAATCCGCCTTGTCCAGGA